>CM077250.1:23218386-23818386 GCA_039654775.1 Spinibarbus caldwelli
GATTTCCTGAGAGGAAAATAGGCAGAAGGAAAGTAGATGAATGGGAAGGTGGAATGTGAGAACTTTCACTGTTCAAACATGATGAATGGATTATGTAACCAATGGGGTGCCTCCCATGGTGACTCATTGATAGATCTGTTAACCATTGAGAGTTGAACAGTGTGATTCATTATTAGAGAACTGTTTTCAAAGCCCGTTCCCGCCACTAAATAAAAAAATAAAGGGTAACTGACTTTTTATCTGACAATTATGACTTTTTATTTATTTTTTTTTAAAAAGTCTACTCACAATTGGAAGAAATAAAGTCAGAACTGCAAGATATACACTATATACTTTTTTTCTCACAATTTCAAGTTTATATCTCACAATTTTAGACTTTTTCTTGCAATTGCGAGTTTAAATCTTAAGATTTGGACTTTTTTTCTCGCAGTTGCGAGTATATCTCACAATTATAGGCTTTTTTTTCTTGCAATTCTGATATTTAAACAATTGCAGGAAAAAAGTCAGAATTACGAGATAAACTTGCAATTGCAAGAAATAAGTTAGAACTGTGAGTTTATATCTCAAGTTTCTGACTTTATAACTCACAATTTCTTGTTGCAAGATACAAACTCGCAATTGTAAGAAAAAAAGTCAGAATTGCAAAAAAATAAAAAATAAAGTTCATAATATGAGAAAAAAAAGTCAGCATTATGGGTTTATATCTCACAATTGTGAGAAAAATGTTAGCTGTGAGATAAAAAGTCACAATTAACTTTTTTATTGTAGAAATGCATTGTGGTATTGCCGTGAATGTGTGTCGAAGACTGACACGGAAGAGAAGAAATTGTTAAAAGTTATTTTTGTTTGCGCACAAAAAGTATTCTCGTAGCTTCATAACATTACGATTGAACCACTGATGTCACATGGACTAATTTAACGATGTCCTTACAACCTTTCTGGGCCTTGAACGTGTCAGTTACGTTGCTGTTTATGCAGGGTCAGAAAGCTCTCAGATTTCATCAAAAATATCTTAATTTGTGTTCTGAAGATGAACGAAGGTCTTACAGGTTTGGGACGACATGAGGGTGAGTAATTAATGACAGAATTTTCATTTTTGGGTGAACTATCCCTTTAAGATCCCATAATCCCATATCTAAAGCTGGGCTTTCAATGAAACAAATAGCTATTGCATACCTGCATAATTTTTCTACCTCTCTGTCTACAGTCTTTACAAACATGATGTGTTAATACATATGAGTCAACTCACTGATCCAAAGTACGTCAGTTAATTCAGTTGGCGTTCCTTTCAGTTGTAACTCACTCTGGTAAAAGGGTGTAACCATGGGCACAGCGCAGACCCACCCATTCTACACTAATGTACACCAGACAAACTCATTCAAAGGCCTGTTTGATTTTCCCGTTGCTGTGACAACAGTCTTACAAGGCTCTTACTGAAAAGTGTGAGTATGCCTGAGTCAGATCTTTCTTTTTCATTCTGGTGAGAGGGCTGATCAGGACAAACTTGTCCTATTGAGTCTACCCAGTTTATGTCAGATGCCATCATCTGAACTAGAACTTTGACTGTGCCGTGTGCATGATTACACACATTCCCATTTCACAGAAACTTGGGTGAGCTCTTTTGATAGGAATTAGCAAACATAGCAACACCCTGGAAAATACCTAGAAAACCCTATCAAGGTAGTGATAATAAGAGAGGCAAGACCCATTCGTGTGTTTTGTTTTGTTTTGTTTTGAAAACAATTTCTTTAATTTTAGTTTGTTCGTAAGACACAATAAAGCTTTGTTTTGTTTTATTTATTTTTTATTTTGTTTTATTTACCTGTTATGTTTTTTGTTTGTTTGTTTGTTTTAGTTATTTTTCTAAGACCCTTTCATGTTTTGTTTTTTGCTGTTTTTATTTCTTGTTTTTTTGTAAGACCTTATCATGTTTTGTTTTCTACTGTTTTTGTTATTTAATTCTTGTTTCTTTGAAAGACCCCGTCATGTTTTTATTTATTTCTTGTTTCTTTGTAAGACTCTATTTTTTGTTTGTTTGTTTTTATTTTGTTTCTGAGTCCAGTTTTTGTTTCTTTGTAAGACCCAATCAAGTTTTGTTTTGCATTCTTTTGTTCTGATGTTTTTAAATCTAATATCTTTAATTTTTAGGATTTATTTATTTATTCCTTCCTACATTCATTCATTTGCTTATTATTTCAGGTTTATTATTTTTAGGTTTTACTGAAATATTTTATGTTGTGCCCCATGTATTATAGGCCTATATTTCATTTCATCTTGATAAGCTTAGGGCCATATTTAAAACTTTTTACTTAAGATGCACTTCATAAATCTGATTAGATATATCACTTGACATATCACTTGATTAGATATATCATCTGTATGCTGGCATGGCTTCACAATCTGTTTACAGAGTTTAGCAGTAAGTGTCTTGCCCTGCTCAAATGCTCATAAACACACTACATACCATTGCTCCTCATTTGACACAGGAAGTGGTTTATAGTTAGCGCTCTTCCTGCTGTGGTTCAGAAGACTGAATGGAGCCATCTGTACTCACTGACACCCCATAGCAGGTCATAGTCGTACTGAGCTTTTACTGATTTGAAACAACTCATAATTACAGACCTTTAAAAAAACTCAAACTAATCCACATGCAAAGACAAGCACTGAGATCATTTAAGCCCCCTGCGTTTCCTTTCATGTCAGAATATTTCATGCAAATTGCAAAGTGGAGGTATTAAATTGATGCAAAGGATGTGTAAATGTTGCTTGGGGCTTAAAAAGTGGAAGAATATATCCAAAAGTGTATCTGAAATTGTCAAAAAGAAAAGATCTGCCCATATTTAATCTGCATTCTATACTGGCACATTCCAGTCTGGTACCCATGCAAACATAACCCAGTTTATAGACATTGATATATGCAAAAAGTCATCCACAAAAAGCTTAGTTCAAACAGAAGCCACAGACAGGAAGGGAGAAGGGAGTTGACTCTTTGCACCAACATTACAGATGCAGAAGTAAAGTCTTCAGACTGGCTGGCCTAGAATACAATATTTTTATTGAAATTCAGTTTTGGCCTTGAGAAAAGCGAGCCATCTGCTGCCAAGTGTTTGTGGACTATGAATGGAGAAAATGGTATCCAGCTGAGAATTATTTTATTATTTATTGTTTTGTATGCTGTGCACTGAAAACTGCTGTCCACGATAATTGAGAGCATGCACATGAAAGTCTTTTTGAATATATATATATACATACCGTATATATACCGTATGAACCTTATATATACCTTATGAAATATATCAATTTCAATTCAAGTTGTAGCAGGTTTAGATCACACTTAAGTCATACTTAATGTGTGATTGTGCAGTTATTTTTAAACAACAGATCTCAGGGTTATTTTTAGTGGACATTTGAAGTCAGTTCCCCTCAAGTTCACACAGGTGTCTAGGCAGAGTAACATGTTCCACCAACATTTGACAACTAAATACATTTCTGTTTAACATATTTTGTGAAATGTTCTTGAAATGGCACTCGGTTTGATATTTTATAATAAAACATTTATACGCTATCCACATACTTTTTAAGGCTACTATAAGTGTAAACATGTCAAGCAATTACACTTTGTTCTTCAAACAAAAAGCATAATTTTTCCCCCAAAAAACTAGGAAGAGAAACATGTCATGTCAGTGATGTGTTGGCCAACCTGCAGGTGAAAAAACGGCTAATTTGAGCTGTAAGTCCCTCAAGGAGAACTTTAATGAGTCACAGTGCAAAAAAATAGCGCTACAGTACATAACCAGTTAGTGTATCTGTTATTACTTTCAGTATAAGATTAAGACGTCTGTTAATCAGTTAAAAAGTGTTATCAAATTAATTATATCGTATACTGATTAATTAATCCCCCAAATGAAGATAATTGAAAACATTACATTATTCTGGCAGATGAAAAAAAAAAAAAAACAATTACAAAACGTGCCTATAAAAAGTAAACTGAAATTGAAATGTACTCATCCTCGGCTATCATAGATGTAGATGTGTTTGTTTCTTTACCAGCACAGATCTGGAGAAATTTAGCATTACATGACTTGCTCATCAATAGGTCCTCTTCAGTGAATGGGTGCCATCAAAATGAGAGTCGAAACAGCTGATAAAAACATCACAATAATTCACAAGTAATTTATTTTTAACTTCAAACTTGCTTCCAGCCAAAATAGCAGTCCAAAAAAACACTTCCTCCAGTGAAAAAGTCCATTCGTCCTGTCCTGTCACATCAAAATTTACTGACATATTTGTTTAAAACTGATTTGAACTGTTTTCACTGCTCATATATTTCTCTTCTGATTCAGACGAGACTTATTTTTTATTTTATTTTTTTTTACTAGAGAAAGCAATATTATGTATAAAGCATGTATACGTATTTTAAACAGTAGAAATGCATGGAAATTAAGATCATCTTAATTATGAATTTGCTTAATACAATCACTTTACAACACGTTAACTGATGTACTGGAGCTGTGTGGCTTACTTGTGGATTATTGTGATGTTTTTATCAGCTGTTTGGGCTCTCATTCTGACGGCACCCATTCACTGCAGAGGATCCACTGGTGAGAAAGTTATGTAATGCTAAATTTCTCTAAATCTTTTCTGATTAAAGAAACAAAATCTTCTACATCTTGGATGGCCTGAGGGTGAGTAAATTTTCAGCAAATTTTCATTTTTGGGCAAATTATTCCTTTATTATATTTGATTTCCTTATCATCGAACATCACTCACCTGAAGTCCACGGCAAACCATTGTGATTAAAATGTAGACTGAGACAGGAAGCATTCTTCAACTCTACCTACACTGTTTATATATATATGTGTGTGTGTGTGTGTGTGTGTGTTTGTGTGTGTATATATATATACAGTGGGTACGGAAAGTATTCAGACCCCCTTAAATTTTTCATTCTTTGTTATATTGCAGCCATTTGCTAAAATCATTTAAGTTCATTTTTTTTCCTCATTAATGTACACACAGCACCCCATATTGACAGAAAAACGCAGAATTGTTGACATTTTTGCAGATTTATTAAAAAAAAAAAAAAAACTGAAATATCACATGGTCCTAAGTATTCAGACCCTTTGCTCAGTATTTAGTAGAAGCACCCTTTTGATCTAATACAGCCATGAATCTTTTTGGGAAAGATGCAACAAGTTTTTCACATCTGGATTTGGGGATCCTCTGCCATTCCTCCTTGCAGATCCTCTCCAGTTCTGTCAGGTTGGATGGTAAACATTGGTGGACAGCCATTTTTAGGTCTCTCCAGAGATGCTCAATTGGGTTTAAGTCAGGGCTCTGGCTGGGCCATTCAAGAACAGTCACGGAGTTGTTGTGAAGCCACTCCTTCGTTATTTTAGCTGTGTGCTTAGGGTCATTGTCTTGTTGGAAGGTAAACCTTCGGCCCAGTCTGAGGTCCTGAGCACTCTGGAGAAGGTTTTCGTCCAGGATATCCCTGTACTTGGCCGCATTCATCTTTCCCTCGATTGCAACCAGTCGTCCTGTCCCTGCAGCTGAAAAACACCCCCACAGCATGATGCTGCCACCACCATGCTTCACTGTTGGGACTGTATTTGACAGGTGATGAGCAGTGCCTGGTTTTCTCCACACATACCGCTTAGAATTAAGGCCAAAAAGTTCTATCTTGGTTTCATCAGACCAGAGAATCTTATTTCTCACCATCTTGGAGTCCTTCAGGTGTTTTTTAACAAACTCCATGCGGGCTTTCATGTGTCTTGCACTGAGGAGAGGCTTCCGTCGGGCCACTCTGCCATAAAGTCCCGACTGGTGGAGGGCTGCAGTGATGGTTGACTTTCTACAACTTTCTCCCATCTCCCGACTGCATCTCTGGAGCTCAGCCACAGTGATCTTTGGGTTCTTCTTTACCTCTCTCAACATCAAAACCAGCCTCCCCAACACACTCGATCCGCTCCAGTTTGCATACCGTCCAAACCGCTCCACAGACGATGCAATTTCCTCCACCCTCCACCTGGCTCTTACCCACCTAGAAAATAAAGACTCTTATGTTAGAATGCTGTTCATTGACTTCAGCTCAGCATTCAACACAATAATCCCACAACAGCTCACAAATAAACTAAACCTACTGGGCCTTAACAATTCCCTCTGTAATTGGATTCTGGACTTTCTAACCGGAAGACCTCAGTCAGTCCGTGTCGGCCACAACACCTCGAGCACTACCACACTGAGCACAGGTGCCCCACAAGGCTGTGTGCTCAGCCCGCTGCTTTTCACGCTGCTGACCCACGACTGCACTGCCAAGTTCAGCTCCAACCACATCATCAAGTTCGCTGATGACACAACAGTGGTAGGTCTCATCAGCAACAACGATGAAACGCACTACAGAGAGGAAGTGGCACAGCTGGCTGAATGGTGTGATGCAAACAACCTGTCCCTCAATGTGGAGAAGACAAAGGAGGTTGTGATGGACTTCAGGAGAAACTCCGCTGATCACCCCCCACTGACCATCGACAGCTCGCCTGTGGAGAGAGTCAGCAGCACTAAATTCCTGGGGGTGCACATCACAGAGGACCTCACCTGGACCACCAACACCATGTCACTCTCCAAGAAGGCACAACAGCGCCTACACTTCCTCCGCCGGCTGAAAAGAGCAAGTCTCCCTCCACCCATCCTCACCACTTTCTACAGGGGCACCATTGAGAGTGTGCTGACCAGCTGCATCACTGTCTGGTACGGGAACTGTACTGCAGCAGACCGCAAGACCCTCCAGCGGACAGTGAACACAGCTGCAAGGATCATCGGTGCCCCTCTCCCCTCCATCCTGGACATTTTCCTCAAACGATGCTCCAGCAAAGCCAACAGTATCGTAAAGGACTCCACACACCCCTCCCACAGTCTCTTCCAGCTCCTACCATCAGGTAGACGGTACCGGAGCATCAGAGCCCGCTCTGCCAGACTGCTCAACAGCTTTTTCCCCCAGGCTGTGAGAGCCCTGAACTCAGGTCACCCCGCCCCTCTCTGAATCCCCATACAAACCCCCTACCTCCTGAAACATGGACAATCTGGAACTTATGGAACTTTGTTTGTGCAATCGAAGAGTGCTACAGGTGAGTGGGCCTGTACAAACCACCTATAGTAGCACACTCTCTTCCTCTATGCGCACTAGTCACTTTTCACACACACTGCTGTGTGCACACAAATCCCACAAAAAGACTCAGTAATATCAGTAATATATGTATGTTTACATGCTCATGCACTACAAATCATCCTGCACTGTTCCCCAGCCAGCTGCTTGAACTCACATTGTCTCTCTTTGCACATGTACAGTATTTATCTGAAGCATTCGTATAGTTTGTATAGTTTGTATTTTTTAGTTTATGTATAGGTAAATTTTTTATATAGATAGTATATTTATAGTCAAAATCTATCAGTAGGATAGTTTGTGTATAGGTTTATATTGTTTTACTTCATTGCTGTATGCCTGTATTTATGTAGCACCGTGGTCCTGTGAGGCACGACATTTCGTTCCACTGTATGCCCCCGCATGTAGCGGAATGACAATAAAGCTCAACTCAACTCAACTCAACTCAACTCAAGGCTCTTCTCCCCCGATAGCTCAGTTTGGCCAGACGGCCAGCTCTAGGAAGGGTTCTGGTCGTCCCAAACGTCTTCCATTTAAGGATTATGGAGGCCACTGTGCTCTTAGGAACATTAAGTGCAGCAGAAATTTTTTTGTAACCTTGGCCAGATCTGTGCCTTGCCACAATTCTGTCTCTGAGCTCTTCAGGCAGTTCCTTTGACCTCATGATTCTCATTTGCTCTGACATGCACTGTGAGCTGTAAGGTCTTATATAGACAGGTGTGTGGCTTTCCTAATCAAGTCCAATCGGTATAATCAAACAAAGCTGGACTCAAATGAAGGTGTAGAACCATCTCAAGGATGATCAGAAGAAATGGACAGCACCTGAGTTAAATATATGAGTGTCACAGCAAAGGGTCTGAATACTTAGGACCATGTGATGTTTCAGTTTTTCTTTTTTAATAAATCTGCAAAAATGTCAACAATTCTGTGTTTTTCTGTCAATATGGGGTGCTGTGTGTACATTAATGAGGAAAAAAAATGAACTTAAATGATTTTAGCAAATGGCTGCAATATAACAAAGAGTGAAAAATTTAAGGGGGTCTGAATACTTTCCGTACCCACTGTATATATATATACACACACACACACACACACACATATATATGCACATTTTCAACATGTCTTTAGCCGTTGTGATAACGTCTCCCATAAGCACCAAACTTTTAAGACTGGGAGTAAAGTTCAAAAGACAAAAACTTGTAAATTGTACAAAATGATCACAGCCCTAGTGTGTAGTAGTGTTTTATAGCACAATTGAATTCAAAACTGACAGTTAGAAATTACAGTTTTGAGGATCTATCAACCACTTCCTTTAGACTGTGGGTTAAGTTTCATGGTTTGATTATAACTGCCTTGCCCCCTCGCTCTCACGAACACAGAGCATCATCAGGCTTTGACAGGCCACAGCACACTTCCTAATGTTAGTTCACACACACCAGCAGCAGTCTGTGCATGACAGCAGCTTTAGATCTGTCTGCAGGCCACCCACTGACAGGCATATGCAATGCCACACTACCGACGCCATCGCTTTGTGTAGTCAGCTGCATTTTGCCTCACAGAAGTCTGAAACTTTGTTAGCACTGCCTTAATTCTAGTCATTGTGCTTGTCTAGTATGTGTTGTAAGTTATCTAACTTATTTGTTTCTTTGTAGGTCTGCTATTATGAAACTGACTCCCCTTCTTTTTTGAAGGTTGTGTCCTGAGGAAAAAACAATGCATTAGAACATTTTCTCTACAGTAAACAATGGCTTCAGTGTTGTCAGACTTGCAGGTGGCTTGGGGCTTTAATGCCTTTTACCGCTAACCTAAGACCAACATAATTGTTTTGGGTACAACTGCAATGTTGCCATGTATGCTTATCATAAGCAACATTTTTAGGTTGCTTATTTTTTTCTGTGAGATCTGGCAACACTGCATAACAGATAAGGCCCTGTTTGGGTGTGGCAACATTGACTTGACTTGAAACTGTCAACCACAGCCAGTGTTTGGGTGGATTAAGATCTTGATCAAAGCTGTTTCTCATGTTTTTTTTTGAGGTGTATTTACTGCATACAGTACTTTACTCATAAGTCAGTTTATATTAGTGCTGCATGCTAATCACTATTACTTTACTACATCGTAAGAAAAAAATCGGTAATACATTAGGGACCAGTTCTCACTTATTAGCATGCATATTACTAGCATATTGGCTGTTTATTATTACTTATAAAGCACATATTACTGCTTGATTCTGCATGACCATATTTTAGATCCCTACCTAATACCTAAACTTAACAACTACCTTACTAACTGTTAATAAGCAGCAAATTAGGATCTTATTCAGGCAAAAGTCATAGTCAATAGTTAGTTAAGAGTGAGGATTGGTACCTAAACTAATGTGTGACCAAAAATCCATAGAGAAACTGTAAATGTAGACTGTAAACAATATTATTTTCAGAGTTGATGAAAAATATTATCAGAGTACATTTTTAAAAAATGCTAATATATGCTTAATATATAAATTCCGTATTAACACACTACAGCAAGCCCTATTTTTATAGTGTTTCTTATACTGCTTTTTTATAAACCTAAATATTAAGCATTGCATACATTATTATTAAGCTATTAATCACAAAATGTATGTATAAATATTTCTTGTTCAATACAAGTTAAGATCAATCAACAGCATTTGTTGTATAATGTTGATTACCACTATACATGGGTAATTGACGTATCAATGTGTCCTATGGTGTGATGGAAAAATGTAAAAAAAAAAAATAAATAAATAAATAAATAATAACCTCTATCATTGAAGATTACACTCTTTCATGCTATTTGTATGTTAAGTTTTTTTTTCTTCTACATTTTTGCTATGTCACACCATAGGACACAGTCCAATTTTTATTTGTCAACTACCCACATATACTTTGTGTGTGTGTGTGTGTGTGTGTGTGTGTCTGTGTGTGTGTGTGCGTTTTGGTATATACAGGTGCATCTCAATAGATTAGAATGTCGTGGAAAAGTTCATTTATTTCAGTAATTCAACTCAAATTGTGAAACTCAATGCACACAGACTGAAATAGTTTAAGTCTTTGGTTCTTTTAATTGTGATGATTTTGGCTCACATTTAACAAAAACCCACCAATTCACTATCTCAACAAATTAGAATATGGTGACATGCCAATCAGCTAATCAACTCAAAACACCTGCAAAGGTTTCCTGAGCCTTCAAAATGGTCTCTCAGTTTGGTTCACTAGGCTACACAATCATGGGGAAGACTGCTGATCTGACAGTTGTCCAGAAGACAATCATTGACACCCTTCACAAGGAGGGTAAGCCACAAACATTCATTGCCAAAGAAGCTGGCTGTTCACAGAGTGCTGTATCCAAGCATGTTAACAGAAAGTTGAGTGGAAGGAAAAAGTGTGGAAGAAAAAGATGCACAGCCAACCGAGAGAACCGCAGCCTTATGAGGATTGTCAAGCAAAATCGATTCAAGAATTTGGGTGAACTTCACAAGGAATGGACTGAGGCTGGGGTCAAGGCATCAAGAGCCACCACACACAGACGTGTCAAGGAATTTGGCTACAGTTGTCGTATTCCTCTTGTTAAGCCACTCCTGAACCACAGACAACGTCAGAGGCGTCTTACCTGGGCTAAGGAGAAGAAGAACTGGACTGTTGCCCAGTGGTCCAAAGTCCTCTTTTCAGATGAGAGCAAGTTTTGTATTTCATTTGGAAACCAAGGTCCTAGAGTATGGAGGAAGGGTGGAGAAGCTCATAGCCCAAGTTGCTTGAAGTCCAGTGTTAATTTTCCACAGTCTGTGATGATTTGGGGTGCAATGTCATCTGCTGGTGTTGGTCCATTGTGTTTTTTTGAAAACCAAAGTCACTGCACCTGTTTACCAAGAAATTTTGGAGCACTTCATGCTTCCTTCTGCTGACCAGCTTTTTAAAGATGCTGATTTCATTTTCCAGCAGTATTTGGCACCTGCCCACACTGCCAGAAGCACCAAAAGTTGGTTAAATGACCATGGTGTTGGTGTGCTTGACTGGCCAGCAAACTCACCAGACCTGAACCCCATAGAGAATCTGTGGAGTATTGTCAAGAGGAAAATGAGAAACAAGAGACCAAAAAATGCAGATGAGCTGAAGGCCACTGTCAAAGAAACCTGGGCTTCCATACCACCTCAGCACTGCCACAAACTGATCACCTCCATGCCACGTCGAATTGAGGCAGTAATTAAAGCAAAAGGAGCCCCTACCAAGTATTGAGTACATATACAGTAAATGAACATACTTTCCAGAAGGCCAACAATTCACTAAAAAATGTTTTTTTTATTGGTCTTATGAACTATTCTAATTTGTTGAGATAGTGAATTGGTGGGTTTTTGTTAAATGTGAGCCAAAATCATCACAATTAAAAGAACCAAAGACTTAAACTACTTCAGTCTGTGTGCATTGAATTTATTTAATACACGAGTTTCACAATTTGAGTTGAATTACTGAAATAAATTAACTTTTCCACGACATTCTAATTGATTGAGATGCACCTGTATGGTTTATGAGGACACAAATGTGTATAATGACTTTGGGTACTACAACATAAACGTGGTTTATGAGGACACTTCCTGTGTCCCCGTAAACCAAAAGGGTTAAAAAAAAATGTTTTATAACAGTAGTTTTCTGTAAGGTGTAGGTGTTTAGGTGTAGGGCGATAGAAAATACAGTTTGTACAGTATAAAAACCATTTACGCCTATGGAGAGACTCCGTAAACCGTGTGTGTGTGTATAATTTTATAGAAATACAACAGTTCTTTTATTTAAACTGTAAAGTTGCACTAGTCATTTTATGGTCATTTCAGGATGTAGAAAGTTGTAAAATCATCAGTAAAATCACATTAACATGCATTGTTTGTATCATGTGGCTATATACTTGAAATACTTAGTATTATAAGGTTAACCATTGACCCCATTAACTTCCATTGTACGTGCCTCACCCTTTTTTATTTTTTAAAGAATATTTTCTGGTGTTCAACATTATGCCACAAATATTGCTGATTGTGCTTCAGTCGTAGAATCCAGAATAATCCTATAAAAAGACTTAGGAATGTGTAATGTGTTTCTAAGATTAGAAAGATGCATTCTTTCAGTCTAACAAAATTAATTGTTTGAATTTTTTATTATTTATTTTTTTGCACTGTAAATGTGCGTGTGCCTGCACCTGCCATCAGCCAGTCTGCTGCAAAACAGAATAGAACCACTCCACATGATGTCACTGTCCACCAATCAGAGGCCCAGATGGCCCATGATGTAAAACCGTATGTCACAGATCCTTTCCTGCTGTGCTGAGTAATCTCATTAGAAGTCAGTGTCACAGCCAGCCATCCTGTTGGTTTGTATTATTAATCATTTGTTTTTAACCTATCAATTACCATCTTAACAGCCTCTGTTTGTATACACAGTCTTTCAGTAGTGATCAATGAATATTCTGCATGCATGTAAAAGGATCCTTTTATTGTTGTGCTTCTCGGCAGCCAGCAGTCCTTGGTTTGTGTCTAATGAACTGTGAGGCACAGTTTCACTGCACTATTAAGGTCACTGCCTTCAGCTAAGTGTGTTTTAGATCAGAGATACTCTGAAGTTCCAGTGACTGTGGAGTGTATTATACAGCAACATTTATTTTCCACTAATATGGTATCTATTGCGTCCCATGCATTAGATCCCATGGTCTCTGTAGTGAGAAGTTTCACATCAATTTTTTTTTTTAATGCATTTTGTTTTTATTGCAAGTGATTTCCCAAGAGAACTTAGTTCTTTACCTCTGTGTTTAACATTAAAACACATAATATCTTACTTTTGACAATCTGTTTTGATATTGATACAATGAACTGATGTTCAATTCATTGCAGTAAAATATTTTTAATTATTTAAAAATGTAATTAAATATCGTTATTCATTTTAGTAAAAAAATATTTTAATTTATTCAGTTAAATTGTTATTAGACTTTTAAATAATTATTAGACAGTTAAGTAATTCATTTGACTTTAATATGTCTGTGTCCTACATTTTGTGTACAGCCCTGAAAGTCTAACATTTTAACTCTTTCTACATGGTTGGAAGAAATCTTAATTCTTACAAATTATGTATTCTGACTATTTCTTATTGTGTTTAATACATTCATCAAGCTCAATTATTTAACCCCGTTACCCAAGTTATTATAGAAAGACAACCTGTTAATCATTCCGACACTGTGTTGTGGGTTTTGTTTGTTTGTTTAATATTTATTACTAAAAATTACAAAACCACACAAATCTGGTTTAATATAATATTAAGGATTTTATATTATTCTATTATGTATTTATCTATTAGGTTAAGCACTTCTTTTCACTCTTCGTTTGTTAAAAAAAAAAAAAAAAAAAAACTTAATTAGACTATTTTAAGAGTTTCAGGCCCTACTTCGTACCCTATTTGTAGAAAGTGCCTTTGACATCTGGCATGATTAAGCCAGAGAGAAAGAGGAAGTGTGGGTTTCCCATAGTAACTGCTGAAGGGGAAGTGAGGCATCTTCTGCGTAAAAATGTGAGCTGTTATTGTTAAAAATGAGAACTAGTATTGAGCCATGGACATTTACGTGAAACCAGAAAATTTCACTCTGAATTTGACCTCATTTAAATTTTCTAAAACAATCTTCAGTTGTGTTATGTGTAATTCAGAAAAAGTCCTTGAACATTTGAGCATGTGCTTTTTGTAGGCCTCACACGAGGTGCATGCATGTGCACTACTGTAGTCTGTACAGTGCCACCTGTTGGCTGCCTTGGGGAAAAGCATGAGGAGATTGATTCATGCAATTTTACTTGACAAGAGGTGGATACACACCCATAACAGTATTTATTTGTTTATTACATTTATATATATTTTCGTATTTATTCATACTGTTTTTAATTATTTTTACTTGTGTATTTTATTTATTTTAACTATGTGTGTGTGTGTGTGTTGTAATGATACCAGAATTCTCTCATAGTTCATATTTAAAGGCATAGTTCACCCAAAAATGAAAATTCTGTCAACCTTTACTTACCTCAAGTTGTTCCAAAGCTGCATGAGTTTCTTTCTTCTGTTGAGCACAAGAAGATATTTTGAAAAATATTGGTAACCAAACAGTTGACAGTAACCGTGGACTTACATAGTGTGAAAAAAATACTATGGAAGTCAATGATTACCACCAGTTGAATTTTAATTTTTTTGGGTGAACTTTTAATTTGACGTTTTAACAGCTTGTTGCACTATTGTGGATGTGTGTGCATATATTGATAATAAGTGATGGCACAGTTTAGACAGGCTTAAGAGTTTTTGTATACATGATTTTTATAGATACGACAGAAGCACTAAAACCTGAAAGGCTACGTTTATGGGATTACACTGAGAATCAGCTGTGGTGACAGCACAGATGGCTCCACTTGGGCTTTTAATGGGGTTTAACCCCAGCAAACTCCATGGCCTGGCAGTCCTCTGCAGGGTGCGGAGAGAGATGTTAACAGCTGATGTCCAGCAGTAAGAGCCTGAGGGCTGACTGGTCACATTCTGAAGCAATGTAGAAGGCTACTAACCGGTGCTCCATCTCAAGGGCCACAAAATGGGTGGTGAAATTAGATTTTTTAATTGCATGTTCTACGAAGCCAACACATACCCAAAAGCACCATTTTAAAGCACAATATTAAAAAGACACTTCATTATCATAATTTGTAAATGAGTTCATATATGCAAAGCCGAACCTTATTTAAATTAAACCGTGTAAATGCCAAAATGTATTTAAACTCAGAATTTCCCTCTAGCCAAAAGTACTAAAAATTGAAATGTTGCTGTATTGTGTGTTTTTGTCTCATAACAAATGGGTAGCTGCAGCTCTGTTGCATATGCCTTAGTTTCTTTATGAAGCAGGTCTGGAAATCCTCATTCAGATAGATATCCTGCTTTTTTTGTGCTTGTGTTGGCAGATGAGGTCAGATTATGATCCAAGGGTCAAACTTTCTAAAGTGACATCAAGCAAGGGAATAATAAAGACAAATTCAGTTTAAAAAAAAAAAAAAAAAAAAAAAAAAAAAAAACTGTGCAACTTTAAGTTCCTCAGAATTGCATTGATTATGACACAGAAAGCTGACATAAAATGCAAAACATGAAAACAGTGGCTGTGTGCTTTGTGTGTTGTGTCAACATACACGTGTTGTGATTGTAGTAAGAGGCTCATGCATGCAAACGGGAGGCTTAGGTCTGTAAAACTAGAAAACATATGTTACTCCATATAATACAATTTAATTTTAATATCTTCATATTAATAATAATTTAATAATCACTTTAAATAGTATCTTCTAATTCTTTTGTTCCTTCTAACACCCCATTTACACCTGGTTTTACACTTGGGTCCATATGAGGTGATGCAATATGAGGTGAACATTTCAAGCCCTTCCAAAATTAATCTATTAGCGGTTATTTATCTACTATAATACTATATTTAAATTATTTATATGTTGCATGAAAACAAATTAATTTCGAGTACAACTGGAAGAATTTTTTTTTTTTTTTTTGCCATTATAATACTGTAAATGGTTATCCAATGGTGTTCCTGGAAGGCCAATATCCTGCAGAGTTTAGTTCCAATTATCTCCAACACACTTGCCTGGAAGTTTCTAGTGAGTCTGAACTCTGAAGACCTTGAGTTTGGTCCATGTGTATTTAATTAGTGTTGGAGCTTAACTCTTCAGGACAGTGGTCCTCCAAAAACAGGTTTGTACTGTATACC
This sequence comes from Spinibarbus caldwelli, assembly GCA_039654775.1. NCBI lineage: Eukaryota > Metazoa > Chordata > Actinopteri > Cypriniformes > Cyprinidae > Spinibarbus > Spinibarbus caldwelli. Next base: position 23,234,321 of record CM077250.1, read on the forward strand.
AACAGGGGCTCTCACAATAACCAGCCAATCTCTGAAACACTTTGATTCAGTGATGATTTTGGTACAAAACCAGAAAGGTTCCCTTGAAATCCGACTCGTACCTCGATCCACCAAGGAGACGCATTTGAGACTCACGTTACGAAGTATCGTGTACACAGCGATACTTCTCGGCTGACTACTTGTGTTTGGATCACAAGAGACGGTTCTCAGGATCAGCTGTAAACGACACCCCTGTGCTCTCACGTTTCTGTGACGCCCATTATTTATTTAGTAAACTACTGCCCTCTAGTGTAAGAAAACCTACAGTGTTACAGTATACCTATCCCTCCAGAAGCTAAATGGAGTAAAATACTAATATTTAATACAGAACTAGATTTGGAACAATATAGTTTATACAAATTTCTCTTGTGAGTCGTCAGAAAATTGTAAATCATTAAATGAAAATGAAAAAAAATATATATATATAATAATATAATAACAATAATAAACGATTACATAAATTAAAGTTTTTAATAATATGTCTTTACTATTGTTTGGTAGTGTAAATTTCAGAATTGTGCTGTATCAGTTGAAGACCGTTGACCATTGAGTAGCATATGTATTAGGCTTTATTGATTCATTCATTATGACTTTCTGAATGGCTACGCACTGAAATGTCATTTAAAACTGTTGGTGACTGACTGACCTGACCCATACAGTTACAGTAAGAACAAAACATCAAAAACCTCACAAATAAACAACAATGGTAACATTCATTTCACAGCTCACAGATGAACAAAATATTGAACTGAAGGGGTGTAGAAGAAAAAGAAAAACAGCATAACCATCTTGGTTACTCCAAATCCTATTTGAGTGGTTACAGAGGTCAAAAATCTAGACTGGTAACAGTATTTATAATACTTACAGTATTTATAATAACCTCACACATATGTCATTGCAGGTTTCTTTCTTCTCCTATGCGATTCAGTCTTTGTGAAGATGGACAGTGTGAATTTTGCACACTCATTAGGATTGAAAGTAGAGGGTACAATGAGATATTCTCCTGGTTCAAGCTTGAAGAATTTCATCACATTTCTTGTATCGATGAAGTTCCCACTATCTTCCACGGAACGTCTGCGGTAGAAGAACTTGGCTGGGAACTTTTCATCTTTCATCTAAAGGAGAATTAAATATTATCAGTTTATTTTATACATATCAAGTAATTTATTTATTGACAAAGCAAAACACGTGTTTATAGTGTTTTTAACACTGTTGAGCTTGAATTGTGTTTTACTTGCCTCTGGTGGTATCTGTTAAAGTAGAAAAACATAGAACACACACCATTAATAAGTGGAAATCAAAATTACTGCATTCAGAGAGATTTTCTGTGAGTCTAGTAGAGTTATTTTTAATACTGACCAGATAAACACTGAAGCCGATGGAGTAGTTAGAAACAAGACTTCTGTGTCTGTTCTCATGGATCTGCATGAGGGACACCAGTATGTTTTCAGGACACTGGCCACTAGCACATTCCTCATCAAGCTCCTCAATCCTCACCCGAAACTGAGGGTTTGTCCAGAATGAGTCTACAAGACATCCATTGAATCAGACCTTTGTGGTACATATAGAGTATACACACATACAGTATACACACACACACACACACACCATATGGCCAAAAGTTTGTAGACACACAAAAACACAAAAGCAAGTTTGCTTGTCCAACGTTTAATTCAAATACCCTGGATCATTAATTTCATTTTGCATATGCATGCTGTATCTAATATTTGTATTAATTCTCTCTCTCTCTCTCTATATATATATATATATGAGCTACCTTTATTATTAATGGAGCCACCAGCGGTAGTCCCAGATTCCCAGCTGCCATTGTAGTGTGTAGTAGCCCAGATAGATTTAGAGGAATTGTCCAGAAAATCAGGTCTGAGGCAGCAAATATCAATGTCTTCGAAGTTTTTGGTGAAGTCCTCCATTGACATCCTGCAGTAAAGTATGTTACTGAAAACATCTGATTCATGATTAATGCAGTGAGGTCACATGTAAAACTATAGTTAATACCCACCAGAACTCCCCATCATTGGCCAAGGAACGACACTTTGTTCGCTCCTTCTCACTCACTTTGTTCCACAACGATGACCTGAAAGTTATGCAAAAGCTTATTAAAATATTACATGGGCTTATTCTAAATGAGTAAATAGTAAATAATAAGCAATAATGAGTAAATAATAGCAAATAAAGAGAAAAATGGAAAAACTCCTGGATATCCTGTTAGAGTATAATCAGGTAAGTATTACTGCAAATAGCTATATTTTCATCACTTACGAAATTAATATGCTTCTTGTGTATTTTATGTTAGTATTTTTCTAAAAAGTTATAGCTGGCTTTTCAATGTCATGGAAATAATATGTTTACCATGCCGAATATCATATTATTAATAATAATAACTCATTACATGTAGCGCTTTTCTGGGGGGGGGGTCTCCTCATCCACCACCAGTGTGCAGCATCCACCTGGATGATACGACGGCAGCCATACTGCACCAGAACGCCCACCACACACCAGCTTATTGGTGGAGAGGAGATGAAGCCAATCAGTGTATGGGGATGATTAGGAGGCCATGATGTTCAGAGGCCGATGGGCGAATTTGGCCAGGATACCGGGGTTACACCCCTACTCTTTTTCGAAGGACATTCTAGGATTTTTAATGGCCACAGAGAGTCAGGACCTTGGTTTAACATCACATCCAAAGGATGGTGCTTCTTACAGTATAGTGTCCCCGTCACAGGGTGAACACCCCCTGCTGGCCTCACTAACACCTCTTCCAGCAGCAACTTAGTTTTTCCAGGACATCTCCCATCCAGGTACTGACCAGGCTCAACCCTGCTTAGCTTCAGTGGGCAAACAGTCTTGGGCTACACGGTGATATGGCTGCTGGCATATTAATTTATGTCTCTTTTAATTTATTTATTATTTTAATTTTAATAAATTTCGAAAAATTCCACTTCTAGGGTTTTGTGTGGATGTGGCCTTTTTGGGCATTTTGGCAAAATTTATTACAAAATATTTCCGGTGTTTTTTGTATTGTTTTTTGTTTAAATCAAAATGATTACAGTTAATAGCCTAATCAATTTTACAATTTTTTCAAGTCATGAAATTTGTCGTTACAGTCTCATTAACCAGTATTCACTTACAGAGATTACATCGTTAGAGGTCGTCAAGTGCTGTTGCTTTTTCATTTTCATGAAAAACCAACATCACAAAGTTCCATCACTAACTGTCAACTGTCACTGTCATTCATATCACCAGAATTTGCTAACTCTCATTCACTGAATAGCATCATGGATGAATGGCTTTCTATTGTCTTTGTGACAGGTTGCCTTTAGTCAGTCTTTTGTAAGGCTTTCCCTTTATCAAACAAAAGCCAGTTCTGTAGTGACAACCCTTTTTTTTTTTTTTGGTGGGGAAAAAAGCACAAAAGCACAAACATCGATTAGTATTAGGAAAAGAGTTATTGTGAGGTTTTGTTCTGTAGTCTCAATAAAATATTCCAGTCTGTTAAAATAACAGAAATCTGTATGACAATCTCAAAGATTGTTAAACGAAGTTCCAAATGTATAGGAGGAGCCTCATCATTCGGTCCTGTCAATCATTATTTCAAGTGTATAATAACCAGCAGTCACTGAGCCGTCTCAGTGACATTTCTTTCAGCACCCCACAAATATAATATCTATATAATATGATGAGGACGTCATGATGAAGATGTACTGTGTAGCAGGATTGATCTATCCTAGTAAGCTACATTTAGTTTTAAAGATCTACTATTTGTAAGCTAACCAGCTAACTTTGCTACTAAAAACGCAACTGCCAAACCTCTTCAAGAATCCAGTTAACAAAATAATCATGAATTATCCAGTGATACAAACAAACAATGTTACTTGATCAATGTAGTGATTGGTTAGTCTATATAGTTTCATGTGAGTCTTACTTGTCACTCCAGGCACCTTTCCACTCGCCTCTTCCCCACGGATTCAACACTCTCACCAGCCTCACTGGTTTTCCTTGGCATGTTGCCTGTTACATCGTGACATGACACTTTTTATTCAGAATGCTCATAATAAATCTCTTTAAGCCCTTTTTGTGGGCTGCTACTTATTCAGGATGTCACCTAAACTCAGGATATGCCATAGGTATTTCACCAGGATCATTATGAAATAACTTTTTAGCACAGGACTGAACTGTCTGTACACAATGCTTTGAGATAAATTAAACAAATATTATTCCTAGAAACTACTCTTGCAAAATTACAGACTTGACGTAAGAGATACAGAGGGATGAATACAAATCGTACAAAGGACATACCAAAGGGTGGAGCTCATCTGGAGCTGAGGGCAATTAGTAAATAAACACTGGTGTACGCTATTACAACAACAATTAACATCAGAACAAAGCGAGCCTGTTGTTGCTAAACACCTTTTTTATATTATAAGCCTGTCAATATTAATGGATTATAATTATAGAATAACTAAGTATTAACTATGAAAATCAACCTCATGCTTAATGAAAACATTCCCACTACATGTGAAGACAGGTTCCAGAACAGAGCCTTGAGGGCACTACTTGGGAACGCAATAAAAAAGTAAAGTACACGAGTTTTAAAACAAAGACTGAGTTAAAATGATCAAATTAAAAAAAAAAAAAAAAAAATTAAAATTATATGGTGAACAAACTCAGAAACGGTTGAAGTTGCCAGACCACTAGATTTTGACATTTCTAAAGGGATTCAAGTATTTTTTTTTTTTTTCGTTATGGAATTGTCCACAATTATCAGTCTACCTGTATCTATCAATCAACTAAATGTGTATGGTAATTGGCATTTTCGTTATAACAAATTTTAACCTAAACACAATTCTGTAAGGAATTTTGTGAAAAATGTCAAACGTCAAATATGCAAATGATTGGGAATGAATTGTTTGATTCTGAATTGTAAGAAATTAAGGGATGTGTTCCTTAAAACAACATTGGAATGCAGTTGACCTAACTTGCAATTAAAAATCTGGGTTATTTTGAAAGCTATTTAATCTGATGGCACTGTGATCTGACATTTAATTCTGTGCAGACTTACCTTAAAAACCCCCGTCACTGTATATGCATGGCCTTGAACAATACCATTCGGTAAAACATCCTCAGATTTTTCCTGATATGGTATGAAAAACATCATTTTAGTAATGCTGCCAAAGTGAAATATATATTTTAGAAAACAAAAAATTATTGTTTTATGTCTTGCATTACTGTATTCATTTAGATAGACTTTAATGCGAAACCTAACAAAATTCTTCAATGACAGTGACTGAGATGGTCATGATGATAATATCTGTTACAGAAATGAAAGATCAAGCTTGAGGTCACCACTTACCCCCTGATTGGAGCTGCAGGCCATCAGAGCCTTAGTTTTGGAGGCACGGTCCATCAGGCTCCACAAATCAATAGCAGGTTTTTCTAGTTCAAGGCACACGTGGACGCCACCGGTGAAGTCCAGCAGAGCCTCAGATACACGACCAGCATGCATGTCAGCATAGGAGCCGCACACCCTGTAAAAGGCATTCTACATATCAAGTATATACTAAACATGCGGTCGGAATACTCAAATTTTAGATGATTATTAGATTATATTTGTGACAATGTAAAATGGCAAATACTTCCATCTGTAAGGCAACTTTAAAATCAGATTATATACAAAACATTTACTGAACCCAGGTGGGAAAAAAAGAGAGAGTATATTAAAACACATTTTAATTCATATTCATGGTGTCCCAAAATAGCACATTTGAGTACACTTACATAATCTTAAATTTATTTTAAGAAGTACTAAAGAATAATCTTTAGTATATTAAGTACAAAATTAGTGCGTGAAAACAGAGCACTTTAAGTACATTATGGAAGTGCACTTTTTTCACCTGGGAAGGCCATATAGTCTTGGTGAAATCATTTTATGCTCAATAAACAAACATAATTTGATGCAAAACAACATACTGGTACCTACTTGGCATAAGCTTTCTCCAGTAATGCAGGCCAAAACTCATTAGATGTTTTTGAAAGAACAAAAACAAGTTCACCATTGATTGTTGGAAGTTTGTCATCAATGACAACATCAATCCACTTCCCAAACCGCCAGAACTATACAAATTAAGCACAACATAAGGCTTAAATACTGACATAATTTTAAACAGCATTCAGTTACACTGAAAAGACCAAAGAACTCACTCTGAAGTGAAATATCCCTGCATACTCTTTACCAAATGACTGGTCAGCTGGCATGACCTGGTCCATGATTTCCTTCTGAAATGTTAAAGCCCCAACTGAAGCAAGAAACCAGCAGTTTCCTGATATAAAAAACACAAAAATCAGCAAAACTGATGTTTTAATGAGTTGACGGAAAGCTGTCTGGTGTATATAAAGTGAGATTATTTATGAGGTAGATATCATGCCTACTGGAGTATGTATAGAAAAACATAAATAAACATACCTAAATAAGATCCTTGGGAATAGTCGAACCTGGACACCCCCTGTACAATGAGCTGAGGGTCTGCTACTATTTTCTAAAATTAAGTGAAAATACAATGAAACTTGACCCAAGGATTTGGGAATACCAGAAAAAGACATTTACATTCATATAATGCACATTGGGCCAGCTTTCAAGACACCTGAGATGTCTTCCCACAATTGTAAATCAAAAATGCTGGGAAATGTAACAGGTGAACCTGTTCTGACAAGCCCTAAGAGACATTCTGCAGTACTTTGACAATGATTCTTTCAAAGAAGTTACTGAAGGTCTGAAGATGGAAAGTGAATACAGGTAACTTACTGATGGTCTCATCCACTCGATTTGGTCCAGATCCAATTCAAGTTTGTTCTTTGGGTCAATGGAGCTGCTGTCTGGAGGGAACTTGTCATCGACAAATCTCTTTTGACCGGTGATGCAGCTCTTCTTCAACTCCTGGTAGTCCTGATCCAAGAATTTCAAAGGGTCGTCGAGAGTGCCCGTGTTGTCTTTTGTGGTGGATTCAATCCTGGGTTTCTTGTTTACACGAGGTGGAGGCATTTTCTTTGTTTTTTTTGTTTTTTTTTCAGTTGCAAAAGTCTGTTTCTTAGGATAAACTATAACGAAAAACAGGTAATCTGGTCACACCACTATGTTATGCTACGTTTTGTTTTCAAAGACCTAAAAGATAAGCGACTCTAGACTTGTTTGACTTGTTTGGGAGTGTAATCTTGTCCCTTTGAAAGACATATCTTGACAGTTATTCAAAGACATACAATATAATTAGTGGATAAACTTAATTTTGAAGATACTTTACCTCAAGGATAACAACTCACCTAAATGAGCAGTCTTTTATCACCAGATTTGACTTAATCTCTTAGTTCTGTCCAAGGCTCTGGAATTCTGTGCTCACACCGAATGATGTTTTCAGGAAGTGTGCAGTGTTTTGTTCGAGATTCCTAATTCCTCCTACCACTGTAATATAATTACATAACAGTACTTTCCACTATAGATAGACTTCACTCAATACAGAAAAAAACAATATAACGTTAAGCAAATAAAAGCTGTTTGAATCTCAAAGGTCTTAGATTTAACTTACAATGAAAAGCCAATGTTAATATAATAGGTAACGTCAACCACATCTGATTGGTCCTTAAAATAGTTTAAATTATGAGATCGTGAAAATACAGAAACTCAAGCTAATGATCTCTTTAGTCTTCATTTTTACACCCGAGACTAAATGCGAGCCCATTAACCACCAAACCCAGTCTATGTATTATTTTAAATTTTAACCGTCACACGGCACACACTTTTTTTTGAACATAGACGTAAAAGTGCATTATTCAAACTTAAATTGTTATAATTCATGAACGCTTTTGAATAGACCTTCGGTTGGTCGCTTTTTAAAGAAGACAATCAACAGATTATTGCAGATTTAAAAAAAAAATTAAAGTACAAAAAAGTTATTTAAGTTTAAAGGTTCAGTGCGTAACTTTTGGCGCTCTGCGTGCGCGTGACGCTTGTGCGCGTGTGCGCGTGACGCTTGTCTGCCGTCTCACTAAATGAGGACATAAATAAACATTAACAATATCTAAAGAACTGCTCTTAGAGTCACTTCATGCGCATTTGACCGTTTCATTTGAGTAAAACTATCCTTATCTCATATACCATACACACAGAAATCTAAAGGTATTCAAGGCAAGCCGTCAAAATAAAGGTTCGGTTTACCTTGAAGCCATTGCGGCAGAAATAGCCAACATTACTATTGTTCAGTAGAATGTATGTAATAGGCTACTACTAAAATTATTATTAAAACCTTATTTTTAAGGGATAATCATACAATATTTCTTAAATGTTTTTAATTGTATTATAAAATCCCCTTTATTTAAAAAAAAATGTTTAATTTTCATTAATTAAAAGATAAATTAAATGAATGTGTTATGCCTTAAAAATTGTAAACACACAACACAGAATTTATGAGGGGAAAAAAAATCATAGGGCTGTTGTAAGAATAAATTAAACTTGTTTTTATGCTTTCAAATAATTAGACATGCAAAACACAGAATTTGGTAACAATAAAACATAAGGTTGGAAAAAATAAAACATTTCATGGGGCCCTAAACATGTTATTTTTGTTAAACTTTTAATAAATTTATGTTATATTGTTTAAGTTTCATGATTTTAATTAGCTAGACATGCTTTTTGATTTATAAAATTTAATTTAACCATTAAAAAGGAGTCCAGAAAAATTAAAACGGAACGCACGGTTTGGAAAATGGATTCAAGGTGTACTCACTTATTATATTAATTTTGCAAATTTTGATCACAAAAAAAGTTACAGACTGCAGCTTTAAATTTACTGTAATGAAAATGTACTGTACTATTTTTATTTCATTTTCTATAAAATAAATATTTTACAAAATAGGTTTTAATCCAAAATTGATAGAAAGTTAAAGCCATATGTCTAAATAAATTGTGTTCCAAATTTGAAGTTGATATATACAGTATATAAAAAAATTGAGCTTCCTGTGCAATTTTGTTTAGGCGTTATAAAGAGTTTTGATTCTAAAAGACCGTATACATTTGGAATATGACACCTCCCACTAAGGGGGAGGAGCCCGCTAAAAGATTTTAAATGACCATTTCCATGGTACCGCAATATCCGATTTCAAAATGGTTTTCACAGGATGAATTTTGAGGTTTTAAACTTTCAAATGATATATAATTTATGATGATAACTAAAACATGTAATAGGGAAAAAGGAAATGAAAACAAATTTTTGTGACGAAGGTCAGAAATCCTATTATGATGTATATGTTTTGAGGTGTACTCTTGTCATAAATTAATCTATTATTGTCTCTACATATTTTTTTAACAACAAACAGTGGTAAAATATCTATTTAGGAGTCTTAGACCTTTAATAATAATTTGTTACATTTATATAGCGCTTTTCTGGGTACTCATCCCCCACCAGTGTGCAGCATCCACCTGGATGATACGACGGCAGCCATATTGCACCAGAACGCCCACCACACACCAGCTTATTGGTGGAGAGGAGACAGAGTGATGAAGCCAATCAGTGTATGGGGATGATTAGGATGATTCCAACGACATATAGTTTGTTATGATTAGATTAGGATTTAATAGTATTATATTGAAGTAAACTTAGACGTCCCGGTGACAGTTAAGGGGTTAAATTAATAAGTAGTTTATTTAGTTCATATTTGGTGTAGAAGAGGGGATATTATGACAGAATCCTTTAAAAAGAATTTCAGGTTTTTATGGGGATTCTTATGAACATAAGACAAACAACATAAGATTATGTGACAGTGTGGGTTATATTTGTGGTTTGGTTTCTTCATTGGTTTTCTTTTGTGTTGTAGGTCAGAGGTTGTGTGAGTGAGATCACCACATCGAGGAGTTTCACCTGCGTTGGAGATGATACCGGCAATTTAAAAAAAACAGTTCCCTTCCATCTTGGTGTGAGCTCCTCTCCTCGTCTCGTGTTCATTTGTTTAAGATGTCTTCTTTCTTTATACTTTGATTTTCTTTTCCTTTAATAAATGTTGAATTTTTGATAATGTATCTGATGCATTGCACTGGCGACTTACTCATACCACAGATATGGCCCCGAGACGACTGCTCTACCCATGGTCACCACACAAAAATAAAAAATTACATTACACTAACTTGTCCCAAAAGGGAAGAAGCAGCTACACCTAACAAGGGAACACCAATACTAATCAAAATTCTCCCAATTATAGGATTTTCAAAATCACTAACCTTAAATAAAGGCAAGCATACAGCAATGCATACCTTCCTTCTCCCTGAACAAACATCGAAATCAAATGGATAATTTGTTCAACAATGACGTTTGAAACATCCCAACACAATCGGTTAAACAACAAGCCAAATTTTCTTTCAAAATTACCAAATGTAAAAAACAAAGCACTTCCAAAATACGTCGAAAACATAACAGGAATTTCCAAAAGATCCCGGACGAGCCCCCATTTGTCACAGCTTGTGAGATGACTATGACAACAGTAACAGAATAAAATAACATAAAATTCAAAAAAATATATGAATGAAGTACAAAACAAAATAAGTTTGTTTTCTTTAAGCATTTTTTTTATAATAAACACGAATAAACTTGACCTGTTAGTTTCAAATTACGAAAATTACAAAACATTGGTGTGTTCCTCTAAACCTGGAATTAAGAAGCATAGTATTTGTATGCACAACATTCTACTTAGATCTTAAAAAACAATTTTGAGAAACCTCATTTGTAAAACAGACCTGAAGTACAAAGTCTATATTTATGTAAAATTACATGATCAGGGACTGAAAACAACATTTGCAATGATGTGACAAGTAAATAGTACACTGTAAAAAAAAAAAAAAATTATAATAATAATAATAATAATAATAATAATAAAAAAGAAAGAAAAAGGTTGGGCAAACTTAAAAGTTTAAGGCAACCAGCTTCAGCAGATTTTTGAATTTTCTCAACTTCTTGTTTTACGTTTATACAACAAAAAGTCAACTTTTTGTTGTATAAACTTAACCCTTGTGCAACTTTATGGACATTTTTTTTTTTTTTTTTTGATAATTTTGCCTGTGTTAATGCTAACTGCATAAATTTTGGCTCAGGTGTGTATTTTTATTGGAACTTTAATATTCCACCCTCATTTCCTTTAATAAATCTATTTTACACTAGGTACAAATAATACTTCCACTCAGCGCCTTTTGGACAAAAATGTCCACATTGAAACCCATTAAAACTGCTAGTTTTCATCACAGTGCCGTTTAACTGTAAAATGATGCCATTTTTGTTAATAGGCTTTCATTCTGTTGGCAAGGCTTCAAAATTTTATTTTTACCAGAGTGTGCCATTTTTTCAGGTTTGGTCTATAAACCTGAATAGACCAATTATTCGCTTTATTCCTGTTTTCTGCTTCTGCATATTATAGAGCCAATTGGATAAATAATGCAGCTATAATTGTGTGGGTGTGTTGGTATGGATGTCAGAGTGTGGTTTGTATGTGTGTCATAAAAAAAAATTGTATGTGTGTGCTTGTAATATTTGAGAGAGAAAAACTCTACTGCAAATCACAAATCCAACCACTGTGTGAACCAGCAGAGTTTTGCTGGCATCTAATGGGGAAAATTTGGTACTGCGCCCAAACAAAATTTTACTGAAAGCTCATTTTTTGAGATATCAACCTCAAATTTGGAACACAACTTGTTTAGATTTATGGCTTTCATTTTCTAGCATGTTTAGAGTTCAACACGTTTCATAAAATTTATATTTTGGTTTCACTTCTTAAACTTTTTTTACTTCAACAATAATCTGCCATGGGACTTCTTTAAAATGAGACCAAACTTAAGTCTGTGCTCCCAAGCTTCAAATTTTTATGACTGTTTTTTGACATGGACATTTTTGTCCACTATGGTTCTATGTGTAACTTTTTTAAATTGATGCACAAGGGTTAAAACTTTTGATTTTTTACAGCACTGTAAAAAAAATAAAAATAAATAAAAAGTTGAGCCAACTTAAAAAGTTTAAGACAAGCAGCTTCAGCAGATTTTTGAGTTTTCTCAACTTCTTGTTTTAAGTTTATACAACAAAAAGTTGAGAAATTTCCTAAAAAAAAATAAGTTGAGAAAACTCAAAAATCTGCTGAAGTTGGTTGCCTTAAACTTTTAAGTTTAAGTTTTTTTGTTTTGTTTTTTTTTTTTCTTTATAGTGTAGTAGTATATTTTATTTAATGCCATGTCAGCATCTTAGGCTATTTTCATGGCAAAAACTTATCTTATTAACTTATCTAAAACTTTTTCTGGCAAAATTATACTAAATAACTCTTCAAGTGAGCTCTGTGACAAGTAAATAAAATAACTAACATAAAATCAATCCACTGGTATCTTTCCATTCATCTGATGTCCCACTGATTATTCCTTGATAATGATCTCATAATGTCATGACAGGTTTCTAATTTCTCTTTTGGGATCCACTCTTTAAGAAGATGGACAGCATGAATTTTGCACACTCATTAGGATTTAAAGTGGATGGTACAATGAGATATTCTCCTGGTTCAAGCTTGAAGAATTTCATCACATGTCTTGCTTGGGTAAATTTCTCACTAGCTTCCACAGGACGTTTATTATAGAAGAACTTGGCTGGAAACTTCTCATCTTTCATCTAAAGGAGAATGAAATATAAACTTTTATTCAAGCAACCACTTCATTTAGAGATAAATATAGTTAATAGAGTAATTAAATCTTAGTGTATTAGATTTTACTTGCCTCTGGTGGTATCTGTTAAAGTAGAAAATAGAATAATAACACACCATTAATAAGTGGACACCAAAACTGTTGTATTCTTTGACTTTTGTTAATACTGACCACAAAAACACTGAAGCCGATGGAGTAGTTAGACACAAGACTTCTGTATCTGTTCTCATGTTTCTGCATGAGGGACACCAGTATGTTTTCAGGACACTGGCCACTAGCACATTCCTTATCAAGCTCCTCAATCCTCACCCGAAACTGAGGGTTTGTCCAGAAAGTCTCTAAAACACATCCAAGGAATCAGATCTTTGTGTAACACATATACACACTAAATGGCCAAAAGTTTGTAGACACCCAAACATTACACAAAAATGTTTACTTGTTGAACATTTAATGGTTCTCAACACTCTAAGGGTCCTCAAAATATTAAGATTTCACTCACTCCTCATTCGATCTCATTATAGATATTATGTACCTTTATTACTGGGGTGGCCACCAGCTGTAGTCCCAGCATCCCAGCTGCCATAATGACATGTGGACGTCCAGCTGTATTTAGAGGAACTGTCCAGAAAATCAGGACTGAGGCAGCAAATATCAATGCCCCTAAAGTTTTCTGTGAAGTCCTCCATTGACATCCTACAGTAAAATATGTTTTACTGAAAATATTTGACTCATGTTTAATGCAGCAAAAGATCAATCTGAAACTACAGTTAATGCCCACCAGAACTCCCCATCAATGGCTGAAGAACGACAATTGGATTGGTCACTTTCACTCACATTGTTCCACAATAATGACCTGAGAGATTAAAAAAAAAACATATATTAGAATAATAGACCGGGTTTTGATATAGCACAATCACTTTGGTGACAATATCTCAATCCGGTGGTGTGACTGAGAGTATATTCTCTACCAGGGATATAGCACTGGAAATAAAATGATACCTCTGAAGCTGAATATATTTTTGTAGTAATTTAAGGAAGTATTTCTCTAAAAGTGTATAACTGGCGTGATGAAAATAAATAGCAAAAGTTAAAAATTGCACAGCTAGGATTGATGGACTGAGAGTTAGCTTAGATGAGTGTTAGATGAGTGTGTAAACCTAAAGTCAATTTTAATATTTACCATCTATTTACATTTTTATATTATAATAAAGACAGTTTTCATTTTAACAGACTGGAATGTTTTACAGTGACCATGCCACAAAACATCACATAAATAATCATTCATTCATTCATTCATTCATTCATTCATTCATTGCATGCATGTAAGTATGATGTTTGTGCTTTTGTTTTTTTTCCCCCACTAAATCAGTGATGTAATTTCCAAGAACATGATGTCACTAAGGAACTGGCTTTTGTTCACTAAAGGGACAGCCTATTACAAAACACTGACAAAGACAACCTGTAAACAAAAGAGAACAAAAGGTGTCTTTTGTTGACAGGTGAATGTTGACAATATGAATGACACTGACCGTTGGTGATATAACTCTTGCAAATAAAACAACAAACACTGTTAGTGCGAACACCTTCGAACAGGACTGTAACTCCATATTAAAAACATACAGGAAAAAACAATAAGAAACTGCTTACCAATTATTCATAAGTATAATTTTCATTAGTGAAATACAACAGACTATTTAATTCTAAATAAATTTTAGAATGTGTGGACATATGTCAAAAATGTGCAAAATGTGCCCCACTGTTCACTTATTTGTGATATTTGTGCTTGAACAATTTTGAGCTTAATATTTTATCCAATATAATACATGTATGATGGAGACATGATGAAGTATTGTATAGTAGGAATGACACTTATAGTTAATGTTAGCAAGCTAAACTTACTATAGACACAAAATAGTTTGCAAGATTAGAATTAGAGTCCCAAATCATCATATACTATGCTGAAGTTAGTATCCCAAAGTTATCAGGATGTTCTACTATTTCCATGCACACTTTAATGCGCCTTGGAGGAGGATTCAATTCAGAACTACAAAAACAAAAATTTTTAAAAATCTCTCCAATATGTTAGGAAGAATTGGTGAGTTGCTTAAACAGGTCCACAGTAATCATGAAATTAAATTAAATGTGGATTCCAGTGATAGGATGCACATAGCTATGCAACAAAATGGTTCAATAATGTGATAGTATGTCACAAAAATAGCCTACTCTTCTGCTACACAATTAAAAAATGTTTTATTCACAAAAAGAGCACATAGTATAAGTAGGCAAACTGGGATGCTGCAGTGATGTTTATAAGTGAACTTTGTTCTCAAACCTCTTCAAGAATTTGATTTAATATAGTAATCATGAACCTATTAGTTTTATAAATAAACAATGACACTTGATACATCGATGTTGTGATTATGGCATTTTATGTGATTCTTACTTGTCACTCCAAGCACCAGTCCACTCGCCTTTTCCCCATGGGTTCAACACTCTCACCAGCCTTACTGGTTCTCCTTGGGATGTCACCTGTCATATTCACACACTTTCAGTTTAAAATGCATATAATGAAAGTCTATGAACCCTTAAAGTGGGCTTGTTATTTTTCTGTGGAATGTCAGATAAATAGGGAACTGCTGTCAGAACAGCACTGACAGCAGTTCCGATCCCTAGCCTTCTTAGAAAGCAGCCACCCATTAGCCTACGCTCAACAGTTCCAGGATGCCTGGACTTTTGCTGACAGAGTTACGCAATGTGGTGGCAATAATTGACCTGGTTGTGCTGGAAAGATTTACCCCACAACTTTCGGAACAGATGGCAGGAAGGGTCCAGTAACTCAGTGTTTCTAGAACACATGGTTCAGCTGGTTGAGGACCATTTGACAGTGTATTTAGCCTCCCCCTTCAAGGATGTCAACCGTGTTATGTGCTTAACATCCTTGAAGAGAATTGGGAGGAGGAACTTTCAAATAAAATTTAATAATTGCTGGCATACCCTGGCAAGGCTAAAATGGGAGAACTCGCTCCAGGCCCATGAACATCAAATCTGGCTGTATAGCAGGGGAACTCAGCTGTGGGAATTTGCACTTGGATACAAATTACTTGTATTTCTCCTACCACTGACCTCTTAATTACATTTAAATGACATTTAATTCTGTGCAAGCTTACCTTGAAAACCCCTGTCACTGTATATGCATGGCCTTGAACGATGCCATTGGGTAATACTGTGTTTGCAGAAGTATCCTGATATGATATGAAAAAAGATAATAAATATAAAATATAGATTAAAACATATTATTACATCAGTAATGACACAAAGATAAAATACAGTTTTATGTATAATTAGTGCTCTGCATTGTTTCTTACTGTTGTTTATATTTAGTTCATATGTCACAGTAATGAAAGGATCAGACTGAGGTCACTGGAACTGCTTACCCCACGAGAAGTGCTGCAGCCCATAAGGGCCTTTGCATTAGCTGCACGGTCCATCAGGCTCCACAAATCAGTGGAAGTTTGTTTCAGTTTGAAGTACACATGAACGCCACCGGTGAAGTCCAGCAGAGCCTCAGATACACAACCAGCATGCATGTCAGCATAGGAGCCGCACACCCTGTAAGAGGCATTGCAAACATGCTTATAATGTTGGATTCTTGGGGATTCAATTCTAATGTGTTACATACAAAACATATATGTAACCCTGGACCACAAAACCAATCATAAGGGTCAATTTTTCAGTCTGAAAGCTGAATAAATAAGCTTTCCATTGATGTATGGTTTGTTAGGATTGGACAATATTTGGCCGAGGTACAACTATTTGAAAATGTGGAATCTGAGGGTGCAAAAAAATCTAAATACTGAGAAAATGGCCTTTAAAGTTGTCTAAATTAAGTTCTTAGCAATGCATATTACTAATCAAAAATTAAGTTTTGACATATTTACAGTAGGAAATTTACAAAATATCTTCATGGAACATGATCTTTACTTAATGTCCTAATGATTTTTGACATAAAAGAAAAATCAATAATTTTGACCCATACAATGTATTTTTGGCTATTACTATAAATATACCCCAGCGACTTAAGACTGGTTTTGTGGTCCAGGGTCACATATTAAGAGTCATAAACTTTTATAATTATGGTAAAAGCATATTTTTATGTTCAATGAAAATACATATATAACATATTGGCACCTACTTGGCATAAGCTTTCTCTAGTAAGGCAGGCCAAAACTCATTAGATGTTTTTGAAAGAACAAAAATTAGCTTTCCTTTGATTGTTGGCAGTTTGTCATCAATGACAACATCAATCCACTTCCCAAAGCGCCAGAACTAATGATTTGCAGAACATACTGTAAGGCTTAATGGCTGATACATGATTTAAAAAACAAAAACCTGTAATCAAGTAATGTTGAAAAATACCAAAGAACTCACTCTGAAGTGAAATATCCCTGCATAATCTTTACCAAATGACTGGTCAGCTGGCATGACCTGGTCCATGATTTCCTTCTGAAATGTTAACGCCCCAACTGAAGCAAGAAACCAGCAGTTTCCTGAGGTACAGGTACAAACATTAGAGACATAGATCTTTCAATGAGTTGATAGTCTTTCTGGTGTATATACAGTGACATTATTTATTGGGTTGGTATCATTTAAAAACCAGTGATTACTGGAGATGTAAATAAATACATAATTAAACATACCTAAATAAGATCCTTGGGAATAGTCAAACCTGGATGCCCCCTGTACAATGAGCTGAGGGTTTAACACTATATTCTAAAGAGAGGAAATAAACAAAATATACAGTAATATTTGGCCTAGAGATTTATGAATACCATAAGAAGACATTTTCTCATATAATGCACTTCGGGTCTGCTTTCATGACACTTGAGATGTCTTGTCATAATAGTGAACCTGTTCTGACAAGCCCTAAGAGACATTTTACAACACTTAATGGCAAGTTATTTTCAAGTTTTTTTTATTATTTTTTATTTTTTTATCAACTCTTTCAAGCAATAATGCCTATTTACTAAGTTACTGAAGGTCTGAAGATGGAAAGTGAATACAGGTAACTTACTGATGGTCTCAACCACTTGATTTGGTCCAGATCCAGTTTAAGTTTCTTCTGCGGGTCAATGGAGCTGCTGTCTGGAGGGAACTTTTCATCTACAAATCTCATTTTATTGATGAAGCAGCTCTTCTGCAGCTCCTGGTAGTCCTGATCCAAGAATTTCAAAGGGACATCAAGAGTGCCTGTTTTGTCTTTAGTGGTGGATTCATTCCTGAGATTTTGGTGGTTCAAACGAGGTGGAGGCATTTTTTTCTTTTTGAAAAATCTGCTGTTGTTTTTTCAGAAAAAAAAAAGTTTAAAGTTGTTTGCGGGCTTATAATTAGCAGATAAATTAAATTCTTTAAATAAAAATGATATACTTTACCTTCTAGGATACGACGACAACTCTGCGACTTCACCTAAATGAGCAGTTTTCTCTTTCAACTTATTCTTTGTTCTGCCCTAGGCTCTGGAATTCTGTTCTGACTGAAAGCTGTTTTTAGAAAAGGGTGCAGCATTATGTGTAAAAGGTTTTTCCTCCCACCTGTAAAACTGCATAACAGTAATTACCACCAAATATAACCCTAAGTCTGAACATAGAATGTTGGTAAACCAGTAAATGTTGTTTATATATAAAAATTAACAAAGAAGCTGCATCTGACTAATCCTTAAAAAAAAAAGTTACATTTATGAGATCATGAAAATACAGAAGCTCAAGCTATTGATCTCTTCACAGTCCTCTGTAATGTTCCCACCACTAAATTCAGTACAATAATTATTTTAAACCAGTTAAACACTGTATTTATGTAGACACCAGGTAAGATCAGGTGGTCTGAAGTACAATCAGTTGAACATTACAGAATCTGTTCAGCATTACTATTAGCATTTGGACAAGCTTCTAATATTGACTCCATAATAATTTTGGCACAGCAAAACACTCTATTAGCATATTTATCCCAAAACAACCCCAATATATATGTATATACTTTAACTGTGCACTTTCCACAATAAAATAAAATTCCTATTATTTGAAATTTTAAAGACATAATTCTTTGATAAATTTAACATAAATTTCATGATTCCAAGTGCCCCAAATTTTAATCACTGAATTGCATTATAGTAAATTCAAAGGAGAAATTGCCACATCTGCCTCTCTAATTAATAATGATCCAAATATTTAAATACAAACATTAATAAAAATCTAATAATTAATAGATGCTCCAAATCTCAACAATAGCAATTAAAGTCAAAGTATGTCTGCATCCAGATGTAGCTCTTTAGTTACTAAAATCTGAAGAATTTCTGAAAGATTCCATTAATTGTAATTATCTCCACTGTACACTGCAACCACAACTTTGCCATCTCTAAAGTAATGCTTTCAATACCCCAGAATGACAATGGCCAAAACTGACCCTCCTGTAAAAGAGGCTGCAACAACACAATCACGTTTAGTGATACTTCTCTAGCATTTTCTAAAGGTTTTTTAATTATTTAGCATCAACAAAAATGCTTTTTGTTAATTTCAGAAAGTGTTTATTTACAGACCACACTCAGTAGAACATTCTCTAAATCGGTATGTAAAAAACATGAGATTTATTTTTGCCAGTTTAACACAGAACCATTCATTTCAAACAGAAGAGCAAATAAAGCCATTCAGTCGACTCTTCGTCGCAGGTGGAGAATGCGAATGTCAGGACTGTTGAACTCAGGGTCTTGTTTCTCAGATGGGATCTCCTCTGACTGGAATTCTTGCAGAAGTAGCTGTGAAACAGAGTATTTGATGAGGAATAAGATAATAGCAGATTTAGCATGGCAATGCATTTAACTCATACAATTAAATATATATAATCTGCATACCATTACTTGGAGTTGGAGCTAAAGGACCAACTGGTGCAATAACCCACACTCTCATTTGCATGTGCCACTAAATATGACAATGTAACTATTTAGTGTTTTACAGTTTGATTCTGTTACCTCAAAGAATCTCTTTTCTATTTCAGGATTTACACCAACAGTGCGTTGCTCATAGCAACAGATGATACACGTCTCTGGTCCAGCCAAGAGTTTCAGAGTCTCCACCAGTGGCTCCACAGACTGTGGAACATAAAACACTGGGGCTATTAAACCTAGTACTGTTAATTATTCAGTACAGCAGAGCTAACTATTGCTGTATGGGAAACACAGGTAAATAAATTGTGTAATATTCATTGTTACAGTACCTGCTCATAGTAGATACAATCAGCCATGAGAATATAATGAGGATGAGGTAGAAATTCTTCGACATTTCCTCCCCTTTTAAAAGGAAAATGTTTCACAAGTTGTCATTATTTCATAATTAATTTTCATGAAATAATAAAAAAAAAAACTTTCATTGTACAGAGACATTTTCAAACAAATATATTTTTGTGTGTGTTCCACTGTAGAAAGCAAGTCGTACATGCTAGGAAAATATAAAGATGAGTAAATGATCATATGATCATAACAGCTATAATGTGGCGACAACCCACTGTTTTAGAAAGAAAGCTTTTTTATTATATTAATACACATTTTTTTCTTATATTAAGTTATTTTGGAATAAAATACATATTTGTGTCTGTGTGTTTAGTGTGCCTCGATTTAATATAAATAATTTATTTTGATAGAAAATTATTGTGCCTCTTAAATGCAATTAACTTTATTGTAAAGAATAGAAACACAGCCCTTCCAAAAGATCCTGTAGGATAAAATGTAGTACAAACCATTTCAGTACCTTGGCTGTGACTGAGCCTGTATGGATGAGATGCTGATTTTTCCTAATGTTTAGTTGAAGGAGAGGCTGCAGGTCTTCCAGATCTGTCACGGTGACATTTGCCCTATGGGTGCACATTATCCACGTTATTATTAAACGGACCACATTTGTGAATAATATTGATCATGCTCAGAAAGAGGATTGAATTACTATCCTACAACTTTCAGAACATATATTTTCTTAAATGGCACACATCTTATCGATTTTAAATGAATAGGGTTTATATGGCACAGCATTCATAACTCACCCCAGAGTTGCAGCCACGAGACCCACGAGTCCTGTTCCTGCGCCCAGCTCTATAATGTTCTTAAAGGACCACGCACTTACACCAGACTGAACACAGCAAAACTGCTCCGTTTCGAGGTATTTTGACAGAACAATAGCAGCGTCCCATACTACACAGCCCACGTCCCCTTTACTGCACTGATACATTCTTAAAACAGACCCGTCGTTTTTCTCTATTTCTCTCACAAAATAATCTTCCGGATCCTCGTCAGTCGCCATGTTCTATTTTGAACACTGAACATTCTACATCACGTGACTTCTGATTCGCGAGTTTTATTTTGTATTTTATTTATTTTATTTTTTTCCCTGCTGAGAGATAGAACGGACTCAATTTACTGTTTGGTATTTTGTAAAATATTTTAGGTGCATTTTTTTTTATTTGTACTCTGGTGGTATTTTACATGAGATAAAACAAATATCCAATATGAAAATAACAGAAAATTAACTAAGTTAGTTTTTGGAAGCCAAAGCACTGATACAATTGTAGCGAGTCAGTCGACTCTAATTTGATTCGTTAGAATTATGCTATTTGCACAAATATTGGCTTATCTACAGTGTTATGTTTTATCAGAATATTTTTTATTGTTTATTATAAACAGTTACATTTAAGCTGATACTCTCCCCAAACAACAGATGGGCCAAATTAAAGTTTATTGAGTTCAGTGGCGTATAAAATTTCCCGAAATGCTTGATCAGTAGTAGCCTACCAGATCATTTGCAGACAAACATAAAAAGGCTGCTGAAAGTTAGTGATTTTAATACAAAGCTTCCGTTTCTTATCAGCTGCAGATGAGATTTTTATACGTACCACAATTTGCTGTAAATTATGGTGAAGATTTGTTGTTGCTGTTCTTCGATACATTGTAGTTTTATATAATGCCACTAGATAGCAGAGCAGACTCATTCATACAGGGTTGTATAATGAATTTCCATTTTTATTTGCATTTATTCAACATTATATACAAAGGTAGTAGAAATTCAAAATTTAGGTACAATTCAAGCATCCCTTACAGAAACCTCACTACATAGGAACTGTGCTGTGGTGGCAGGACCCTTACTTTTCCATGCTGGAAAGGTCCACACTTTTTGATCATCCACTCTGATATTGACAGCATCAATTAAACTCAGTAAAAGATTCTGACTTCACCGTGGCAGTTGTAGAAGAATACTTGTTTTCCATTCACATCGCATCTGTATTTCTAACCTTTGCATCTTCTGGCCAGGTAAGTTTCAGAATCACCTACTAATCCAGATCCTTCTCTGCTAGGAATAATTTTTTTTCTCTAACATTTTATAATGTTCTTTACTGAAATTCTTTACAAGAAAACTGGACCATCACTATCACTTCCCAACTCATGTGCAGTGCCAAACCAAGCAATAATGGCTTGTAGTTTTCCATTACCTGGCTGCTGGAGAGAGAAGAGAGAGACAGGATCTATGTGTAAAGACATTTACTGTTTACAAAGATCCACTGCTGCTTTCTCACGTGCTGAGCAGGGTAACTAGTATGAGATCAGCAGTTCTCTGCTGTGCTGTCTGCAATGCTGCTGATCTCCATATCATTTGCTAACCTTCCTGCTAGCTGCTTGCTGACACTCCTTTTAGGGTTTTAGAATTTATAGGAGAGCTCAGCAAGTCATTTTATTCACATCTTGGCTTGGACCCTATATGAACAACCTTCATTGTCAGGAGGCTGTACTACAGACACTATATTTGGGAATATATTTCCCTTGTTATAGTTGTTTCTTTGGCGTCAGCTGTTTAAATGCCTCCTCAATTATCACTTGTGCATCATCTCCTGTATCAATTAAGTTAAGTGATTTCTGACCTATTTTCTTTAGTGTATTACAGTGCTAAATAAATGCAATACAAGGACATGTACTGGTAATAAAGATTTAAATAATAGTAATAATAATAATAATAGCTTATTCGTAAAGAAGAAGAGAGAGAACACAAGCACAGATTTGCAGGAAACATACAGTACACTGTGAAAGATAAAATATTGTAAAAACGCTATGAAAAAAAAAATGATAGTTTAATAGTAAGCTCCCGTACTATAAACAGGGAAAAACTGTAAAAGATCTAACTACACATTTCATGTCAATTTTACAGTTTTACAGTAAAATGCTGTTAATTGTAGTTTTTAGAACAAATCAACATATAATTTACAATCAAAAACGGCAAACTTGATATCCCTAGAACTATGTTCTTAGTTTTTGTTATCAGTTATGTACATTAAGGAATTATGTTACATATTCTGTTTAATGAATGTTTATTGCATTTTTTTAAGTGCCATGTGTTTTACCATGATGGTGTTTTGTGTTTGCGTGAATGACTCTGTGCACCTTTTATATATTAGTATATGCTTCGCTTGTATATTCACAGCAATTCAGAAATTAAAGTGACACTAAAACTTCAATACTTTATCATATTTAAAAATGTACCACCTTCACTAAACCCTACCCTATACCTAACCGATAGTGTTAACAAAAGCAACCAATTTGAAGCAGCTATGCCCATTTAGATTGCTTCTACAATTATTGAAACTTTTTTCCACAGAACTTGTACTCAAGTTGCATGTGAAGTGCTGTACTAGGTGAGCTACCGAGCAAGAAACTATGCAAGAAAATGTATGGAGCTATACGTAATGCAAATGTCAAAATGTATTAATTTATCATAACATAGCTAGTTTTCAAAGAAATCACATGAAATTTTGTAAAAATTAAAAGTTTTTTTTTTTTTTTTTTTTGGCACTAGTGTTCATTTCAGATGGAAACTATAGTGAATGGAGCAAGAGGAGTGATTAAAAAAAAAAAATAAATTAAATAAATTAAAAAAAAGTTATGAACTAATGCTCTTCCACATACAAGATGGTAAAAGATCAGTCAGGAAAATATTGAGAACAAGTAAGAGCAAGTTGTTAGCTGTTAAAAATAGATACATATATTCCCCAGATATTGAAAGAGTAGGTCAAATAGCTGTTTTATCCAGCTAACATTCATTTTAGCTCATCACCAAAATATGTATAAGCTAGCCTTGCTTCAGTAACAAGCTTTTAATTATACTTTAATATAATTTTTATTTTCAATTATCTGAAAACAGTTCACAGGCACTAAAATTAGAAATTTGGATAAAACAGGTGTTATTCCATTGAAAGGACAATATACAATAAATGTAAGACTTTTGAAGTTGCTTTGGAAAAACGCTAAAAAACAAAACCGACACTCGACTACATAGTTTGTATTTACATTTATGCATTTGGAAGACACTAATCCAAAATGACTTACATTGCAATCTAGGTAGATATTATATAAGTTCATAAGCACCATGTGCCTTAAGAACTCTTGAGCTTCACTGACAGGTTTTTAAAACAGACATATGATCCTCTGAACTCATGACATATGGCTTACAAGTCCGCCCGGTGCCACGAACACATCCTTGTGATAGTGGACTACGCCACTCGCTACCCAGAAGCCATCCCCCTACGCAAAGCCACATCGCTCAGGAGCTGTTCCTCCTATGTAGTCGAGTCGGCATCCCCACGGAGATATTGACCGACCAGGGCACCCCGTTCATGTCCCGGATGATGGCAGACCTCTGTCGCCTCCTAAAGGTAAAACAACTGCGGACCACAGTCTACCATCCTCAAACCGATGGGCTGGTCGAGCGTTTTAATCAGACGTTGAAGCAGATGCTCCGTCGGGTGGCCGCTGACGACAAGCGGGACTGGGACCAGATGCTGCCATACGTCCTCTTTGGCATCAGAGAAGTGCCCCAGGCTTCTAGGGGTTTCACCCCCTTTGAGCTCTTGTTTGGGCGTCAGCCTCGCAGCCTACTCGACGTCGCGAAGCCTGGGAACAACAGTCGGCCGCCCATCGGTCAACCATCGAACACATCTGTGAGATGAGGGAGCGGATCGACAGGGTCATGCCATTAGTCCGGGAGCACCTCACGAAAGCCCAGCAAGCCCAGCAACGCCAGTACAACCGGGCAGCCCAGCCACGGGAGTTCCAGCCGGGAGATCACGTCATGGTCCAAGTCCTGACGGCCGCCTGCAAATTCCTCGCTAAGTGGCAAGGACCCTACACGGTGACCGAGCGAGTGGGGCCCGTTACATACCGGGTACGGCAGCCCGGAAGGAGAAAAGAGGATCAACTATACCATATCAACCTCCTAAAGCGATGGGTCGGGACTAGGACCCAGCTGGCCGCTCTGGCCACCACTGACCCCGTGGTTGTCGACATCAACCCCCACCTATCGGCTGCCCAAAAGAAGGAGTTGCAACATCTGGTCGGTCAATTCTCTGATGTGTTCTCTCCACTCCCGGGGCGGACCCACGTTCTCCAACATGATGTCTGCACGCCACCCAGAACCATTGTCAGGCAGCGGCCCTACCGGGTTCCGGAGGCTCGGCGACACGCCATCGAGGAGGAAGTGCAGGAGATGCTGAGGTTAGGGGTAATAGAGCCCTCGCGCAGCCCCTGGTCCAGCCCCATCGTCATGGTCCCAAAACCGGACGGCACCCTCCATTTTTGTAACGACTTCCACCGCCTCGAAGTCTCTGAGTTCGACGGCTATCCGATGCCACAAGTAGATGAGCTGCTAGATCGTCTGGGGAGACCCCGGTACATCTCCACTTTAGATCTCACCAAGGGCTACTGGCAAGTGCCGCTGACGGAAGAAGCCAAACCGAAGACCGCCTTCTCGACTCCCAACGGCCACTGGCACTACTGGGTTCTCCCCTTCGGCCTGCACGGGGCCCCAGCCACTTTCCAGCGGATGATGGACATCCTGCTGAGGCCCCACCAGTCCTATGCGGCGGCCTACTTGGATGACGTCGTCATCCACTCAGAGAACTGGGAGGATCACTTGGAGTGGTTGCGGAGGGTGCTTGTTGAGCTGCGCCGGGCTGGACTGACCACCAATCCCCGAAAATGTCACCTAGCCCTCTATGAAGCTAAGTACTTGGGCTTCCAGTTGGGCCGGGGTCTCATCAAACCTCAGGAGAAGGAGGTGGCAGCAATCCTCTCTGCACCACGGCCCACCTCAAAAACCCAGGTACGGGCCTTTTTGGGATTGGCGGGTTGCTATCGCTGCTTTATCCCTAACTTCTCCTCCTTAGCAGCTCCCCTGACAGACCTGACCAGGAAGGGGCAGCCGGAGAAGGTTCCCTGGGGTCCCACCGAAGATGGGGCGTTCCAGCGAGTGAAGGCGGCACTCACCTCGGAGCCGGTACTGCAAGCCCCAGACTTTAACTGCCCCTTCCTGTTGCAGACGGACGCCTCCAACACCGGGTTGGGAGCCGTCCTCTCCCAGGTGCAGGACGGTGAGGAACACCCGGTAATCTACATCAGCCGGAAGCTGACCCCAGCGGAACAACGTTACGCGGCCGTCAAAAAGGAAGCGTTGGCCGTCAAGTGGGCAGTCCTGGAGCTCAGGTATTACCTCCTTGGCAGAAAGTTCACGCTCATTGCTGACCATGCTCCGTTACAGTGGATGGCCCCGGGCCAAGGACACGAACGCATGAGTAACTCGCTGGTTCTTGGCGCTCCAGGACTTCCACTTCGTTGTGCGACACCGGGCGGGGACGGCCAACGCTAACGCCGACGGGCTCTCGTGGATTTGGACAGCTTTCGCAGGTCTGTCAGGGTTCACTCCCCACCCGACCCCAATCTCCCCGTTGTCCCATGGGACCAGGACGACGCTTGTGACGCGTGTCCTGAGCACTCATCAGCGTCGCCCTGGAAACAGAGGAGGAACACCTGCACGCAATCTGCACAGGCTGGCCGGTCACAGCTGAGCCTCATTAGGAGACAGCTACAAAAGCCGCCGAGTCACACACACGGGGGAGACATGTCTCCAGAAGACTACCCGCTAACGTATCCTCTGTTTATGTTCCAGAGAGCAGTGTGTGACCGACCAGCCACGACGCTTGAGCACAGCACGGACACTCAGCACCTGGACACTTGGATTGAACGTGGAAGCAGATCTCGGAGCACAGTTTCACCACACCAAGACACATCGGCACGCAAGATTTCACCAATAAACGCACCCTTCGGGGCCTTTATTGTCATTTCATTGTGTGATTCTTCAATCCGTTACAATAATTAAAACTACAGTAGCAACAACTGTAGTACATCACCCTCCTAACAGATAACACATTTGCTTTTCAAACCAAAAACAATTTGTTAACAAATAAAGTTAAAACTCTCGAATGGAACAAAACAATTAATAAAAAGAAATACATTTCTCGATTTTTCTCTTAAATTATTGACTGAAAGAAAAATTAAAGCAGAACATACTGATTCCTATTCATGTCACAAGTAATACAGACTGCAGACTCTAAAATGTTTACTTCACCCTCATCAAGAATGTCTCCATTCTACTCAGGAGTTTCTTGAATGTGTCTGTTGGAGAGAGAAAAATTTTATATCACAGAGCTGTAATTTCAGATTACTCTTTATAAGCACACCCAATTCTTTAGACTGCATCACAACTTACTCCAAGTGTGTCTCATTCTTTGAGAAAACAGACAGGATGAAGGAAGCTATTTCACCAGGATTCTCTGTGCAAGGTACAATCATATACTCTCCCGGCTCCAGCCTGAAGAATTTCATCACCTCTCTAAACAATATTAATTCATCACTCTGTGCCACAGGCTCTCTGTCAATGAAGAACTCAGATGAAAACCTCCCACTTTGACTTCTCATCTAAAAGAGAATAATAAAATGTGTCTTTAGTCTATTTAAAAGAATAAATACATGTAAACAGAATCTTGTCTTGAAAGGGCCATTAGAGTATAACATTTAATTCAATTTAATAGGTTAATTTTCACTTGCCTCGAGTGGTATCTGTGAAAGAGAGGAGAAAAAAAAGGCATAACATCATTAAAGGGATATTGCAGTTGATGCATGAAACATGTCACTGAAAATGCTGAGACCATCACAACTTTCAAAAAGCAGCTGAAGGCACACTTCCTCTAAGAATGTAACCACTCCACA
Organism: Spinibarbus caldwelli; assembly: GCA_039654775.1. Taxonomy (NCBI): domain Eukaryota; kingdom Metazoa; phylum Chordata; class Actinopteri; order Cypriniformes; family Cyprinidae; genus Spinibarbus; species Spinibarbus caldwelli. The sequence goes on from CM077250.1 coordinate 23,262,205, forward strand.
ACCTCAAACCATGGCACACCCAAAATCCTCTGTTTCTTTACATTTCACCTCTGCTTTAGCTTGTTTCTTAGTTTGGCTTTCTAATAAACCTGGCATTGTACTCTATAAATATTGTTGACTCTGTGACAATTGAGAAACGTGAGCAGCTGGTCACAATGTAAGTCACTTTGGATAAAAAGCATCTACTAAATGCATAAATGTGTTATAAATGTAAATGAAAGCACGTTCAATTTATAAAGAAACTTAAAATTAAACTGTATCAGATTCAGACATATGTAAATACCATACATTATTTGGCATATTTAAACAAGCAAAGCATGCGCAAATACTGACCTCAAAAACATAGAAGCCCATATTAAAATTTTCTTGGCTATTTCTGTTTCTCTTCTCATGGTTCTGAATGAGGGACACCAGTATATTTTCAGGACGCTGGCCACTAGCACATTCCACATTAAGCTCATCAATTTTCACCCGAAACTGAGGGTTTGTCCAGAAAGTCTCTATAACATTAAAAGAAGATTTATACATTATTTAAATTTTCTATGCATTTATTTCAAGTTATATCTGTCTTATTTTTACAAGCCTTGTCTTCATACTTTAAGGTTTTATTATCATTTTGCTATGCTGGAACTGATTGATAGGGCTTTATGTGCAAATATATACATACACTGTAAACGATTTCTGTAATTTGAACAGTATTTTACTGTAATATGTACAGTAAGATACTGTAAAATGTGTGTACAGTATTTTACTGTAAACAGCAAAGAATTATGGGAAAATATACAGTCACAACTATATTTCTAAATCCATTTACAGTAAACTACTGTAAATTTACAGTAGTGAACTTGCCCGCGAAAAACTGATCAATAACAAGGAAGAACCACCGTTTTCTTTTTTCACTGTTTGGTGGAAGTGGCGGTAAAAGGACAAAAGAGAAATGTTGTACCGGTATTAACTTGACAAAAAGGTTAGTATATTATTTCTGTTTTATGGAAAACAGATATTTTAAGATGTTTTCACTTGTTTACAGTTAATATTATTCATCATCGTGTCGTTTTTCATGTCGGGAGTTGGAGCCACTGATCTATATATAATGTTCTCTATTATAGATCAGTGGTTGGAGCCTTTTTTTCTGACTGACGTCGGAATGCTGCTGTAACGGTGATAACGTCAACCGGTGAGTAGGTTAAAGTCACCTATACTAACGTTAGTTGAAATAAACCTTAGTTAAACCGATAAACACGTTTATACCTTCTACTGTCCTGTAATGCAAGTTAACTAATCTGGCGAGTCGTTAACCTTAACAGCGAACTAACGTGAAATACTGAGGTAAAGTGCGTTAGGCAACACCACTGTTTCAGTGCAGATTTTAAACTGTATTTTCAAGTACTTCTTTTGTTTGTTATTTTCACGTTTCTAGTCTGGATGTCGTCTGCAACGTCGGAGGTGTATTTTGGATCCTCTCCTTGTGAATCCCATCGATGATAACATCAACTGGTAAGTTAATGTCAGTTAGCCGAAGTTAACTAACTTGGTTGAACACAAAGAAGCATAGTAACTTTTCTATGCTGCCTCTTTATTGCAAGTAAGGTAATTCTCTTCAAATGTTAAGTTAGAAACGTGTACACCAATGTCGTGTGTAACTGTAGAGACGGTCCCTAAATTCAGTGACAGATGTAACGTAACACAAACCAACGAGCTAACATGAAATACTGAGGAAAACTGAGTTAAGAACACCACTGTTAAGAACGTCTTTTGTATTTTATTTTCAAGTTTCTGGTCTTGTGGTCCTCTCGTCTGCATTGGAGGTGTTTTGGAGTCTTTTCTTGTGATTGCCGTTGTAGCGGTGCTAACAACAGGTGAGCTTCCATCAACTTAACTAAAGTTACTAAAATAGCCAAATTAGCTCCACTAATTCACAGAACGTCTTGACTTTTTAAAGAGAGGAACGGGCTAGCAATATCTTAATATAGCAAATATTGCTAATAAATATTATGTTTTTATTAACCGTAAATTCTATTATTCTATTGATTAGAGTGATCAGGTTTTAAATTTTTAATGTTTTGTTTTGTTTGTATGACTGTATGTAATGATGCTGGAAAGCACTTTGGTCAATGGCAGTTGTTTTAAATGTGCTATAGAAATAAAATTTGTATTGTATTATTGTACAGTAGTTTTTTCTGATCATAATCAATAATAACATAAAAAGGCTGTTGTGACTATGTCTGTTACAGGAGATTTCTCCAATCAAAAACAGGATGCTGACTATGAGGGGCAGAATCATCATACAGCCAGCTGTCCATTTTACAGAAATGCAGAATTCGGTAACCTAAAATACATTTTGTTTTACATTGCATTTACATTCATGCATTTGCCAGATCTTTTTATCCAAAGCAAGTTACACTGTATTTAAAGTACACATTTTATTGAGTTATCCATTCCCTGGGAATCAAACAGGGGCGGCGCTAGGGGTGGTTAAGGAGGCTGAAGCCCCAAATGTTTTTATTACCTTGTCTTGTGCGCATCAGGACTGAGTTTTCATGCGCATTCAAATTATTTCTATTAAACCAGCACTTAAAGGGATAGTTCACTCAAAAATGGAAATTCTGTCATTAATTACTCACCCTCATGTTCTTCCAAACCCGCAAGACCTTCGTTCATCTTCAGAACACAAATTAAGGTATGTTTGATGAAATCCGAGAGCTTTCTGACCCTGCATGGACAGCAACACAACTGAAATGTTCCTAAGCCCAAATGTAGCAAGGACATCGACAAAATAGTCCAAGTGATACAGTGGTTCAATTGTACTGATATGAAGCTACAAGAATACTTTTTGTGTGCAAAGAAAACAAAAATAACAACTTTATTCAACAATTCTTCTCCTCCTCATAACATCTGCAGTGGCGCGCCGTCATTGTGGAGAGAGTATCACGACACATGCGCTTGCTTCCACTTGATGTAAACAACGCATGTGCATGGTGCTGTTTACGTTAAACACACATGCGTCAGCATGCGCATCTGCTGCAGACAGTATGAGGAGGAAAATAATTGTTGAATAAAGTTGTTATTTTTGTTTTCTTTGCGCATTAAAAGAATTCTTGTAGCTTCATATCATTACGGTTGAATCACTGATGTCACATGGACTATTTTACCGATGTCCTTGCTACGTTTCTGGGCCTGGGAACATTTCAGTTGTGTTGCTGTCTATGCAGGGACAGAAAGTTCTTGGATTTCATCAAAAATATCTTAATTTGTGTTCCAAAGATGAATGAAGGTCTTAGGGGTTTGGAACAACATGAGGGTGAGTAATTAATGACAGAATTTCATTTTTGGGTGAACTAACCCTTTAAATAGCAAAATACAGCTGCTTCAGGTATCTTTAACTTACTGTAGCCTATAAATTCATAATACCGATCTCACCATCTGTCAAAATGAGATTATTGTTTCTGTATAGCAGCAAATATAGATTTTTTTTTTTTTTTTTATCATGGTACGCCTATTATTTGAGCAGACTTTCTAGAACACACATACGCATTTAGAACGATTATATGAACAGATTGGTTAGCATTTAGCATGGTCTATGGCAGAGTTTACTTGGTGTCAGGGCAACTAAATACAATAAACAAGCGTTGAGTGCAGAGATGCACAACATGGCTTTGTTTAGAACCATTTTCGCAAAATAGAGCAAAAAGACAATATTTTCTCTACTATTTAAATCACTTAATATTAACTTGTTTATTGTATTTAGTTACATTTCTGCTAAATGCATAAATGTAACTAAATACAATAAACAAGAAGTTAATATTAAGTGATTTAAATAGTAGAGAAAATATTGTCTTTTTGCTCTATTTTGCGAAAATGGTTCTAAACAAAGCCATGTTGTGCATCTCTGCACTCAGCAGTTTCATTATTGAATGAATTTGCCTTTTTTGAACGCCTTGAATCAGCGATTCACTGACCCATTCATAAAAACAGCTTCTTACTTCCTCCCTGAATGAATCAGCAGTTTTGAATGAATTGATTGAATAAATGACTGACTCAGTTATTAAGGTAGTGGTTTGCTGCCACCTACTGGTAATTTTAGCATCATTTTTAGAAGTCTCATTCTATTTTTTTGTCATTTCTGTGTTCTAAATTTTATATTTAAAACATTAATTTCATAATATTTATGCAATTTGTAAGTGCAAATTATAATTAATTATACTTGTCTCTTAAAGAAGAAAAAAAAAAAAAATCAAGCCACTTAGCCAATGTAACTTTTCAGCATAGCCTATTTTATTTGAAGTGTATCCTGTGTATCTCTGTGCTAAACCGTGGATATCCACTCACTCTGCCCCTGGAATCAAACGCATTAGTTTGGTATTCTAGCACTTTCCTCTTCTGATTGAGAATGCATTGTAAAACTGGAGCTTTAATAATTTGAATGTAATGGATTATCAACTAATTATGTACCTTCATTGTAGATGCGTTCAGATGTAGTATATAACATTTTTATTAACGTCAAAGTGCATACAGCACCAAGTTTGACAGTTGAGGCAAATTCTGTAAACACTACTTTGAAAAAAATGCTTTTTTATTTTTCTTGTGCTTGCAGGTTCATTCACACCATCAACCTTAGTGGCACCAAATGCACTGAAAGTCACAGATCAGATGGAATTCTGGAAAAAGGGTGCAAAGAAAAAGCATCAGCCTGAATCCCCTCCTGCTGTTTCTCAATGGAGTGCTTGTCAACTTTGACTGGCAAACTGAAATTTAACACAACACCACAAACTAATTTTTACTGTATTATTTTATTTTACTTTATTTACTTTTTATTTTTTGTAAGGCCTGTTTTGCTTTTCAGTATGTGTACAGTATGTCTTGCCCAGGGGACTGTGATGATACCATTTTCTCAGCTAGTGCATCCTGTGCTTTTTGAATGTGATTTTTATGGGGTTGTGGTGGTAAAAATCATGGATTGCAGTGCTATAAGGCAATTGGATTGTTTTTTACATTTAAAAAAAAAATGTTTAAAATGTTTAAAACTTGTTAGTGTCTGCGCTTGCGTGGCCATTTATTGTGATTAACAGGAAAGTGTGTTCAAGCGCCAGCAGAAGATGGTGTAAGAATTACTCTTTGAGAGAAGCAGTCTATCAGCGGAAGTCAAAAGTAGCTCGTAAGTGTATTTACTTGTTTCATTAGTGTTTAGCTCAGTTGCCGTTGCTAGGAAACGCTTGTTTTGTTTACTGAGTGGAGACGTACTGAAATCGCGTTTGGTCTCGTACTGTATGGCGTACCTTGTTAGTGTCTGCGCTTGCGTGGCCATTTATTGTGATTAACAGGAAAGTGTGTTCAAGCGCCAGCAGAAGACGGTGTAAGAAATACTCTTTGAGAGAATCAGTCTATCATCGGAAGTTAAAAGTAGCTCGTAAGTGTATTTACTTGTCTCAGTGTTTAGCTCAGTTGCCGTTGCTAGGAAACGCTTGTTTTGTTTACTGAGTGGAAATCGCATTTGGTCTCGTACTGTATGGCGTACCTTGTTAGTGTCTGCGCTTGCGTGGCCATTTATTGTGATTAACAGGAAAGTGTGTCCAGCTGAATTCAATTAGTGATTTGTTAGACGGGTATAAAAAAGGTTATACCGCGGCAGCCCTCGTCGTGTGAAGACCGAAGTGTGTAAAGACCATCGACTCTACCGAGCGAATCCACCGGACAGGGACACCGGCAAGGGATAAGTATCGCTTTTCATTTATTCTCTTTCCTATTACTTGTTTCACTTCTCTTTCAGTTTTTATAACCATTTCTTACTTGTATGTTTGGCACAGTTATTTTTTTAGGATTACTGTTAAACTAATGTAGTTTGATTTGTATATGTTATCTATTTTAAATTTAGTTACAGTTGTAGTTATGTTTGTCATTTTATTAGTTTTTTCTATTATGTCTGTATAAGTTATTTATTAAGTTTTAGTTTTATTTAATTTGAGTTATTTTAGTACTACAACAAACAACATGGAAATGAAATAATATTGAATTTATGGATATGTGTGTGTGTGCATATATGTCTGTGTGTATGTGTGTACATACACGTAGTTGATTTTGGTGTTTGGCTTAGTTTTATGTTAGAATCATTATTACAATCTTATACCTTTTGTTCTCTTAATATTTTGAATTGTTTGTAGCTTTATTTTGTTTTCATTTAAATGTTAAGTTGAGAAATTTTGTCATATGCATTTCTCATTTTTATTTAACTAATTTTTTTAATGTGTGTGTATATATACTATTTATAAAGTTTTAGCTTTTAGTTTTGGACCAGTTTTAGTTGTTTTAATACTACAATTGATTGTTTCTGTTGTCCTCATTTGTAAGTCGCTTTGGATAAATGACTAAAAGTAAAGTAAAATAAATGAAAATAAACTCTACAGTACTGATACTGTAAATGACAATACGGTTATAATACTGTAAATGAAAATACAGTAAGGACATTATAGTACTGTAAATGAAAATACAGTAATCATACTGTAACCAATTTTACAGTAACTTACTGGCATCCAACTGCCAGTAAGTTACTGTAAAATTTACAGCTATCTCTTTACAGTGTATGCAAACAGTAATAATACCTGTCTTAATTATGTCACCACCCGCTGTAATCCCAGCATTCCATCTGCCAAAATGCCGTTTTGATGTCCAGTGACATTCAGCAGAGCCATCCAGAAAATCAGGGCAGAGACAACAGATGTCTATGTTTTCAAAAATGTTGGTAAAGTTTTCCATTGACATCCTGCAGTTAAAATATGTTTCTGAGTAAAATGCGATTTCATACTTTGTATATGAATTAGTCATTTCTCACTTCAGGTGTGAGAGGGTGGGTGTACATAACATGGTCATGCTCACCAGAACTCCCCGTTATTTAAAACTTCATGGCAAATTGTGCGGACCTCCTCGCAAACTGTGTCCCATAAGGGTGATCTGTAAAATTTATAAACAAACCATGGGTGCTATTGTGTAGCAAATACAAGGAAAAGAACCTTAAACCTCTGACAATTCTCAGACAACCTGCTTAGATCTGGGTAGTTTATCCGTCTTTAGATCTTCATGTGTACGGAACCTAGGTGTTTTGTTAGATGAGTCCTTACATTTTGACAAACATATTTCCTCTTTAATAGGTTCTAGCTTCTATCAACTTCGCCTGCTATCAAAAATCAAACCTTTCTTAAATCATAAAACTTTAGAGATGGCGGTCTATGCTTTTATCACCTCACACTTAGACTACTGCAATTCACTTTACTGTGGTAGCTCTAAGTCATTAATTGATCGTCTTCAACTAGTTCAAAATGCTGCTGCTAGATTCCTTTATAATAGCTGCAAAAGTGCCCATATTACTCCAATCCTGCTGACCCTTCATTGGCTGCCTATTAAATTCAGAATTGACTTTAAAATCCTTTTATTCGTATATAAATCTTCACACAATCCAGCTCCTATTTATTTATCTGAATTGCTATACCCTTATACTCCCTCCAGATGTTTAAGATCCAGTGATCAGAACCTTCTTCTAGTCCCTCAATCCAGACTCAAACGTAGGGGGGATCGAGCTTTCTCAGTGGTTGGGCCGCAGCTATGGAATGGCCTCCCTTTAGATATCAGACTCGCACCTTCTCTGCCCACTTTCAAATCTCTCCTAAAAATATATCTGTTCTCTCTGGCTTATAAATAATTTTTTATCACGGTTTTTGCTTAGTTATATGGGTTTATTTATTTATTTGTAAAATTTATTTTTTAAATAAATGTTTTTAATATCTATTTACTTATTTTATAGAGCAAGTCCCTGTTTCAGTTGTGCAATTTTATTTTTTATGACTTTTGAATCTCTGTGCAGCACTTTGGTCAGCCGTGTGACTGTTTTATAAGTGCTATATAAATAAACTGAAACTTGAAGCTTGAAGCATGTAAGGTGATATGTCATGATGTGTTCAAGCAATGTACGACTTTTTGCTGAGTTTGTGTTTGGCTAAATTAAGCTGTTGCTGTAACCGTTACCCATCACTCCAGTCTCCTTGCCACTCTTCTTCGCCCCATGGGTTTAACAATCTTACCAGCTGGACTGGATTTTCACCACTCATCACCTGTTTTACAAAGCCAGAAATCAATATAAGTTTAAGAGATTTATTAAAAGTAAAAGAGCATTAAATTGATTAAAAAAAAAAAAAATGTGCCCCTACCTACAAAATCCACAACCTCAAACTAAGGCACACACAAAACCCTTTTTCTTTGCAATTTATCTCAGCTCTAGCTTGTTTCTTATTGTGGCTTTGTGACTTATTACTGATGGCTCTGTGACGAATTTCTCACGTTCACACAATTCACGCACTGCACCCGCGATGCAGAGCACATGATAAGAATCACTATAAAGAGTTCTAATATTTATAGAAGCAAGCTAAAATGTGTCACAAAACGCTCACAGACTCTATGGAAAATCCAAGTGCAGCATTTAATAAAGTAATCCAAAACATAATCCACATGAGGCAAGAAGGAAAAAAACATCACACAAGGTGAAACAGAACGGTCACCAGCAAAAACACAGAGACACAGAGCAATTCTTCCACAAACAAAGCTCAGTGAGCATAGTGTATATTAATTAATTATTTATATATATATATATATATATATATATATATATATATATATATATATATATATATATATTAGTGCTGGGCAACGATTAAAATTTTTAATTTAATGCGCGATTGAGTGCATTATGCACAAAATTCAATAATGAATTCAAAAGTAGTGTATTGTGCACTTTTTTCATTTAAAAGTACTGCTATATGAACAAAAGTGCAATAACACTTTAAACACTTTAAACTTTTACATAGTAGCAGTTAAAATATTTCTTGTAAATCTCAACTTATAACATTCAAATTAAATCAAATCAATTAAATCAAATTAAATATAAAACCAAAGCTATTTGTCACTGCCATTAACGTATTTATAGAAACTATTTTATAGTTTGTTATAGAAAAACAAGTTATGCTCAGAGTCTACAGCCTCGATCATAACAGGCACCTTCCGAGTAGAGACGTGCACTATCGAGAGACCCGCAGGACCCAAAGCAACAGAGTGTGGCGCGGGACAACACTTGATGGGCGAGTGCGGGGGCGAGTGCGGGTGCGTGCGGGATGCGGGAGAATAAGGGTGTACTCACTAGGGATGGCTCGATACCACAATTTTGGCTTCGGTACGATACCAGAATATAATACCTCGGTATTGATACTAAATCGATACCATAGGTGACAAATAGCCTAACCAGCCTCAAAAGATAAGTGAATTGATAACAATTTTATTAAAATAATAATAATAGGCCTAAACACAGATTCATATCTTAATACCTTTGTATCAAAATGTAACAAAAAAACTACCAGGTTACATTTTGAGGGAGTTTGAAGAAAAAAAAAATATATACAACTGAAGTAACGCAATTAATGCAAAAAAAATGTTGCTTTATTGTAAAGTGTTATTCTAACAGTCAAAGTAATATTCAAAATCACATTATTATTTCTCTCTCTCTCAGATATAAATCTCGCTCTCTCAGCTGCTTCATATTAGTGGAAACATTCCGTTCATATCATTGATACTAAAATTAATATAGCAAAACTCTTGCTTAATTCAAATTCAATTAATATTCGATTGTATGAAATGCAAGTGCATATGTTGCCATAAACCAAAACTTCACCGGTTCTAGCGTGACACACATGCACATTTGAGCTTACGGAATCATATCTGTATGTGCGTTGATCAGTTGTAAATAAAAGTTAAAATTAAATCTGAATTTATGAATGAGCCACTCACCTGTCGATCTCTTAATTCTCTGAAAAGAACAGGATGAGCAAGCGACAAATGCTTAAAAAGGTTTGATGTGTTGCCTCCTGCGGCAACACATGATTTATACCAACGCTTGCATACGGGTGCAGTAAGGTCAGTTCGTTCACCTTTGTCATCTGTTTGGTATGCAAAGTAATGCTATATTTCACTTCTACTGTTCTCTTTATTTATTAATCTCGGGTGCGTTGATAGTTTCATCTGTTTGATCCATCGTGTTGTTCTGTTGTCGCATTTACCGGTTGCACAGCAATTTGGGAAGCACTGCCACGTACAGGTGCTCTTCGCAACAGCAGCGTATGAAATACCGAATTGAGCAAAATTATGATATCGTACCGTTTGAAATATAATATATACCAGTATTTTTCCAGTACCGGTATACCGCGTTAAACGAGCGCGTTTGACCCCCAGCCCGGTTCGCTTGACTAGTGTGATCGCTCCGTGCCGTGCTCGGGCGCGGTTCGTTTAGCCATCCTTGGCTCGGTTGGAAGAGGTGGGCCAGACAGAGCACAGTTCAGTTGGGCTCGGGCGCGGTGCGCATGTAGTGCCGGAGCGCTTAACTTCTGATGCATGCAGCATGATTGCGCTAACGTTTCTGAGCGGCAAAAGTGATAGATCTGTAAAGCAATATATTGTGAGAGGGCCGTGTGTTAATAAAACGATGCACTCCACTGTGCTGAGCGAGAGCGCTTATTCTCTGCTGTCTTCACATGCTATCGTTAACTTCCTATTCCCCACTTATGAAGTCATGAGCACTTCATTTGAACACTGCTGCAGTCTTAGGCCCACCCCAAATGCTCTCATTGGTTGAGACGCGTGATGACACCCATCCCAAGCCAGTACTGTGTACAAAGATGTTTGTACTGTAAATGAGATTTCAAGGCCCTTTGAAATCAACCCAAACCCAAACTCCTGGGAAGCTGCTGTCTCAGACAGACTAGATGTGGAGATATATTGTGCACAAAAGCCTCTCCAACTTTGTGGAGACCTTCAAATAGCAGTCTCAGGCTAAGTGGCTACGGAGGAAGGCCAGGACCCAACCTATCCACCCAGCCAAAATCTGTACCAGTGATCTTCATATGACATGCTCCATGGTCTCCTGACACTGATGGATGCCTATACTACTGCCCTTATAAAGGTAAAAAATGTTCCTGTATCTCAATTTAATTGTGGAAGAGTCCTATTAACAAAAGTTATAATATGAGTCTAAACGAAAAGGCCAGATGCTTGTGTGTTCTTACCTCAAAAACCCCTGTCACTGTGTAAGCATGCTTCGCAACTATGCCAGCTGCTGACTACCGTTACATACAAAAAACAACAAATGTAATAATTTAATAAAAGTACATAGCAGGTCATGTACAAATTAATGAAAGAAAAAAATATATATATTCTAAGAAGTTCTGGACTTCTGCATGCATTAGTCATAAAATTTGATCTGATCTTCAACTAAATCATAAGGCTCATTTATATGCAATCTAAGATATCCAGTCCTTGGAAAGACCTAACAAATACAGTGGGGCAAAAAAAGTATTTAGTCAGCCACCAATTGTGCAAGTTCTCCCACTTAAAAAGATGAGAGAGGCCTGTAATTTTCATCATAGGTATACCTCAACTATGAGAGACAAAATGAGGGCAGAAAAAAAAATAAATAACCACCCGTTGTAGGATTTTTTCAAGAATTTATTTGCAAATTATGGTGGAAAGTAAGTATTTGGTCAATGAAAAAATTTAATCTCAATACTTTGTTATATACCCTTTGTTGGCAATGACAGAGGTCAAACGTTTTCTGTAAGTCTTCACAAGGTTTTCACACACTGTTGCTGGTATTTTGGCCCATTCCTCCATGCAGATCTCCTCTAGAGCAGTAATGTTTTGGGGCTGTCGCTGGGCAACACGGACTTTCAACTCCCTCCAAAGATTTTCGATGGGGTTGAGATCTGGAGACTGGCTAGGCCACTCCAGGACCTTGAAATGCTTCTTACGAAGCCACTCCTTCGTTGCCCGGGCGGTGTGTTTGGGATCATTGTCATGCTGAAAGACCCAGCCACGTTTCATCTTCAATGCCCTTGCTGATGGAAGGAGGTTTTCACTCAAAATCTCACGATACATGGCCCCATTCATTCTTTCGTTTACACGGATCAGTCGTCCTGGTCCCTTTGCAGAAAAACAGCCCCAAAGCATGATGTTTCCACCCCCATGCTTCACAGTAGGTATGGTGTTCTTTGGATGCAACTCAGCATTCTTTCTCCTCCAAACACGACAAGTTGAGTTTTTACCAAAAAGTTCTATTTTGGTTTCATCATTCTCCCAATCCTCTTCTGGATCATCCAAATGCTCTCTAGCAAACTTCAGTCAGGCCCGGACATGTACTGGCTTAAGCAGGGGGACACGTCTGGCACTGCAGGATTTGAGTCCCTGGCGGCACAGTGTGTTACTGATGGTAGCCTTTGTTACTTTGGTCCCAGCTCTCTGCAGGTCATTCACTAGGTCCCCCCGTGTGGTTCTGGGATTTTTGCTCACAGTTCTTGTGATCATTTTGACCCCACGGGGTGAGATCTTGCGTGGAGCCCCAGATCGAGGGAGATTATCAGTGGTCTTGTATGTCTTCCATTTTCTAATAATTGCTCCCACAGTTGATTTCTTCACACCAAGCTGCTTACCTATTGCAGATTCAGTCTTCCCAGCCTGGTGCAGGTCTACAATTTTGTTTCTGGTGTCCTTTGACAGCTCTTTGGTCTTGGCCATGGTGGAGTTTGGAGTTGAACTGTTTGAGGTTGTGGACAGGTGTCTTTTATACTGATAACGAGTTCAAACAGATGCCATTAATACAGGTAACGAGTGGAGGACAGAGGAGCCTCTTAAAGAAGTAGTTACAGGTCTGTGAGAGCCAGAAATCTTGCTTGTTTGTAGGTGACCAAATACTTATTTTACCGAGGAATTTACCAATTAATTCTTTAAAAATCCTACAGTGTGATTTTCTGGATTTTTTTTTTTTCTCATTTTGTCTCTCATAGTTGAGGTATACCTATGATGAAAATTACAAGCTTCTCTCATCTTTTTTAAGTGGGAGAACTTGCACAACTGGTGGCTGACTAAATACTTTTTTGCCCCACTGTATATCGTTTGTGGATCTTTGGAGCTTTTAATTCAGGATTTCTTACCTCTACATTAGAGCCACAGCCCATAAGCGTTTTCGACTTGAATGCACATTCCATGATTTTCCACAAATCAGCAGGAGCCATATTCAGTGTATAATACATATGCGTCCCACCAGTGAAGTCCATTAGAGCCTCAGATATGAAACCAGTATGCAAGTCAGCGTAGGACCCACACACCCTGTAAAGACAGTTTATTTGAGTTCACTCTTCAGCACACTTGTAAGTCAATTTTAGCTATTCAACTGACAGATAATGAACAGAACACTTTTTTTTTTTTTTCAAAATAATGGTACCTACTTTGCATAAGCCTTCTCCAGTAAGGCAGGCCAAAACTCATTAGACGTTTTTGAACGCACAAAAACTAGTTCATCATCAATAGTTGGAAGTTGGTCATCAATAACAACATCAATCCATTTCCCAAATCGCCAGAACTTTGATAAATTACAAACATAGAAATTCTGACTTTCTTGTGCTCAAGAAATTATAATGTGAGAAAATTAATAAATGTTGAAATATCGATCAGCTATTATAGTCACCCTAAAATGAAATATCCCAGCATAATCCTTGGTGAATGACTGTTCAGCTGGCATGATCTGTTTTATGATATCCTTCTCAAAAGTTAGAGCCCCAACTGCAGCCAAGAACCAACAGTTTCCTAAATAAATAAAAATGTACATATCTGAAGTCACATTCGAAATGTGTACAAAATGTGTCAAAAATAATGGTGTATATTATTACTAGTTTCCCATCATATTGTGCTTAATGCCATTTAAAGTAAGAAGAGACATGAGTTGATATCTGGGTTGAGAACAAAAATTGGTCCACAACACATTGTATAGTTGACATAGCATCTACAGTATGATACCAGAATACACTCAAACTTACCTACGCTTCCCTGTGCATAGTCAAACCTGGACACGCCATCTACAATTAAATTAGGGTCTGACACCAATTCCTGATAAGAGAAAATTGAGTGCAATTCCTTCAGCATCAAAACATGGACATGTAGCCGCTCATACAATGAAGAGATTTTTAATTCATATTTCCAGGCAAAGGTGTGAAAGTTGTTATGGTAAAACGTTAGAATATTTATATATAAAGAATTCTGTAATGATTACATACAGATGGTCGCTTCCACACAACTTGAGACATGTCCACATCAGGTATCAGATCATCAAACGAGCCAATGGAGCTGTTGTCTGGAGGGAACAACTCATCATTGTAGAGTGTGTTTTCAGTAAGGCAGTTCTGGTGAAGCTCCTGGTAGTTCTGATCCAGGAAGTTCAAAGGACTGGTAGGAGAATTCACATCATCTTCATTTGGGTTGTGGTGGCACCCATCATGGGGAGGCATTTTTCACTCAGAATCCTTTTGCTTGAATGACAAATAAATACAAACACATTTTTAACATTATGCTTGTGTATCAACATGAGTGCACAAGGCTGCAGACAATGTACCCTTTGTAAGAGTACTTAAGTTTAATTTGACCGATCCATTTTGAGTATGGAAATATGGAAATATTGGGGTAAACAAAGAGAGTGTCTATTTCCACAAAGTGCAAATAAGCTGTATTTTTAGCAAAGGCAGTTTACACTAAATCCACCCACCTGAGTGTAGCTGAGCCAGACAAAATTACAAAAGAAATGAAGGCAGTAACAGGGACTGGGAGAGTAAGTACAATGAAATTTTCTGACACTGATTTTTCTGACCTCTCCATTTTAGTGTGTATTTTAATATATATTAAATAATAAATTGAGAAAATATTAGGGGAAAAGGTTAATAAAATGCCTAATGGTTGGAAATAAAGTGTTTAATGAGTATTTAATATGCCTATAATTGAGATTGAATGTGGTGACCTCGGACAGGCTGGCACACTGACTAAAAAACGTCTAGCTCATATTGTTACCAAACTCAAAACCGTGACCCCCTTCCAGGACCTTCAAGGACACCTTTACTGATCAAAAGGTTCAATATGGTTAGAAGTAGGGTTAGGTGTAGGGTTGGACTTTAGAGATAGCAGCAAGTAGGGTCCCAGTACAGCAGCATCCATTTATGATTTTAATAAATGTACACTGAATATGTTATTATTGCATACTCCTGTATAATGTACTTCAATACACTAAGCTACTAATTGTGTAAAACACTATTTATCCATACTATTTTATACTTAGTGTAAATACTTAGCATATAATAGCCGCAGCCAAAAAAATAGACATCTCTGAAACTCTAATTGTTCAGCGCCAGTGTCTACGCCAAGGTGCATTGCAGCAAAAGTTTTGGCAGCATGACAAAGCATCACTTTTGCAAACCAATGTGTTCTCCTCTCTGATGCAACACCCCTATTGAATTCATGTAACACCAAGAGACATGGCATTGGCCAAAACAATCTATCTTGGCAAACTAGCTCAGATTACCAATGATGCACTGGAAATGCAAAACTTTACTTTAGTACTGTATGTTCATTTACAAATCATAAAAAAATAGAGCAAAACAGGAATATAATGACAATTTAGAACTGTTTCCAATATACTGTATATCACATGGTAAGAAGTAGGCTACTCAACCCACAACCTTTGAGATGTTAGCCTATCATAAAAGATGCAATTCCAATGAAAGATGCCTTTAATGCTCAGTGAAAACATGCACCTCAAACATCAGTTAAATTTAGTTGCAGTAGAAAAAAGGAAAAGGATAAGTTCAAAATTAGCCATATAATTCACTCTTCTCTGCTCCCATAGAACAGTTCTCTCTTTATTATTAAATTACACATTCACTGCGTGATCATCCAAGGAGGAGCAATGCATCTAAACCACAGCTGGCCAAAGGCTTGTCTTTGTAAAAAAAAAAAAAAATTAAATGCACTCATCACAATCTCTCACAGAAGTTTTTGGTGCCCTTATTCCACCTTTTTCAGCTCAGATGCTCTACCATTTGCATTCCACCTGCACTTAAAAAGGAGGCCAACCACTGCTGATTGACAGCCTTGGCACTAGTCCAATTGAATATCTAAGTCAATTTTCTTACCACTGATTTTTTATCTCATAGTTGAGGAATCAAATCCCCAACATTGTTTTTACAATCACCAAATTACATTCAAGGGGGTTTCTCTGACAGCATCTTTAATATATAAAAAACACTAAGCTGTCAGTATACTCTCTACCAGTGGTTCTCAACTGTGACCTTCAAGGTCCACTTTTCTTGCAGAGTTTAGCTTCAATTCTAATGAAACACCTGAACAAGCTAATCAGATTCAGGATTACTAGAAAGTTACAGGCAGGTGAGTTTGATCAAGGTTGGAGCTAAACTCTGCAAGAAAATAGACCTCAAGGGCCAGAGTTAAGAACCTCTGTTCTATACATCCATAATTAATTAGGGTTAGAGTTGCTAACTTAGAAATTATTATAAAAATTAATAGCCTTTAACTTTAAACTAAAATTCAGTAAATTTTTTATACAGCCACTGAATGATTTGGCAAATATATTTTCTCCACAATGTGCACAAAAGCTGACCCACTGTTACGGAGCCGACGAGACGAGAGACGTGCGGATCCATGTGCAAGGCTTTTATTAAACAGAGAGGTGGTCACAACACAAGCAAGGTTCAGACAATGGCAAACAGGTATATCACAGGCAAGGCAAAGCGTCATCCAAAACGGGCGTGAGTCAGTCGACAGCGAACAATATCCAAAGGAGCTTGACAAGAGAGGTAATCTGAAAAAACAAGAGCAATAATCCAGGCAAGGCGCGAACAGAGTCCGAAACAGCAAGGCAATGGTTAATCCAAACAGACGATAAATCCAGGGCAGGCTGCTGACAGATGAGACGAGATAAACCAGGCAAGGATCAGGAAACACGAGAAAACAGGCAAGGCAAGATTTTGATTACTAAGTTGGCTCCGTAGAGTAGCTATCGCTTGGAGAGAGATATACGCTATACAATACTTGGCAGTGAGGGAGAGGAAGACCATGGCTTAAGTAACCCCCCCACCCCCAGCAGAGGCGGAACAGGGGGAGGGATGGAGGGTCAGGTCCACGTGGAAATGGAGAGACCGGAGACTGGGGCAGAGCAGGGTACCCAGGCGGAACCGGCGAGGCAGGAAGCCAGGGCAGAGCAGAGAACCAGGATGATGCCGGCAAAGTAGGAAGCCAGGGCGGAGCAGGGAACCACCATGGCAGAGCAGACTGAGCAGGAGCCCACCAGGGCGGAGCAGAAGACCACCAGAGTGGGACAGAAGACCACCAGGCCAGAGCAGATGGAGAAGACCATGGCAGAGACTGAGAACTAGAGAGAGCAGAGACAGATAACACTGACAGAGAACTCACTGCCCCAAGGACCGAGACAGGAAATGAAAAGAGTTCCTCAACAGTTTCCCTCATGAGAACTGAGTGGGTAAACAGTTCATAATCAGGCTCTTTGGTCGAAACGGGACAGACATATGGTTTAAACTTAGATTCATTGACTGAGACAGGATAGGTAGACAGTTCGTTAATGGTTTCTTCGGAAATGACAGGGGAAACAGGACAGACATAGAGTGCATTTATAGTCTCTGAGTTCACGACAGGCAGGGTTAAGAGTTCAGAAGTGGGTCTTTGGGCTGTGACAAGGCTACTAGAGCCTACAGGGAGCTCAGTTAAGGTTTCTGGGGTTGTGACTGGACTGAGGGGGCAGATAACAGGTTCATGGATTGCAATGGGACTAACAGAAACCTCAAACACATTACTTGAAATCGGACAGACAAATGACTCAACATTAGACTTAGGGACTGAAACATCACTAGCAGAAAGTTCAAAATCAGGTTCGTTGACTGAGACCAGATACACGGACAATTCACAGACAGACTCAGTTGAAACAGGACAAACAGACAGTTCAAAGGGAAACTCCTTGACAGAAACTGACTCCTCATTCTCAGTCTGATTGGTTGTGACTGGACAAACAGATAGCTCAGGATTAAACTCATTGACTGGAAAGGAGCAGACAGACTGTTCACTAATGGTCACTGGACACGTGACAGGGTTAACAGGGCATACACAGAGTTCAATAATGGTTTTCATGGCAGTGACAGGCAAAGATGAGAGCTCCTGAACAGCCCTTGCAGCTGCAGCAAAATAGTCAGGAATTTCACAGTCTGCATCCTTAGGTGCAACAGACAAGGCTGAGAGTTCAGAGGTAGCCTCCTCGGCTGGGTCGGTACAGGGCAATAGTTCGCAAACGGCCTCCATAGTCGTAACAGGACAGGCAACGAGCTGATGAATGGATACCACTGACACCTCCAGAAGTTCTGCAGCGGTTGCCGCCACCTCTGGAGGTTCTACAGCAGTACCAGTCTCTTTGACTGTAACATGACGGGCTGAGAGCACATTGCTGAGCACCACCAACATACAAGGAGCTGAAGCGAGCAACGCCGCTTTGGGAGGTTCTCCAGCATGTGCCGCCACCTCTGGAGAAGCTGCAGCGGGTGCCATCACCTCGGAGAACACAGCAGTGAGCGTCACCACCCCAAGAGGCTCTGCAGCATCAGCCGCCACCTCGGGCTGTTCTATGGTGGTGTACGCAGCCCAAACACAACATAAAGCGATCCCCATCATGGGAAGCGCTTCAGACAGGGGAATTAGTTCTGGAACAGGAGGGTTAGAGTGAGTGGGTTTGGTGATACCCGCTGCGCGTGCAGACACCAGTGGTGCATCCCTCACACTGGATACCAGACTGGGAAATCGAAGCACTGACCTTGAATATCTGGGTGTGGCAGACAGGATGTCACAAGACTCTGGATGATCAGCGGTGACGTGACGTGGTTCTGGAGGGTCAGTGGTGACATGAAGAGACTCTGGAAGATCTGCTGAGACGTGAAGAGACTCTGGTAGGTCAGCGGAGACGTGAAGAGACTCTGGAATGTCAGCGGAGGCGTGAAGAGACTCTGGAAGGTCAGCGGAGATGTGAAGAGACTCTAGAAGGTCAGCAGAGACGTGAAGAGACTCTGGAAGGTCAGCGGAGACGTGAAGAGACTCGTGAAGATTAACCGTGACTGGGCTTGACTCTGGATGACCAACTGTGACATGGTGTGAGTCTGCATGACCAGCTGTGAAGTGGTGTGACTCTGAATGACCAGCTGAGACGAGAAGAGATTCTGAAAGATCGGCGGAGACGTGACTTGACTCATGATGATCAGCTGAGACGTGACTTGACTCGTGACGATCAGCTGTGTCGTGACCTGACTCGTGACGATCAGCTGTGTCGTGACCTGACTCGTGACGATCAACGGTGACTTGACTGGACTCACGATGATCAACTATGATCTGACTGGATTCACAAAGATCAACTATAACTTGACTTGGCATTTTAACATCAACTGTGACTTGACTTGGCTCGTTAACATCAACTGTGATTTTACTTGGCTCTTTAACATCGACTGTGACTTTACTTGGCTCTTTAAGTTCAGTTGTGACTTGAGTTGGCTCGTGACGATCAACAGTGACTTGACTTGACTTGGCTTGTTAACATCAACTGTGACTTGACTTGGCTCGTTAACATCAACTGTGATTTTACTTGGCTCTTTAACATCGACTGTGACTTTACTTGGCTCTTTAAGTTCAGTTGTGACTTGAGTTGGCTTGTGACGATCAACAGTGACTTGACTTGGCTCGTGAAGTTCAGCTGTGACATAACGTGGCGCTGGTGTGTCCGCCATTTTGCGACCAGGCTCTGTTGTCGCCGGCATTTTGTGAGCATGCTCTAGTGCGGCCATCATTTCACGAGTGAATGTGGCGTCGCGTTACTCTTCCGCGACACCCACAGTAAACAAAGAGCCAACAGACAGTAAGGCAAAGTCCATAAAATCACTTAAAGACGAACAGGGAGCCTCACGAATTAGTCGCGATTTGAGCGGCTGGTTAATGCCCTAGTAGAAAAAGTCTATCGGGACACAGTCTGGTAGATCAGAAAAATAAACGAGGTCTAAGTATTTTTGTACATAGTCCTCGAGCGCTCGCATGCCCTGCTCAAGGGTTAATAACAGTTTTGTCCATACCTGGCCAATGTCCACTTGAAAAGCCGCTGGATCCTCGTGTGGCCGAGTATTCTGTTACGGAGCCGACGAGACGAGAGACGTGCGGATCCATGTGCAAGGCTTTTATTAAACAGAGACGTGGTCACAACACAAGTAAGGTTCAGACAATGGCAAACAGGTATATCACAGGCAAGGCAAAGAGTCATCCAAAACGGGCGTGAGTCAGTCGACAGCGAACAATATCCAAAGGGGCTTGACAAGAGAGGTAATCCGAAAAAATGAGAGCAATAATCCAGGCAAGGTGCGAACAGAGTCCGAAACGGCAAGGCAATGGTTAATCCAAACAGACGATAAATCCAGGGCAGGCTGCTGACAGACGAGACGAGATAAACCAGGCAAGGATCAGGAAACACGAGAAAACAGGCAAGGCAAGACTTTGATTACTAAGTTGGCTCCGTAGAGTAACTATCGCTTGGAGAGAGATATACGCTATACAATACTCGACAGTGAGGGAGAGGAAGACCATGGCTTAAGTAAGGGGTGTAATGGGAATCAGCTGTGTGATCAGTCTCAGGTGTGAGCATGTGATTGGTGAAGTGGCTGCTGGGAAATGTAGTCTGGAGGTGACATGCAGTAGGTGTAGTCCAAGAGTCCATGTAGTGAGCGGGTGAGCTCTGGTGGTGAGTGACCGGAAGTGCATGGACAGGATTCGTGACACCCACAGACAAACACAAAGCACCTTTGATTCCTAGTCTCTTACTGTAAGGGATGAAAATAAAAGTGCTTTGTGCTTGTTTCTGTTTGAGCTGACCTGAACTACAGCAAGTGAGATATGTGAATATGCCGACATAATAAAAAATATATATAATTTAGCAGAATTACCATACATCCTTTAGCAGGGGCCTGTTTCATAAAAGAAGTTTACCAAATAAGCCAGGTTTATTTCAGTTAGTCTGACTTATAGTCAGTTGATTTGGTTCAAAATAAGTCAGACTAACTGAAATAAGCCTGGCTTATTTGGTAAACTTCTTTTATGAAACAGACCCCAGAATGTATCGACAAATAAACACAGGATATCTTGTGGTATACAGTAGTTCATCAGAATCCAATTATTTGAAGTTCCAACAGACTACTTCAAAATCTTCTATCAACACATTTTTAGAAATAATAATGGAGTATAGTGGTAGCAACTGTTTGTATTAAGTATAAATAACAACAAATTATATCTTGTTTACACTAAGTGCAAATAGTTACTGATGCCATTCGCACAGCGTTAATAGTACAAATAGCATATTACAGTACTTGCAATACTACAATATTACTATAAAATCATGTGGGGAACAGTGGACGGAGTTAGCTGAAATAGCTTTTGCCAACAAGGTTTGCACTCAGTGTGAATTCACTGCCTAAAAAGTCAAATTAATTTTTTTGTTTGTTCACCACCGAGACATTTCCCTGAATCTCTTGAGACATGCACCTAAAACTGAAGACAACATGATCAACACATAATTTAACATTGGACACATCGGACTTAAATCTGTAGGATTTGCTTAAATTCTGCGCCTGGAATCACAAATCTCTTTTTAGTTATTCCATCCTACTCTTATTGCCAAAAGGTCTGATTCTTAATTTAGGATAGTTGAGATCAAGGTGACGGGACAAGAGTGGGAGACAAAGTTTGGGAACCAAAATTAGCTATTTATCTTTACTCAAATGGTGCATATACCCTCATTAAAAGCTTAATTGATTGACACTTCCTGTCTTCCTGAAGAAAAAAAACTCTACTTCATCAAATTACTAATGTTTTGGCATATGACTAAACTTAAGCCCACATAGACAGAGCATGTGAGAGTGACCGACACTTAAAAATAAAGGTCCAGAAACATCCATCCAGACTCAATGGAGTTGTTCAATGAAGCGTGTGAGATAGAGCAAAAGTATAAAATAATAATAATAAGTGTACCTGGGCCTTTATATTAGGGTCAAGTTGCTGGCTTTCAATAGTCCACAAAGCTGAAATGCAAAAAGGCCAACAGACTTGAAATACAAGTTTAGACAAACTTGGTTAAAGCGAGTGATTGTATTGCATTCTGTTAAACCATTTCCATTTTTAGAGGGCCACTGTCCTGAAAAGATTATTTCCAATGCCTATCAAATACAAGCACTATTGTTGCTAGTGTGTAGCATTCCAGTTCTGTGGGAGAATCAGACAAGTGCAGGGTGAGGCTGGTGCTGAGACTGTGGTGTCTAAAATCAGTCTGAAACGGTCTGAATCAAAGCAAACTTACCGCTTTTTGATCTGTTCTCTCCCGTCAAGTTCAGAAAGAGGGTGCAACTGAAAATCCACTTGGCCTGCTTGCAGATTAAGTTACAGGAGTTGTTTCTTAAAATAGAGCAAGTCTGATAAGTAATTGACACAATGCCAGTTGCTGCTGTAGCAGCTAAAAAACAACCACTGCTGAGGTCTTCACTGTCTTTCTGGTGGTAGTCCCTCCCCCATCTTTCTTAGTCACAGACGGCCAGACCCAAGTCATGTAAGGTTTTGGAATCCTTTCCTGCCATAAACAGGGATGTATCAGTGCCGACTACTGCTGTGATGTTGCACAATGTCCCTGAGCACTGAAATGTTGTAAGATTTACCATCACTACCTACCTGTCACGTTTATGTGTATGATTTTGTATGATTTCTGTGATGGTTAAGTTTAGGCGCGGGTTTAGGTGTGGTCCTTCATACAAATTCCTACAAATTTACCACTTCGTTAAATACGTACAATTTTTCACAAATCGTATGAATTCGTACTAGTGAGGTTGTATGAATTGGTACGAATTAGCCACCTTGTCATATATGTACAAATTGCCATGAGATCGGGTTGAATTCTTTGGGGTCTTCATGAAATGTCTGTAACATACTCTGGTTAAAATTCCTCAATGGTTGTGTAAAACAACACCCTTTTTACCTTGTCTAAAACAGCTCTGTTCACAGCTACCCATTTCGGTGCATGTCTCTTTAAATGATATTGAACTACTGTTCACTCCACCACTTTCTTCCATGGGGCGTGTCGACACAAGACACATGAATTGCTGCCTTGGACTCCATATATGGCTCAGAGGGGGTCTTATACAAATAGCTAGGTACCTACAAACTGGCTGCAAATTGAAACAGCTCATTGGATGACACAGTTTCACACATAGACAGCGCATAACAAACTGGCTGCGTGTTTTCTTTTCAGCTTTTCTGAGCTGGCAGACATGCCAGAAAACTA
The DNA here is from genome assembly GCA_039654775.1 of Spinibarbus caldwelli. Lineage (NCBI taxonomy): Eukaryota > Metazoa > Chordata > Actinopteri > Cypriniformes > Cyprinidae > Spinibarbus > Spinibarbus caldwelli. The sequence goes on from CM077250.1 coordinate 23,285,480, forward strand.
AATGCAAAACAATAAAAAATAAAATATAAAAAATAAAACAAAAAAATAAGGAAAGAAAGTGAAAATTTAATCCGATGTCCCCTTTAAAAATGTCTTTAAATGCAAAATATCTAAAAACTTGTCTAAAAATGTCTTTAAAAAGCAAAAAGATAGAGATAAAGCAAAAGAAACATCAATTTTTCTCATTGCCAAAATATTCATCCAAGTCTTCAGTATTGTTTCCATTATTTGTGAGTTTGTATGTTCTGAAACTGAAGGCAACATAGACAGTAAAAAACAAAAAAACAAACAAAAAAAAAAGATTGACAATGCATCTCCACTTCCTTCCACTGTATAAATGTTGTCTTATTGTGCTGACGCCATCATTTGGAACCTGAGTAGAGCTAGAAGAACTTATAAGATTTATTACATTAGCTTACTATTACCTTACTAAAAGATAAATCTTTTCCCCCAGTAACTAAAATTATTCCCCAAAACTAAAATTAAGTTTACTTAATTCATAATCTTTATCTAAAAGTAACATGCTGGGTTATTGTGTTATGTGCCCAAGGACAAACCATTACACAGACGTGGGACCTGGTAGTTGGTAAGAGAAGATCACCATGCAACCAAGGAAGGAATTCTATTTGAAAATATGCATACAGCCCTGCATTGTGGCCCCCCTTGGCATGGTGCCCCTGGGCACATGCCCAAATGCCAATATGATGCCTTAAGAAGAGCACTGAAGCTGTATCTGCGCCAAACAGAAAAAAAAAAAAAAAAAACATTAAAAAAAGTAACAAATAGAGTAAAGGAACCTTGAGGTTTTGTGGCCTGTGTTTTACCGAAAAACAACAAAAAAAAAGTTATTAGTGCCTATCACTATTCCACAGCATTAGCATTAGCTTGATCTCTGTAGACCTTAAGAAAAAAAAGGGTTGCTCAGCTGTACTCATGCTGCTATATTACATGATCGTTCACGCACATGAATGGCTGAGCAAAAGGTGTTTTCAAAAGATATTTAAATATAAACCTTTCAGGAGTGCAACTCTGGCCATACTGAGGGTTGGGCAGTGATTGATAAAACACATCTTGAGGCATGACTAGTGTTCCATGGTACATATAAAATAAATGATAAATATCACATGTAGAGTGGGGATCGAAATAAGAGAAAAGTCTATAAATACTTGTTTTTCTGAAATACTGTTAATCTTCTTCTCTCAAAATTTGAAGGAATATTAGCTGTGGGTAAAGCACTAACATGTTTGACAAAATAACCAAGACGTTTTAACAAAAACCTTTATGTTGTGGAGAACACAGTTCTATAATCAAATTTATAGTACAGTAACCCCTGTAGCATGAAAGAAGATTACAACTGAAATTTCTGAAGGTTACAGTAGTCAAAAATTCATAGGAAATGTAGAGGCCCTTGCTGTGAATGACTTCATCACATCTGCAGCCGCAGGACATCACTACTTTCTCACACTGCTGTGGTGGGATCTTGGTACACTCTTCTTCCAGTCTCTTCTATAGTTCGGTAACTGTAGTGGGATTCGTAGCCATAACTTTGTTTCCAAAGATTTTACAGAAATTTTCAGTCAGTTTTAGATCAGGACTCTGGGCCGGCCATTTCATTATTTCAATGTTCTTAGCTTCAAGGAACTGCTTTACCCGTTTTGCATTTGTATTTCATGGATGACCAACCTTTTTGAGGAACTTGAATGAATAAGTGTCATTGTAAAGCTGCAATATTTGAGAAATTACAGATTTGGAATGACAAACTTTTCATGCAGTGGCTGAAAGGGCCATCTCTTTCGCCATAATCTGGACAACCTCTTGTCACAGGGTTTCAGTCACCTTAGAGCGGCCCACCATCTTGCAATCTCAACGATAATTAGAGGAATGCTGACAGTTAAATAGGGTTTGTCATATAATTAAGGAATAAACACCAACAACTTGGAAGTATCTGTAAGTGTTCTCTAATTTTGATCAGTTATTTTTAAAATATCAGATTTAAATTTTTTTATACTGTGCTTCAGAATACAATTAATGTATGAAATATGCTTAAAAACTGCCCTTCTACTCCTCTAGGAGCAGTGACCTTGAAATGTAGGAAATTGTAGGTTGTTCTCTAATTTTGGTCTCCACTGTATGCCAAATGACATTTACACTGAGGTACGTCCAAAAAAAAAAAAAGTTTTTTTTTGATTATTTTGTTTGGTAAATGCCTCCTTCACAAGATGTTGGCCTACAGTACAGGTGTTGATAGAGTTTTTTGTTTTTTTCATTGCTGGTAATCGAGAAAACCAGAATATGACTTTTAGATTTTTACTGGACTGCAGGTAGCCTAAATAATCCACTTTTTACCCGGCGTGTTTGTAGAGTTTGCATCGTGGACCGCGTAAATGATTAAGTGCATTCATAACTGTTAAAATGATTCAGACTGAATCGTGAACCGATTTTAGACCGTTTTTCTAACTGCTTTGACAGTTTCCTTGAACAGAAGTGAAAATACGGAACACACGACATGATCGCTGATTAGGCTACTGACAGAAATACTGTGTAGGCTAATGAGTAAAACAAAAGGGGTAGTTTAAAAGGTGATGGAAAAATCACATAATTAAGTTTTGTATTGCAGTGAATTCTAATAAAAGAATTTGTAGCATGATAATATTTACCTACTAATCATGGAATTTAATTATCATATATTAATGTAAAAATGTTGTTGCTGTTTTGTTCAAACGCCACTTACTGTAGCTCAAAAAATAATAAAATAAAATAAAATAAAAATAACGGGGGAAAGTGAATGGGCACAGCTCGTTATATTTAGCTCCGAAGATTCATAAAGCTAAAGACAACAAAACATATTAACATTCCAGAATTAAATCACTCCCGCAATATTGACTACAAAGTTCACTTTATATGTCTCAATACTCTTGTGCACAGCGCTGTAAAAACATAGCCTACCTGTCTATATATATATATATATATATATATATAATGTGTGTGTGTGTGTGTGTGTGTGTGTGTGTGTGTGTGTGTGTGTGTGTGTTAGAGAACCCTCACTAATTTAAGAAGCACCCTCAATGATTTGATTCTGGAGCCGGGTCTGTATCAGAGTAATTTTTATTGTTTATTATAAACATTGTTACATTTAAGCTTATAGTCTCCCCAAACAACAGATGGGCCAAATTAAAGTTTATTAAGTTCAGTGGCGTATAAAATTTCCCGAAATGCTTGATCAGTAGTAGCCTACCAGATCATTTGCAGACAAACATAAAAAGGCTGCTGCAAGTTAGTGATTTTAATACAAAGCTTCCGTTTCTTATCAGCTGCAGATGAGATTTTTATACGTACCACAATTTGTGATTGCTGTAAATTATGGTGAAGATTTGTTGTTGCTGTTCTTCGATACATTGTAGTTTTATATAATGCCACTAGATAGCAGAGCAGACTCATTCATACAGGGTTTGTATAATGATTTTCCATTATTATTTGCATTTATTCAACATTGTATACAAAGGTAGTAGAAATTCAAAATTTAGGTAAAATTCAAGCATCCCTTACAGAAACCTCACTACATAGGAACTGTGCTGTGGTGGCAGGACCCTTACTTTTCCATGCTGGAAAGGTCCACACTTTTTGGTCATCCACTCTGATATTGACAGCATCAATTAAACTCAGTAAAAGATTCTGACTTCACCGTGGCAGTTGTAGAAGAATACTTGTTTTCCATTCACATCGCGTATTTCTAACCTTTGCATCTTCTGGCCAGGTAAGTTTCAGAATCACCTACTAATCCAGATCCTTCTCTGCTAGGAATAATTTTTTTTTTCTCTAACATTTTATAATGTTCTTTACTGAAATTCTTTACAAGAAAACTGGACCATCACTATCACTTCCCAACTCATGTGCAGTGCCAAACCAAGCAATAATGGCTTGTAGTTTTCCATCACCTGGCTGCTGGAGAGAGAAGAGAGAGACAGGATCTATGTGTATCTGGAATAGCATTTGAAATCTGATAATGCAAAGACATTTACTGTTTACAAAGATCCACTGCTGCTTTCTCACGTGCTGGGCAGGGTAACTAGTATGAGATCAGCAGTTCTCTGCTGTGCTGTCTGCAATGCTGCTGATCTCCATATCATTTGCTAACCTTCCTGTTAGCTGCTTGCTGACACTCCTTTTAGGGTTTTAGAATTTATAGGAGAGCTCAGCAAGTCATTTTAGTCACATTTTGGCTTGGACCCTATATGAACAACCTTCATTGTCAGGAGGCTGTATAGACACAATACTGTAACTATTTTGGGAATATATTTCCCTTGGTCAGTGGTTCCCAACCCTCTTCCTGGAGCCCCCATGAACATTTGCATGAAACTGACCCAGGTATTTGAGTCTGCGTCCTGGGACAGCATGGTGCTGAGTGAAGCTTTTTCAGAGGATAGTTGTTTCTTTGGCGTCAGCTGTTTAAATGCCTCCTCAATTATCACTTGTGCATCATCTCCTGTATCAATTAAGTTAAGTGATTTCTGACCTATTTTCTTTAGTGTATTACAGTGCTAAATAAATGCAATACAAGGACATGTACTGGTAATAAAGATTTAAATAATAGTAATAATAATAATAATAATAGCTTATTCGTAAAGAAGAAGAGAGAGAACACAAGCACAGCTTTCCAGGAAACATACAGTACACTGTGAAAGATAAAATATTGTAAAAACGCTATGAAAAAAAAAAACTTTTCCCGTACTATATACAGGGAAAAACTGTAAAAGATCTAACTACACATTTCATGTCAATTTTACAGTTTTACAGTAAAATGCTGTTAATTGTACAGTTTTTAGAACAAATCGATGTATAAATTTACAATCAAAAACTGCAAACTGATATCCCTAGAACTATGTTCTTAGTTTTTGTTATCATGTGCATTAGGGATTTATGTCACATATTCTGTTTAATGAATGTTTATTGCATTTTTTAAGTGCCATGTGTTTTACCATGATGGTGTTTTGTGTTTGCGTGAATGACTCTGTGCACCTTTTATATATTAGTATAGACTTCAGCTTGTTTATTCACAGCAATTCAGAAATTAAATGAGTAACACTAAAACTTCAATGCTTTATCATATTTGAAAATAATGTACCACCTTCACTAAACCCTACCCTATACCTAACCGATAGTGTTAACAAAAGTAAACAAATTGAAGCCAGTTTTGATTGCTTCTACAATTATTGAAACTTTTTTTCCACAGAACTTGTACTCAAGTGCAAGTGAAGTGCTGTACTAGGTGAGCTACCGAGCAAGAAACTATGCAAGAAAATGTATGGAGCTATACGTAATGCAAATGTCAAAATGTATTAACTTAAAAAATCATAGCATAGCAAGTTTCCAAAGAAATCACATGAAATTTTGTCTGAAAAGCAATAAAAGATGCTTTGGCACTAGTGTTCATTTCAGATGGAAACTATAGTGAATGGAGCAAGAGGAGTGATTGGAAAAAAATAAAAATAAAAAAACCTATTTATGAAATAATACTCTTCCACACACAAGATAATGGCAAAAGATCAGTCTGGAAAATATTGAGAGCAAGTAAGAGCAAGTTGTTAGCTGTTAAAAATAGATACATATATTCCCCAGATATTGAAAGAGTAGGTCAAATAGCTGTTTTATCCAGCTAACATTCATTTTACCTCATCACCAAAATATGTATAAGCTAGCCTTGCTTCAGTAACAAGCTTTTAATTATACTTTAATATAATTTTTATTTTCAATGATCTGAAAACAGTTCACAGGCACTAAAATTAGAAATTTTGATATAACGGAAGTTATTCCATTGAAAGGACAATATACAGTACACAGTAAAATCAGCAACCTAATATTTGCAGTTAAAAGTTATTAATTCCCAAAGAGTTGAATTAACAATTTACAGTGTTAAACAGTACTCATGTTCAGTGTTGTTACATTTTTTTAAACAATTTTTATGTAATTTCACTTTTACACTGAAAGTGTAAAAAACCCGCCGAATTATCTGACTCCGCCCCTCAATGACTGCTGCCGCGCAAAGTGTCGACGCCATTTTATCTTCATGCGACCGAGACGGTAAGTTGGATTGCTTTTCTCTTTATAAAATTACACGGGAGAAATACTTTTTGGTTGATAATTTTACTCAAAATATGATTGGTGGTGAACACATTTAGAAATTACTAACTGCGAGTGTTTTTTTTCAGGTTTTCGGTGTTAAGTTCGTGAGGTGCAGAGATGTAGCACACAGAAGAGTGTGAAAGTTTTTCATGCCGGTTCGATTTCCTGAAATAAGGTGATTTTACGTGTAAAAAATTTTTGGAATGTGCTTACAATTTATGTTATATATACTTTTAGCTTCTTTTATTTTGGTTCGTTGACAGATCCTCTGGCCTCCTTCCCGCCGAGGCCTAGTTTACTGGAGTCTGAACCAGACACATTTGGGCGGTTTTCTACTCAGAGGAGAGAATTCATCAAACGGTAAATTTATATTTGTTTTTGAAAGCACTGAGTGTGGCATTACGCTTTTTCCATCTGCTGATAGTCACAGCAGCATTTGGCTGCTGACTTCAAAATGAGTGGCACCAGAAAGAGAAGTGCAGTATAGAGTTATTTTAATGCTTATGTGTCAGGGTCTTTTTTTCCATGCAGCTTTGTTTTGTATTTTTTGCACTACTGTGTTTTTTTTTTTTTTTTTGTATTTTTTTGCACTCTAAATACTGTTTAGTTTTAATTTAGTTTTTATTTGCACTGTGGTACTGTGCACATATATGCTTGTTTATATATATATTCATATTTAACATAGGCTACAGAACGTAACTCCACGATTTATGAATGTGTAAAAGTCCGACCAAACAATTAAAAAGTTAATTATGCAAGAAAACCTTATGTTTTGGTCATCTGAACCTTATTTTATTTATTTAATGAGTAGATTACACATTTTAATAAAGTCAAATCAACAATGTTGCAATTTTGCAAGTGGTAATGCAGTGCAATCGTTGACTTTAGACATGACACATATGAAACTCCCCTGCTGGCGTATATATGTAATTTGAAGAAATGGTTACTGAACGAATCAGTGAACGAATCTGAACGAATCATTTTGGTGAACAAACTAAAAATTAACGAATCCCTGGAAAGAATCAAAATTTCCATCACTAGCGTCAAGACACAAACGCAATACCATCAAGTTTTTCTTATGACAGTTACGTTTATGCAAGCATCGTGAAAGTGAGTGAAAGGTACTTTAAACTGTAAATCCGTCAGTCTTTCAATTTCCTTCAGTGCCCACGGGCAGAGCATGCACTTTAGCTTGAAACCAGTCTTTATCAATTCATATGGCATGTTATTTTGGGTTAAATAATGTCCTAAATATTTCCAGATATACAAAGTTAAGTATTAATGGAGAAAGATATGTCTGAATCTATCTGTATTTTCTTTTCACATTATTAATAATAAATTAATAGTAAGATAAATTCTAAACATGTTAATTTATTATAATGTAGTACACTGTTCATTTTAAGATGCCTTATTACTCATGTTACTCATTAAAATTATATAAATGTATTTAATAATCAGATTAAATAAATACTTAAATTGTTTCAGGCCTCCATAAGAATATTGCACAAGGTTTTGTCTACTAACTTTAACAGTCGTTTAATTGACCCTAGAATGAAGGATGGAAATAAAAATAAGTTTATGATTTGACACACGTATTATAGACAGCTCTCAGCATACTCAAAATAAGGGGTAATCACAATTATTTTACCATATTTAGAGTAAATTAAATTACTGAAATGTTTTTTTTTATTTTTTTTTCTATCCTTTTTCAATAGAATTGGCCCAGACTTCTGCTGTGTCAAGTGAAGGAAGCTCCTCTCATAAAAACTGGGAGTCTGATGGCGCTGAGTGTGAGTGATGGAAGCCCTTCAAGAAAGGGGCAGAATGCTGAAGATGAAGCGAGAATTGTCAGTCTGTGTCATTTGTTATTCTGTGTGCATTACAAATTTAAAACACACAAATTAATATGAAAAATTAAAGTTTAACTGGGCAGCCACACAATATCTGCTGATGTTCACACCTGGAATTTACTAATTATTCATTTAGGATATCAAAATGCAAAAAGATAAATGGTTAGTTGACCCAAAAATGAAAACTTGTCATAATTTCTCACTCTCTGTCATTCTAAACCTGCAAGACTTTGATTCATTTTCTAAACACAAATGAAGATATTTTAAATGAAACCTGAGAGGTTTCTGTGCTTCCATCGACAGTCTACACAACTACCACTTTGATGCTTCAAAAAGTTCATAAAGAGATCATAATAGTAATCCAAATGAATCGAGCGGTTTAGTCCAAATTTTCTGAAGAGACTTTATACAATGAACAGACTGAATTTTTTTTTCCACATTTAAACATTGATCAGTGAACATAAACAGAAAATTTGGACTAAACCACATGATACGTATGGATTGGTTCTCTTTTATGGATTATATCTCTATGGATTTCACAAACGGGGCTTAGTTTAAGCCAGGACTAGGCCTTAGTTAAATTAAGATATTTAAGCAACTTTTACAAAAATGCCTTAGAAGAAAACATTATAGGTGTGCATCTTGACACAGAACAATGACACTGACATATTTTAAGATATGTCAGAGCAAGATATTTTCAGTTGAGACAGCTCAAACATGCATTTTAGTCTGGGACTTGCTTAAGCCTGGTCTGTGAAACCAGGGGTATGTGAAGTTTTTGAAGTATCAAAGTGGTAGTTGCGTGGACTGTCATTCAAGGGACATAAATCTTATATTCTATTATAATATCTTCAATTGTGTTTCTAAGATAACGAAAGTCTTGGCTGAGTAAAATGATGAAATTTTCATTTTTGAACTAACCCTGTAATAAAAGAATGTGGCCATATGCATCTTGTGTCTGTTCACTTGTGCATCACCCAAGATGCATGCTAATGCCAGGTGTGAACAGAGCCACTGTGTGACTACACAATCAACTTAGCAGAATAGTTCCTGTGAGAGATATTGTTGTCATTAATTGTTTTATTTTATTTTTTTTTCTTCCAAGACCTTGAAAGACACGATTGATATTGGAATCAGCTGTAAAGGAGGATGAAACCGATGTTTAAGGTTAGACTATATTTCAGAATTATATTATCTATATTCATGCATTATCTATATTCTGTGTTCATGCATTTTTTTGCTGAAGTTGTCATATCTGTTATTTAGAATGGGACAGCGATATTGCATCAATTGGTCTCCTACTTCATTTGATTCCACCATCACCACAAGGCTGCAGAGGACCTGGAAAAATGTCCTCCTGCCAAGCTGAAAAACATCTTCAAAAAGGTACATTTCTGTCACTACCTATTGGCTGCCTCAAAATATTGCCAGATGTGTCGTATATGAAAGACTAATATAAATAAAATCAGTTGGAGAGCTGACCTTGATTGTTATTTTTGTCTTTGATCTGCAGGCACTAACAAGAACACCTTAACTGCATAGAAGAGACCACACAGTCATACCTGCTCGCTGATGGGACGAAGAGGAACATCTTTCATGGATGCTACACAATTGTCGACAAGTATCTTGCTGCAATCTTGTTCAAATCTAAATGTCATATTTGTTAATGTCTAGGTAAATTTGATGATTTTATGTGTTTTATTAAATATTTTATGTTTCTATGCAACACTTAATGACCTCTACACATCTGGCATATGCTTTAAAGTTGCCACTTTGCCCATTTGTTAATTAAACGTTGAAATTTATACATCTGTCTGACTCTTGATTTTATGTCTAATCTTGTACATTGACACCATACAATAGCATTTTTATTTTTGCATTGAAAAGAATACTTTATTAATAACACTTAAAACAACACCAGGGGTGTTAAATACCCCATAGTCTAAAATCTGAACAACAATAGCAAGTGAAACGCTTTATGCTCGGAGTGTAATTTTTCTACACCGTAAGGTGCTGTATTAACACTAAAAATTCAACACTGCAAATGGTGTACTTTTAACACTAGATAGACTGAAACCATATATGATCTTTAGTAGTGTTAAAATTGACACTTTAAGTGTTAAACTGACACTTTAAGTGTTAAACTTAAACTGACACTGCGTTTTTTACTGTGTAGATTCAAGACTTTTGAAGTTGCTTTGGACAAACGCTACAAAACAAAACCGACACTCGATTTGTAAGTTAAATAGTTTGTATTTACATTTATGCATTTGGAAGACACTAATGCAAAATGACTTACATTGCAATCTAGGTAGATATTATATAAGTTCATAAGCACCATGTGCCTTAAGAACTCTTGAGCTTCACTGACAGGTTTTTAAAACAGACATATGATCCTCTGAACTCATGACATATGGCGTCCCTAAACAGGTGACCAATACTTACAATACATTTGACTTGTTGCATCACTAATGAAATCTGGATGCCAGATTGAGGCTTTTCTACTTTTTTATTTTTTACTTATTTTGATTCATTAAATTAAAATTCTGTAACCACGTTCAGAAAAAGTTGCCAATTAATGTCTAAAAGTTTACTGATTTTTATTGCGCAATCAATATCCTGTTTCTTTAAAGAGCAATATTAAAGAAATATATGGGAGCTTTTCATGCATATATGGGAGCTTTATTTGCACTGTCTGCAGCAGTATAAATTATTTGGAATTGAAACAAGAATTACATGCACTTGCTGATATAATGACACAATTTCATTCATGATTTTTACAGCTTTTCAATTCAAGACATAATTTGACAGGATAACAATACTTTGCATAAAAAAGAAATGTACAAGTATTTCTTCCTTGCATGGCATGTAATAATGTATGCCATCTAACATAATTGATCAATTCTGAATACAAACCAGTTAAATAATTAAAACTACAGCAGCAACAACTGTAGTACATCACCCTCCTAACAGATAGATAACACATTTGCTTTACAAGCCAAAAACAATTTGTTAACAAATAAAGGTAAAACTCTCGAATGGAAGAAAAAAAAAACAATTAATAAAAACCATTACATTTCTCAATTTTGTTCTTAAATTATTGACTGAAAGAAAAATTAAAGCAGAACATACTGATTCCTATTCATGTGACAAGTAATAAAGACTGCAGACTCTAAAATGTTTTATCTCACCCTCATCAAGAATGTCTCCATTCTACTCAGGAGTTTCTTGAATGTGTCTGTTGGAAAGAGAAAAATTTTATATCACAGAGCTGTAATTTCAGGTTACTCTTAAGCACACCCAATTCTTTAGGCTGCATCACAACTTACTCCAAGTGTGTCTCATTCTTTGAGAAAACAGACAGGATGAAGGAGGCTATTTCACCAGGATTCTCTGTGCAAGGTACAATCATATACTCTCCCGGCTCCAGCCTGAAGAATTTCATCACCTCTCTAAACCATATTAATTCATCAGTCTGTGCCACAGGCTCTCTGTCAATGAAGAACTCAGATGAAAACCTCCCACTTTGACTTCTCATCTAAAAGAGAATTATAAAACGTGTCTTTAGTCTATTTAAAAGAATGAATACATGTAAACAGAATCTTGTCTTGAAAGGGCGATTAGAGTATAACACAATTAAATTTAATAGGTTAATTTTCACTTGCCTCGAGTGGTATCTGTGAAAGAGAGGAGAAAAAAGGCATAACATCATTAAAGGGATATTGCAGTTGATGCATAAAACATGTCACTGAAAATGCTGAGACCATAACAACTTTCAAAAAGCAGCTGAAGGCACACTTCCTCTAAGAATGTAACCACTCCACAACCTCAAACCATGGCACACCCAAAATCCTATGTTTCTTTACATTTCACCTCTGCTTTAGCTTGTTTCTTAGTTTGGCTTTCTAATAAACCTGGCATTGTACTCTATAAATATTGTTGACTCTGTGACAATTGAGAAACGTGAGCAGTTGGTCACAATGTAAGTCACTTTGGATAAAAAGCATCTACTAAATGCATAAATGTGTTATAAATGTAAATGAAAGCACCTTTAATTCATAAAGAAACTTAAAATTAAACTGCATCAGATTCAGACATATGTAAATACCATACATTATTTGGCATATTTAAACAAGCATAGCATACGCAAATACTGACCTCAAAAACATAGAAGCCAATATTAAAATTTTCTTGGCTATTTCTGTTTCTCTTCTCATGGTTCTGAATGAGGGACACCAGTATATTTTCAGGACGCTGGCCACTAGCACATTCCTCATTAAGCTCATCAATTTTCACCCGAAACTGAGGGTTTGTCCAGAAAGTCTCTATAACATTAAAAGAAGATTTGTACATTATTTTCATTTTCTATGCATTTATTTCAAGTTATATCTGTTTTATTTTTACAAGCCTTGTCTTCATACTTTAAGGTTTTATTATCATTTTGCTATGCTGGAACTGATTGACAGGGCTTTATGTGCAAATATATACATATGCAAACAGTAATAATACCTGTCTTAATTATGTCACCACCCGCTGTAATCCCAGCATTCCATCTGCCAAAATGCCGTTTTGAGGTCCAGTGACATTCAGCAGAGCCATCCAGAAAATCAGGACAGAGACAACAGATGTCTAAGTTTTCAAAAATGTTGGTAAAGTCTTCCATTGACATCCTGCAGTTAAAATATGTTTCTGAGTAAAATGTGATTTCATACTTTGTATATGAATTAGTCATTTCTCACTTCAAGTGGGTGTACATAACATGGTCATGCTCACCAGAACTCCCCGTTATTTAAAACTTCATGGCAAATTGTGCGGACCTCCTCACAAACTGTGTCCCATAAGTGTGATCTGTAAAATTTATAAACAAACCATGGGTGCTAATGTGTAGCAAATACAAAGAAAAGAACCTTAAGCATGTAAGGTGATATGTCATGATGTGTTCAAGCAATGTACGACTTTCTGCTGAGTTTGTGTCTGGCTAAATTAAGCTGTTACTGTAACCGTTACCCATCACTCCAGTCTCCTCGCCACTCTTCTTCGCCCCATGGGTTTAACAATCTTACAAGCTGGACTGGATTTTCATCACTCGTCACCTGTTTTACAAAGCCAGAAATCAATATCAGTTTAAGAGATTTATTAAAAGTAAAAGAGTATTAAATTGATTTAAAAAAAAAAAAAAAAACACTCAGAGCATTGAAAAAATGTGCCTCTACCTACAAAATCCACAACCTCAATCTAAGGCACACACAAAATCCTTTTTCTTTGCAATTTATCTCGGCTCTAGCTTGTTTCTTATTCTGGCTTTCTAATAAACCTGCAATTGTACACTATGAATACTGATGGCTCTGTGTTGAATTTCTCACATTCACAAAATTCACGCACTGCACCCGCGATGCAGAGCACATGATAAGAATCACTATAAAAGAGTTCTAAGATTTATAGAAGCAAGCTAAAATGTGTCACAAAACACTCACAGACTCTATGGAAAATCCAAATGCAGAATTTAATAAAGTAATCCAAAACTGTAATCCACATGAGGCAAGAAGGAAAAAAGCATCACACAAGGTGAAACAGAACAGTCACCAGCAAAAACACAGAGACACAGAGCAATTCTTCCACAAACAAAGCTCAGTGAGTATAGTATATATATATATATATATATATATATATATATACTATACTCACTGAGACCTGCACTAGAGACGTGCACTATCGTGGGACCCGCAGGACCCAAAGCAACAGAGTGCGGCGCGGGACAACACTTGATGGGCGAGTGCGGGTGCAGGTGGGTAGAGACTCGTGTGTGCGGGATGCGGCAGAATAAAGGTGTACTCACACTAGGCAATCTTAACCGTGCCCAAGCGCATTTGACCCCAAAAGCCCGGTTCGTTTGACTAGTGTGATCACTCCGTGCCGTGCTCGGGCACAGTTCGTTTAGCCGTCCTTGGCTCGGTTGGAAGAGGTGAGCCAGAGCACAGTTCAGTTGGGCTCGAGCGCGGTGCGCATGTAATGCCAGAGCGCTTAACTTCTGATGCATGCAGCATGATTGCGTTAACATTTCTGAGCAGCAAAAGTGATAGATCTGTAAAGCAATATATTGAGAAAGGGCCGTGTGTTACCACATCTCAAACGACTCAAAATAATAAGCCACAAAGTTAACAAAACGATGCACTCCACTGTGCTGAGCGAGAACGCTTATTCTCTGCTGTCTTCACATGCTATCTTTAACTTGCTATTTCCCACTTATGAAGTCATGAGCACTTCATTTGAGCGCTGCTGCAGTCTTAGACCCACCCCAAATGCTCTCATTGGTTGAGACGCGTGATGACACCCATCCCAAGCCAATACTGTAAACAGGTATACAGGTTGTTTTTGAAAGTCGGTGCTTGAAATAAAAGCTTGAATAAAAGACAGTGTTAATATTTTAATTATAGGACTATAATTCATTGTAGGTAGCCATAGCCTATAGCCTAATAGACCTGTAGTACATGCAGTGAATGGTTTAGCCCAGGACACCCCCACACATTTTGTGTAGTGGTTACGCCCGCAAGTGTACAGTGCATGTGTCCTCTGTACTTGGGTGAGTTGAGTTCATGTGACGAGTGAAAAAGAAGTCCATGTGCGAACCCTGTTGTGCGTGTATTATTGTTAACAGTGAGTTGAACGAAAGATACAACATGGTTTCAGAACCAGAGGTACCCATTTACTAACACTGCACTCCTCGAGTAGTGACTGCAGATCACCGCTGTGCGAGTGAACGGTGAAAAGCCTCTCCGCCAGATTATCAGAACGAGCTCGTCACGCTAAACGCGACGGACAAAATGGAAACGCTTCATCCGCCTCCGCCATTATCTCTGACGGGGAACATGGCCGAAAATTGGCATAAGTGGGAACAAAGATTTAATTTGTACCTTACTGCATCAGCGCTAGAGTCGAGACAGATCGCTGTGCTGCTGCATTGCATAGGAGAAGAGGTGCTAGACATTTATAACTCGCTCGTGATTGAACATGAGGATCCACAACGTAAAAAATTGTCAGAGGTCCTCACAGCTTTTCGGAAATACTGTGCCCCGCGAAAGAATACTGTCTTTGAACGGCATCAATTTTGGGCACACATATTTTCTGAGCAAGCAGGCATAGACAAATTTGTCACAGAGTTAAGAAACAAAGCACGCGTATGTGAATTCGGGGAAACTGAAGATCTCATGATACGAGACAAGATAGTATTCAGCACAACTGACTCTGGGCTTCGTGAACGACTGCTGTCCATACCCAATTTGACACTTTCAAAAGCTATTGACATATGCAGAGCTAAAGATGTCACAAAAGCACAAGTCACAGAAATGGCAGCAGCATTAGAAGCACAATTTGTGCACGTCGTTACAAAAAAAGGGGTCACAGCCTGCATACAGATCAAGTAAACTTGCAGCAAATAAACAAACTCCAAGGTCAAAAGGAGGACATGCAAAAAATTGTGGCAAATGTGGACGCATTCACCTCCCAAGACAGTGCCCTGCCTTCAATGAAGTATGCAAAAAATGTGGCAAAAAGAACCATTTTGCCATTGTGTGCAAATCAAAAGCTAAAATGAACACGCTTGATATAGACACTGAACTGTCAGAAGTAGACACACTGTTTATTGGTACAGTGATTCAGTCAAACTGTGTTGACACAGGCTGGCACACAACTCTGCGTATGGCAGGCACGATTGTTACCTTCAAGCTTGACACAGGTGCTGAGGCGAATGTCATTCCAAAGAAAATAATTGAGCGCTTTCAGATTCCTGTAAACATCCAGAAGACAAACACAATGCTTGTTTCGTATGGAGGCACCCGCATCAAACCAGAAGGTGTTGAACTACATGTGCAGGCTAGAAACAAAACCACTTACATGGTGTTCTTTGTGACCACAGCATCGGATACAGCCCTGCTGGGGAGACAGGCATGCGTGCAGTTGGACCTCATTAGAAAAGTGGAGACACTCATACCTTCACTGCCTGCCACAAAAACTGAGCTCCTCAGCCATTATGCATCAGTGTTTCAAGGATTAGGCCAGTTTCCAGGATTGCATCATATTCACACTGATCCCAATGTTCCTCCTGTCATACATGGCTGCAGGAAGATCCCATATGCAGTCCATGACCGACTCCGTGAGACGCTGGAAGAACTGGAGAATAGGGGTGTGATAAGCAAAGTTTCTAACCCTACTCCATGGTTGAGCAGTCTGTGCATCACAGAAAAGAAAAACAGAATGCTCAGAGTCTGCTTGGACCCTAGAGACTTAAACAGGGCCATACTCTGTCAGCACTACAACATACCCACCCTGGAGGACATACGGCGTAAGTTAGCTGGCAAAAAGCTGTTTACCATTCTGGATGAGAAGGACGGCTATTGTTAGATTAAACTGGATGAGGAGTCAGCAACCTTGTGCACTTTCAACACACCATGGGGCAGGTATTGCTTTCATCGTATGCCTTTTGGCATCAAGTCAGCGAGCGAAGTCTTTCAGTGCTTGAACTCAGAGAGTTTTGGGGACATAAAAGGTGTCTTCATGGTGGCCGATGACATGATCATAGCGGCAGCCACCAAGGCAGAGCATGATGCCATCCTAGAAAAGGGGATGAACAGAGCAGAAAGTTTCAACGTCAAGTTCAACAAAGACAAGTTGCGATATATGGTCAACGAGGTGACTTATCTAGGCCACGTCATTACATCAGATGGAGTGAAACCTGATGAATCAGAGGTATCTGCAATATCACAGCTTCCCCCTCCCACGGACAGAAAAGCACTTCAGCGTCTGCTTGGTATGACACGCTATATGTAGCAATACATACCTAATGAAGCTACCCTCACTGCACCACTCAGGCTGTTGCTAAGGAAAGATATAGACTGGCAATGGCATCCAGAACAGCAGCAGTTCTAGAACGGCTGAAAACAGCCATAACAATGGCACCCATCCTCAGACATTTTGATCCAAAAGAGCCCATAGAGGTGCAGGCAGATGCCTCGAAAGATGGCTTGGGAGCCACACTGATGCAGAAACAATAGCCGATAGCATATGCGTCGAGAGCCTTATCTGTGGCTGGAAAGAACTATGCCCAGATAGAAAAAGAACTGCTGGCCATAGTGTTCGCTTTGAGGAAATTATATCAGTATGTTTATGGTGTTCCTGTCAGAGTCCAGTCGGATCATAAACCGCTTGAGGCGATATTCTCCAAACCCATTGGAGCAGCACCAGCACGTCTTCAAAATGCTGCTCCAGTTACAAAGGTTGACATACACATCGTCTTCACTCCAGGCAACCAAATGCTAATCGCAGACACGCTGTCCAGAGCGTACATTCCATCTGACGGAACTGAGAATTTAGACCTGAGTGAAGAGAAAGTCATCTACGCAGTGAATGGAGAATCGCTTTGTGGTAACATCATGCACATGATCCAACAAACTACACAGTCAGATCCTGAGCATGGCCTGATACGGCAGCTACATGAGCAGGGATGGCCAGACAGAAAGAAGAAGGTCCCGTTGGCCATGCAAGCTTACTGGCCGATAAGACATGCAATTAGCATAGAGGATGGGCTACTCATGAAAGATGATCGCATTATAATCCCTCATGCATTACAATCAGAAGTGCAGAAACGACTTCATGTGGCACACCAGGGTATACAGCACTCTTTGGCACATGCCAGATCATGCTTCTACTGGCCAGGTCTCACTGAAGCTATACATCAAATGGTGGAGGCCTGTAGTCCCTGTCAACAAAGTCTTCCTGAATATCAGAAGGAGCCATTGATCTCCCACCCGGTCCCAGAGGGGCCATGGCAGAAGATAGCTGCTAACATTTTCTACTTTCAGGGACGAGCATTCCTTCTGATAGTGGACTATTTTTCTAAATATTCATAAATCCTACAGCTGTCAGACAAAACATCAGGCTCACTCATAGCGCAATTCAAGGCAGTGTTTGCAAGACACGTTGTGCCTGAGACTTTGATTGCAGATCATGTACCCATTGCCAGTGCTGAAATGGCTCGATTCGCTCATGATTGGGGTTTCAACGTCACCCATTCCAGTCCGAATTACCCTCAGTCCAACGGCATGGCTGAGCGAGCCATAAAAACTGTCAAAACTATGCTGAAAGCAGCCACTCACTCTGGCACTGACCCTCATCTGGCCTTATAGACTCTTCGCAATACTCCTGTCACGGGTTTCAAGTACTCTCCTGCCCAGATCCTGATGGGTAGAGTCCTACGTTCCACCCTACCGACAAGTAAAGCTGTTCTGCTGCCTTCAACACCTAAGCATATTCAGATAGCGCTGCAGCATCGTCAGTCGAAGCAGAAAAGTTGGTATGATAGAACAGCAGCTCCGCTTCCAGCCCTCAGGAGGGGACAGAGAGTATATATGAGAATCAAAAATACATGGAAACCAGCTGCGGTTGTCAGTATCAGAGATGAGCCCCGCTCATAAGATGTAGTCACATCATCGGGCACGATCTACCGCAGAAACAGGCGCCACCTCAGACCTGACAGGTCAGACATACATGATACACAACCTGGTTGCCCCATGTACAGTGATGATGACCTGTGTGACAATGCAGCTCCTGAGCCTGTTCAAACTGAGTTGCCCCAACGTATGGAAGGAAGTACTGTCCCAGGTTCTCAATGCACAAGAGCTGGACGTACCATTAGACAACCTGCATATTTCAAAGATTATGTTCTTACTTAAGTATGCTTGACTAGTGTTTATGTTGCCTGTTCATAGCAAATTATTATTTACACATTGCTAGTGTTTATAACATACTGCCTTTGTTTCATATTTGAGTAACATATTGTTCAAAGCTTAAGAAGGGGAATGTAGTACATGCAGTGAATGGTTTAGCCCAGGACACCCCCACACATTTTGTGTAGTGGTTACGCCCGCAAGTGTACGGTGCATGTGTCCTCTGTACTTGGGTGAGTTGAGTTCATGTGACGAGTAAAAAAGAAGTCCATGTGCGAACCCTGTTGTGCATGTATTATTGTTAACAGTGAGTTGAACAAAAGATACAACAAGACCTGTTTTAAAAGACCTTTTTAAAAAACATTTTAACTGAGGAGTAAATAGCATAATCTTATCCTCGCAGCGCGTCAGTTATGTGGTAATTATTGCGGAGCAAATTAATTGTACTTTTAATTTAATAATAAAAGTAACTTCATAATAATAATAGGCCTAATAAAATAAGAATGTAACAGGCCTACATTAATTGGAAATGCCAAATCTTCTTAATATTGCCAATAATTGATGTTTTTGACAATATCTCTGGCTATTGTCGATACAAGATCATCGTTGTTCGACGCACCTCAACAAGGGGAGGTTATCGCGGGGCAGACAGCACGTTGCCTGTTACGTCGTTTGGGCTGCATTGTTGAGCTCAGTGGCACTGATATTTCACACACTTTAAGCTCTTTTATTTTCCAAACGTAATAGGATTAGTCCAACGAATTGTTCGGTTTGTAATGCGTACTGAACCAAAAGCCTCGTACCGAACGGTTCAATACGAATACGTGTATTGTTACACCCCTAATATATATATACTGTACACACACACACACATATATATATATATATATATATATAGGTGAGCTAAATAATATCGCACACAGCTGGAGGCAATGAAACTTGATAGTCCAGCCAAAGGGTGATGGTAGTTGAAGTCCAATGCAAGAAGCAATGATCTGGGAGAAGTGCCCTCTGGTGGCTGTCAAGGGCTTTCCAGCAGATGGCTGTGACATGACCCCCGCTTTAAGGATCGGATTCCAGAAGCTCCACCAAATGTCAAAAAATTCCAGGAGGGAGGTGGAATTCAGGCCCGTGTGATGGAAGAAGGCCTGGAGCCAAAGGTAGACCTGAGAACCAGGGTGGGGCCGGCAGGGCAGGAGGCCAGGGTGGGGCCGAATAACACCAGGGCAGAGCTGAAAACCACCACAGCAGAGCAGACGGAGCTGAAGATCCCCACGGCAGAACAGATAACCACCACAGTAAGGCAGACGGGACCAAAGATCCCCACGGTGGAGCTGACAGAACTGACACTGCAGCGGAGTTGACAAGACAGATGACCCCCCTGGAGAATCAGACAGGACTGCAATGAGAAGCCCAGAGAGGTTAGTAACAGCCTTTATGGCTATAACAGGACAGGCAGACAGTTCAGCAACGGTCTCTTTGGCCATGATAGGGCAGACTGAGAATTCGTGAGTGGGCGCCACCACCCAGAGAGGAGATGAAGTGGACGTCGCCGTCTTGGGAGGTTTTGCAGCGGAAGCTGCCACCTCAGGAGGAACTGGAGCGGACTCATAGATGGGAGAAAACTCAGAAATGCCCTCGTAGACTTGGGTAGACTCTGGAGTGGACTCTTGGACTGGAATAAAACCTCTGGAGCAAATTCATAGACCAGAACTGACTCTGGAGTGAGCTCGTAGACTGGAGCAATCTCTGGAATGAACTCATAGACTTGAGTGTGCTCTGGAGGTGAGTCCGTAGACTGGAGAGAACTCTGGAATGAACTCGTAGACTTGAGTGAGCTCAGGAGCAGATTCATAGACTGGAGAGAGCTCAGGAGTGAACTTGTAGACTTGAACGGACTCTGGAGTGGACTCTGAGGGCTCCCAGACTGGAGCGGGCTCTGGAGTGGACTCTGAGGGCTCCTGGACTAGAGCGGGTTCATGAGTGGACTCTGAGGGCTCCCAGACTGGAGCAGGCTCTAGAGTAGACTCTGAGGGGTCCCGGACTGGACCGTGCTCTGGAGTGGACTCTGAGGGCTCCCGGATTGGAGCGAGCTCTGGAGTGGACTCTGAGGGCTCCTGGACTGGAGCGGGCTCTGGAGTGGACTCTGAGGGCTCCCGGACTGAAGCGAGCTCTGGAGCGTACTCTGAGGGCTACTGGACTGGAGCGGACTCTGGAGTGGACTCTGAGGGCTCCTGGACTGGAGCGGGTTCATGAGTGTACTCTGAGGGCTCCCAGACTGGAGCGGGCTCTGGAGTGGACTCTGAGGGCTCCTGGACTGGAGCGAGTTCATGAGTGGACTCTGAGGGCTCTTGGGCTGGTACAGGTTCTGGATTGGATTCTGAGGGCTCATGGACTGGAGCAGGTTCCAGAGCGGACTCATGGAATGGAACAGATTCTGTAACAACCAGTGCTGGGGCGCTTGAGATACCAACTGCTCTGGCCAAAATCTGTGGTGGATCTGTCAAACTAGAGATCAGCCCCAAGTGTGTGTAAACGCCTGAGTGTCTTCAAGTGCAGCGTTCACAATGACCGTGAACACAGGAGTGGCATCCGTGATGGCTGAAGATTGTGGCGTGATATTCATGACGGCTGGAGGTTCTGATGTGGCGGCCATAATGTGAAGAGGCTCTGGAACAGCCTCCTCTAGAGCGAACTCTGGGACTGCTTCATCTGGAATGGGATCTGGAACAAAAGGAGTGAACTTTCTGCCTTCTTCCTTCTCAACCTCAACTTGCGAGACTGAGATAGTGAAGTCTCACTATCCTCTAGAGGTGTTATGGCAGACTCGGCCTTCACCATGGACACTGCAATGAGCACAGACTGGCTTAATGTAACTAATAGGCTACTGTTACTGGAGATAATCAATGAAGCTTCAAAAATCCATAGTTTTAAGTCCCTCCATCTCCCACAGAGGCAAGGGACAACAATTCTGTCACGAACACTCACAGACTCTATGGAAGATCCAAGTTCAGCATTTAATAAAATAATCCAATGCAAGTCCAATGCAAGAAGAGATGATCTGGGAGGAGTCGCCCCTGGTGGCTGTCAAGGGCATTCCAGCAGATGTCTGTGACAAAATGCCACGGTTGTTTCAGTTAAGTTTAGGGCAGAGTTTACAGCCTTCTACAAACTTCACAATTTTAGCAATCCTATAAGAACATTACAAATGACACTCTGCGACATGGATCTGATAAACTTGGGTATGACATGCATGTAGACTGTACGATGATGATACCTAGTCGCTCGATGATACCTATGATACCTACCTAGATGATACCTACGACACACATTACTACAGAAAAAAATGTCATCAGCATGTGCTAGTGGTAAACAAAAAGAGCATGACGAATCACAGTTTGGCAGTTGTAGTTTTTATGTATGCTGTAAAAAAGTGGAAGCGGTGAAAGAGGAACGGATAAGAGCTTGAGGTAAGCATTTTTATGTTTTAGCGCCATGTTGCGTTGACTTCATGTTGCATTTTTATTGGCTGGTCAGTAAACGTGGGTTGTAGCAGCAAACACACTGTTTGATGATCATGCTGAATTTCTGACACTGTCAAAAAGTTATTGGAAGCTATCTTTGGTCGCAAGACTGTGACAATGACCATCTTTGAACCTCTCTCACTGTATGACACAGGACCACCAATTTGAAGCCACGATCACAGAAATTGCCATGATTGTTTCACAATGCCGATCTCTCGTCTGGGACAGCCGAAAAACGTGCAGTGTATGCACATTTGCACAATGCACATTGATTAACATTTTAGCACCATTCGCCGATTAAATTTCCAACTTCACGAGTATGCACTTATGCATAATCAGATTGAGTAAATAGTAAGCATATTTGGCATGCTGTCCTGCATACCATTTTGGAGATATGCTGCCACAGGTACACTTTTCCAATGAACCACAGTTGTGCTTACTAACATACTTTTTCACCTGTTCTTCATTTTATTTTCAACACAAAATGAGTACGTAAACATTTTGTGCACTCAACTCAAGGCCAGACATAAAGGGGTGTTTAAGGCCAAAATGCAAGTGTGACAAAACCTAAAGTCATCAACCTAAAGAAGATGCAAGTCATGGGACAATATGTAAATCCTCCACCCAGCATCTCAAACTCTGACTTCAAACTTGAGGTTGTACACAACTTTGTATACCTGGGATCCTCTCTCTCTGACTCTCCTCCTCGTGACACTGAGATAAACAGGCGCATCAGGAAGGCTACCACATACTTGTCCAGACTGTCAAAGAGAGTGAAGACCAATGATAAGCTGACAAAGGGCACCAAAGTCCAGGCCTACCAGGCTTGTGTGGACAGCACGCTTCTTTATAGCAGTTAGTCATGGACCCTGCATGCTCATCAAGTAAGTAGACTCGACACCTTCCACTTGTGTTGCCTCCGTCACATCCTGGGCATCCTGGCAGGACAAGATCCCCAACTGCACTGTCCTTGAGAGAGCAGGGATCTCATCCATGTTCACCCTTCTCAAGTAGAGATGCATGTGATGGCTGGGATATGTCTGAATGGGTGATGGGTGCATTCTGAAGGATCTCCTATATTACTCAACACACAAGAGGTGCAAAGATGTTTGTACTGTAAATGAGATCTCAAGGCCCTTCGAAATCAACCCAAACTCTTGGGAAGCTGCTGTCTCAGACAGACTGTAAGTGGAGATATATTGTGCACAAAAGCCTCTCCAACTTTGTGGAGACCCTCAAATAGCAGTCTCAGGCTAAGTGGCTACGGAGGAAGGCCAGGACCCAACCTATCCACCCAGCCAAAATCTGTACCGGTGATCTTCATATGACATGCTCCATGGTCTCCTGAGACTGATGGATGCCTATAATACTGCCCTCATGAAGGAAAAAATGTTCCTGCATCTCAATTTAATTGTGGAAGAGTCCTATTAACAAAAGTTATAATATGAGTCTAACCAAAAAGGCCAGATGCTTGTGTGGTCTTACCTCAAAAACCCCTGTCACTGTGTAAGCATGCTCCGCAACTATGCCATGAAGTAACTCATTTTCTTCAGGTGTTGTCTAATGTTATATACAAAAAAACAACAAATGTAATCATTTAATAAAAGTACATAGCAGGGGCCTCATTTATAAAACGTGCGTACGCACAGATTTGATCGTAGAGTGTGCGTACGCAAAAATCCACGGCAACGTTCGTATTTATAAAAACGGTCTTTGACGTGGAAAAGAGCTTAGCGCCACGTCAGGGTCTGAGCAGACGTACGCACTTTTTTTTTGCCCAAGTGCTGCAGGTTTTTGGAAATATAAGCCATTCTTGCCGCTTGTAAAAGATTTGTACATTGTCAGGTGCTCTTTTATAAGTCAATGGCATTAATTAGACATCGTTTCCAAACAGAGATCTGAAACCATTCATTTGCGCGCAAGTTCATGATCATTTGCGATTCATAGATTTCACATCTGAAAGAGACGCGTACTTGCGTTTTCTGTACGTACGTTCATTCTATAAATCGCCCGTACGCATATTTGAGAGATGATCGTAAGATCAATTTAAGATGGTTTCTGCGCAACATTTTATAAATGAGGCCCCAGGTCATGTACAAATGTACAAATTAATGAGAGAAAAAAATTATATTCTAAGAAGTTCTGGACTTCTGCATGCATTAGTCAGAAAATTTGATCTTATCTTCAACTAAATCATAAGGATCATTTATATTCAATCTAAGATATCCAGTCCTTAGACAGACCTAACAAATATATCGTGCTTTGTGGATCTTTGGAGCTTTTAATTCAGGATTTGGTGAGGTCTTTCTTACCACTGTATTAGAGCCACAGCCCATAAGCGTTTTCGACTTGAATGCACATTCCATGATTTTCCACAAATCAGCAGGAGCCATATTCAGTGTATAATACATATGCGTCCCACCAGTGAAGTCCATTAGAGCCTCAGATATGAAACCAGCATGCAAGTCAGCGTAGGACCCACACACCCTGTAAAGACAGTTTATTTGAGTTCACTCCTCAGCATACTTGTAAGTCAATTTTAGCTATTCAACTGACAGATAATGAACAGGACACTTTTTTTTTTTTTTTTTTTTCAAAATAATGGTACCTACTTTGCGTAAGCCTTCTCCAGTAAGGCAGGCCAAAACTCATTAGACGTTTTTGAACACACAAAAAGTAGTTCATCATCAATAGTTGGAAGTTGGTCATCAATAACAACATCAATCCATTTCCCAAATCGCCAGAACTTTGATAAATTACAAACATAGAAATTATGACTTTCTTGTGCTCAAGAAATTATAATGTGAGAAAATTAATGAATGTTGAAATATCGATCAGCTATTATAGTCACCCTAAAATGAAATATCCCAGCATAATCCTTGGTGAATGACTGTTCAGCTGGCATGATCTGTTTTATGATATCCTTCTCAAAAGTTAGAGCCCCAATTGCAGCCAAGAACCAACAGTTTCCTAAATAAATAAAAATGTACATATCTGAAGTCACATTCGAAATGTGTACAAAATGAGTCAAAAATAATGGTATATATTATTACTAGTTTCCCATCATATTGTGCTTAATGCCATTTAAATTAAGAAGAGACGTGAGTTGATATCTCGGTTGAGAACAAAAATTGGTCCACAACACATTGTATAGTTGACATAGCATCTACAGTATGATACCAGAATACACTCAAACTTACCTAATACGCTTCCCTGTGCATAGTCAAACCTGGACACGCCATCTACAATTAAATTAGGGTCTGACACCAATTCCTGATAAGAGAAAATTGAGTGCAATTCCTTCAGTATCAAAACATGGACATGTAGCCGCTCATACAATGAAGAGATTTGTAATTCATAATTCCAGGCAAAGCTGTGAAAGCCATTATGGTAAAACGTTAGAATATTTATATATAAAGAATTCTGTAATGATTACATACAGATGGTCGCTTCCACACAACTTGAGACATGTCCACCTCAGGTGGCAGATCATCAAACAAGCCAATAGAGCTGTTGTCTGGAGAGAACAACTCATCATTGTAGAGTGTGTTTTCAGTGAGGCAGTTCTGGTGAAGCTCCTGGTAGTTCTGATCCAGGAAGTTCAAAGGACTGGTAGGAGAATTCACATCGTCTTCATTTGGGTTGTGGTCGCACCCATCAGGGGGAGGCATTATTCACTCAGAATCCTTTTGCCTGAATGACAAACAAATACAATCACATTTTTAGCATTATGCTTGTGTATCAACATGAGTGCACAAGGCTGCAGTCAATGTACCCTTTGTAAGAGTACTTAAGTTTAATTTGACCGATCCAATTTGAGTATGGAAATATGGAAATATTGGGGTAAACAAAGAGAGTGTCTATTTCCACAAAGTGCAAATAAGCTGTATTTTTAGCAAAGGCAGTTCACACTAAATCCACCCACCAGCCAGACAAAATTACAAAAGAAATGAAGGCAGTAACAGGGACTGGGAGAGTAAGTATAATGAAATTTTCTGACACTGATTTTTCTGACCTCTCCATTTTAGTGTGTATTTTAATACATATTAAATAATAAATGTTATTAAATAATAAATAGAGAAAATATTAGGGGAAAAGGTTAATAAAATGCCTAATGGTTGGAAATAAAGTGTTTAATGAGTATTTAATATGCCTATAATTGAGATTGAATGTGGTGTCCTCGGACAGGCTGGCACACTGACTACAAAACGTCTAGCTCATATTGTTACCAAACTCAAAACCGTGGCTCCCTTCCAGGACCTTCATGGACACCTTTACTGATCAAAAGGTTTAATATGGTTAGAAGTAGGGTTAGGTGTAGGGTTGGGCTTTAGAGATAGCAGCAAGTACGGTCCCAGTAAGGCAGCATCCATTTATGATTTTAATAAATGTACACTGAATATGTTATTATTGCATACTGCTCTATAATGTACTTCAATACACTAAGCTGCTAATTGTGTAAAACACTATTTATGCATACTGTTTTATACTTAGTGTAAATACTTAGCATATAATAGCCGCTGCAAAAAAAAAAAAAAAAATAGACATCTCTGAAATTCTAATTGGTCAGTGCCAGTGTCTACGCCAAGGTGCATTGCAGCAAAAGTTTTGGCAGCATGACAAAGCATCACTTTTGCAAACCAGTGTGTTCTCCTCTCTGATGCAGCACCCCTATTGAATTCATGTAACACCAAGAGACATGGCATTAGCCAAAACAATCTATTTAAATACAGACATCTTGCTAAACTACAACTCGAATTCCGGAAATATTGGGACGTTTTTTCAGTTTGAATAGAATGAAAACTAAAAGAATTTCAAATCATATGAGCCAATATTTTATTCACAATAGAACATAGATAACATAAATGTTTAAACTGAGAAATTATACCATTTTAAGCACAAAATGAACTCATTTCAAATTTGATGCCTGCTACACATCTCAAAATAGTTGGGACGGGGGCATGTTTATCATGGTGTAGCATCTCCTCTTCTTTTCAAAACAGTTTGAAGATGTCTGGGCATTGAGGTTATGAGTTTCTGGAGTTTTGGTGTTGGAATTTAGTCCCATTCTTGCCTGAAATAGGTTTCCAGCTGCTGAAGAGTTTGTGGTCGTCTTTGACGTATTTTTCATTTAATGATGCACCAAATGTTCTCTATAGGTGAAAGATCTGGACTGCAGGCAGGCCAATTCAGCACCCGGACTCTTCTACTATGTAGCCATGCTGTTGTAATAGCTGCAATATGTGGTTTTGCATTGTCCTGCTGAAATACACGTCATCTGGAGGGGAGCATATGTTGCTCTAAAACCTTTATATACCTTTCAGGATTCATAGTGCCTTCCAAAACAGGCAAGCTGCCCATACCGTATGCACTTATGCACCCCCATACCATCAGAGATGCTGGCTTTTAAGCTGAACACTGATAACACGCTGGAAGGTCTCCCTGCTCTTTAGCCCGGAGGACACGGTGTCCGTGATTTCCAACAAGAATGTCAAATTTGGATTCGTCTGACCATAGAACACTTTTCCACTTTGAAAAAGTCCATTTTAAATGAGCCTTGGCCCACAGGACACGACCATGTTCACATATGACTTCCTTTTTGAATGATAGAGCTTTAGTTGGCACCTGCAGATGGCACGGCGGATTGTGTTTACTGACAGTGGTTTCTGGAAGTATTCCTGGGCCCATTTAGTAATGTCAATGACAGAATCATGCTGATGAGTGATGAAGTGTCGTCTGAGGGCGCGAAGACCACGGGCATCCAATAAAGTTTAATTTAAAACTTAAAATTCAAAAAACGTCCCAACATTTCCGGAATTCGGGTTGTAGCTCAGATTAGCAATGATGCACTGGAAATGCAAAACTTTACTTTAGTACTGTATGTTCATTTACAAATCAGAAAAAATAGAGCAAAACAGTAATATAATGACAATTTAGAACTGTTTCCACTATACTGTATATCAAATGGTAAGAAGTAGGCTACTCAACCCACAACCTTTGCGATATCATAAAAGGTGCAATTCCAATGAAAGATGCCTTTAATGCTCAGTGAAAGTATACACCTCAAACATCAGAAAAATTTAGTTGCTGTAGAAAAAAGGAAAAGGATAAGTTCAAAATTAGCCATATAATTCACTCTTCTCTGCTCCCATAAAACAGTTATCTCTTTATTATTACATTACACATTCACTGCGTGATCATCCAAGGAGGAGCAATGCATCTAAACCCCAGCTGGCCAAAGGCTTGTCTTTGTAAAAAATTTAAAATGCACTCATCACAATCTCTCACAGAAGTTCTTGGTGCCCTTATTCCACCTTTTTCAGCTCAGATGCTCTACCATTTGCATTCTACCTGCACTTAAAAAGGGGGTCAACCACTGCTGAATGACAACCTTGGCACTAGTCCAATTGGATATCTAAGTAAATTTTCTTACCACTGATTTTTTATCACATAGTTGAGGAATCAAATCCCCAACATTGTTTTTACAATCACTTTGCAATCACCAAATTACATTCAAGGGGGTTTCTCTGACAGCATTTTTAATATATTAAAAAACACCAAGCTGTCAGTATACTCTCTACCAGTGGTTCTCAACTGTGACCTTCAAGGTCCACTTTTCTTGCAGAGTTTAGCTCTAATTCTAATGAAACACACCTGAACAAGCTAATCAGATTCAGGATTACTAGAAAGTTACTGGCAGGTGAGTTTGATCAAGGTTGGAGTTAACTCTGCAAGAAAATAAACCTTAAGGGCCAGAGTTAAGAACCTCTGCTCTATACAACCATAATTAATTAGGGTTAGAGTCTCTAACTTAGAAATTACTATAAAAAATTAATAGCCTTTAACTTTAAACTAAATTTCAGCATGTTTTATACAGCCACTGAATGACTTGGCAAATATTGGTCTCCACAATGTGCACAAAAGCTGACCCACAGACAAACACAAAGGACCTTTGATTCCTAGTCTCTTACTGTTAGGGATGGAAACAAAAGTGCTTTGTGCTTGTCTCTGTTTGAGCTGACCTGAACTACAGCCAGTGAGATATGTGAATATGCCGACATAATAAAAAATAATATATCCTTTAGCAGAATGTATTGACAAATAAACACAGGGATATCTTGTGGTATACAGTAGTTCATCAGAATCCAATTATTTGAAGTTCCAACAAACTACTTCAAAATCTTCTATCAACACATTTTCAGAAATAATAATGGAGTATAGTGGTAGTTACTGTTTGTATTAAGTATAAATAACAACAAATTATATCTTGTTTACACTAAGTGCAAATAGTTACAGATGCCATTCGCACAGCGTTAATAGTACAAATAGCATATTACAGTACTTTTAATACTACAATATTACTATAAAATCATGTGGGGAACAGTGGACGGAGTTAGCTGAAATAACTTTTGCCAACAAGGTTTGCACTCAGTGTGAATTCACTGCCTAAAAAGTCTAATTAATTTTTTTGTTTGTTCACCACCGAGACATTTCCCTGAATCTCTTGAGACATGCACCTAAAACTGAAGACAACATGATCAACACATAATTTAACATTGGACACATCGGACTTAAATCTGTAGGATTTGCTTAAATTCTGGGTCTGGAATCACTAATCTCTTTTTAGTTATTCCATCCTACTCTTATTGCCAAAATGTCTGATTCTTAATTTAGGATAGTTGAGATCAAGGTGACGGGACAAGAGTGGAAGACAAAGTCTGGGAACCAAAATTAGCTATTTATCTTTACTCAAATGGTGCACATACCCTCATCAAAAGCTTAATTGATTGACACTTCCTGTCTTCCTGAAGAAAAAAAATACTCCACTTCATCAAATTACTAATATTCTGGCATACGACTAAACTTAAACCCACATAGACAGAGCATGTGAGAGTGACTGACGCTTTAAAAGAAAGGTCCAGAAACATCCATCCAGGCTCACACTCAATTGAGTTGTTCAATGAAGCGTGTGAGAAAAATGTGAGCAAAAGTAAAAAAAAATAATAATAATAATAATAAGTGTACCTGGGCCTTTAGATTAGGTTCAAGTTGCTGGCTTTCAATAATCCACAAAGCTGAAATGCAAAAAGGCCAACAGACTTGGAATACAAGTTTAGACAAACTTGGTTAAAGCGAGTGATTGTATTGCATTCTGTTAAACCATTTCCATTTTTAGAGGGCCACTGTCCTGAAAAGATTATTTCCAATGCCTATCAAATCTATTATTTCCAATGCCTATCAATTCCAAAAGCACTATTGTTGCTAGTGTGTAGCATTCCAGTTCTGTGGGAGAATCAGACAAGTGCAGGATGAGGCTGGTGCTGAGACTGTGGTGTCTAAAATCAGTCTGAAAGGGTCTGAATCAAAGCAAACTTACCGCTTTTTGATCTGTACTCTCCTGTCTCCACTAAGTTCAAAAAGAGGGTGCAACTGAAAATCCGCTTGGCCTGCTTGCGATTAAGTTACAGGAGTTGTTTCTTAAAATAGAGCAAGTCTGATAAGTAATTGACACAATGACAGTTGCTGCTGTAGCAGCTAAAAAACAACGACTGCTGAGGTCTTCACTGTCTTTCTGGTGGTAGTCCCTCCCCCATCTTTCTTAGTCACAGACGGCCAGACCCAAGTCATGTAAGGTTTGGGAATCCTTTCCTGCCATAAACAGGGATGTATCAGTGCCGACTACTGTTGTGATGTTGCACAATTTCCCTGAGCACTGAAATGTTGAAAAATTTACCATCACTACCTAGGTAGTAAAATAAGGAAATAAAGTGAAAATTTAATCCGATGTCCCCATTAAAAATGTCTTTAAATGCAAAATATCCAAAATCTTGTCTAAAAATGTCTTTAAAAAGCAAAAAGTCAATGTTTCTCATTGTCTCATTTCCCCCAGTAACTAAAACTATTCCCCAAAACTAAAATTAAGTTTACTTAATTCATAATCTTTATCTAAAAGTAGCATGACCGCATGCTGGGTTATTGTGTTATGTCCCCCAGGACACACCATTACACAGACGTGGGAACTGGTAGTGGGTAAGAGAAGATCACCATGCAACCAAGGAAGGAATTCTATTTGAAAATATTTATACAGCCCTGCATTGTGGCCCCCCTTGGCATGGTGCCCCTGGGCACATGCCCAAATGCCAATATGATGCCTTAAGAAGAGCACTGAAGCTGTATCTGTGCCAAACAGAAGAAAAAAAAAACAGATTAAAAAAGTAACAAATAGAGTAAAGGAACCTTGAGGTTTTGTTGCCTGTGTTTTACCGGAAAAATAAAAGAAAAAAAAAGCGTTATTAGTGCCTATCATTATTCCACAGCATTAGCTTGATCTCTGTAGTTCTTAAGAAAAAAAATGCTGATTCCCTGACAGTGCACTGTACTCACTGTACTGTACTCAGCTGTACTCATGCTGCTATACTACATGATCGTTCACACACATGAATGGCTGAGCAAAAGGCGTTTTCAAAAGATATTTAAATATAGACCTTTCAGGGGTCCAACTCTGGCCATACTGAGGGTTGGACAGTGATTGATGAAACACATCTTGATGCACGACTAGTGTTCCATGGTACATATAAAATATCTGATACATATCACACGTACAGTGGGGATCAAAAGAGGAGAACAGTCTATCAATTCTTTTTTTTTTTCTCTGAAATACTGTTAATCTTCCTCTCTCAAAATTTGAAGGAATATTAGCTGTGGGTAAAGCACTGTTATACTATCATGTTTGACAAAATAACCAAGGCGTTTTAACAAAAACCATTGTCTTGAACATTGCAGGCTGATTGGAAGATGCTTGCTGGCAAGCAATTCCAGCTGCAGTGTTGAACCGATTCCCCATTGAGAGTCTCCGCATTATCCTCTCTTCTCATGCATTTCTCTTTCATGGATGACCAACCTTTTTGGGGAACTTGAATGAATAATTATTTGAGAAATTACAGATTTGGAATGACAAACTTTTCATGCAGTGGCTGAAAGGGCCATCTCTTTCGCCATAATCTGGGCAACCTCTTGTCACAGGGTTTCAGTCACCTTAGAGCGCCCCACCATCTTGCAATCTCAACGATAATTAGAGGAATGCTGACAGTTAAATAGGGTTTGTCATATAATTAAGGAATAAACATCAATAACTTGGTGGTATCTGTAAGTGTTCTCTAATTTTGATCAGTTATTTTTAAAATATCAGATTTAAATTTTTTTATACTGTGCTTCAGAATACAATTAATGTATGAAATATGTTTAAAAACTGCCCTTTATACTCCTCTAGGAGCAGTGACCTTGAAATGTAGGAAATTGTAGGTTGTTCTCTAATTTTGGTCTCCACTGTATATGCCAAATGACATTTACACTGAGGTACATGTCCAAAAAAAAAAAAGTTTTTGCCACAGTAATATTATAAGTGTGGTGTTTTGATTATTTTGTTTGGTAAATGCCTCCTTTACAAGATGTTGGCCTACAGTACAGGTGTTGATAGAGTATTTTTTTTTTTCATTGCTGGTAATCGAGAAAACCAGAATATGACTTTCAGATTTTTACTGGACTGCAGGTAGCCTAAATAATCCACTTTTTACCCGGCGTGTTTGTAGAGTTTGCATCGTGCACCGCGTAAATGATTAAATGCGTTCATAACTGTTAAAATGATTCAGACTGAATCGTGAACCGATTTTAGACCGTTTTTCTAACTGCTTTGACAGTTTCCTTGAACAGAAGTGAAAATACGGAACACACGACATGATCGCTGATTAGGCTACTGACAGAAATACTGTGTAGGCTAATGAGTAAAACAAAAGGGGTAGTTTAAAAGGTGATGGAAAAATCACATAATTAAGTTGTATTGTAACAGTGAATTCTAATAAAAGAATTTGTAGCATGATAATATTTACCGACATGGAATTTAATTATCATTTATTAATGTAAAAATGTTGTTGCTGTTTTGTTCAAACTCCACTTACTGTAGCTCAAAAAATAATAAAATAAAAATAACGGAGGAAAGTGAATGGGCACAGCTCGTTATATTTAGCTCCGATTCATAAAGCTAAAGACAACAAAACATATTAACATTCCAGAATTAAATCACTTCCGCAATATTGACTAGCCTACAACATTCACTTTATATGTCTCAATAATACTCTTGTGCGCAGCGCTGTAAAAACATAGCCTACCTGTCTTTGAGGATCGGGGCGCTCTGACTGCAGAGAGAGCAGCGCAGGACGGGTCACTTCATGTGGATGCTGATTACGTAAAGACGTTAAAAAAATAAATAATAATAAAAAAACCTTCAAAAGATTATAACGAATCAAAAACACAGATTTTCTCAATTTCTGGAGATGAGGGTTTAAAATGTATAATTTACAGAGAATAGATTAAAATAAATAAAATAGATATAACACAGCTTTTATACAGGTCCAACAACAACAAAATCCTTCCATCTTTGAGCTGACGTAGCCTATTTCATAAGATGTATTACAATGTCTTTTCATTTGCTCTGTACAGCCTACTACGGGTTACCTAGGCTATTTTTCTAATAATGCACCCAATGCATAATGTTTTGAGGCACATGTATTTTTCAGTCTGCTGCTGTAAAACAGATTCTGTTTCCATGTCTTTTGGATACGAATTGCAAAAGCTTCTTCCATAGAAGAAATGGAGAAGACCACTGTTTTACCCTTTGATTTGATGATGCAGGTGAAATATTAGCTGTGTCCATGAAGGACATGTAGGATAAAAGCGTTCAGTGCATGCATTTATTTAATTATTTATTAGTTGCTAATTTAATGTATTTTTAACAAATTAAAAATAAGTAAATAAATAGTAACTTAGTTTATGTTATGTTTAAGATAGTTGTAGTTTTGAGCTCTCTCCCTTAGGGAACCCGAAAGTTGCCTATATTCTTACTTTTCTCTGCACTCTAAGACTTTAACAAGATATTTCACTGATAAATATAATGATATCTGACAACTATGCTGAGCTCAGGCTCAAGTGATCAACTTTGATTATCCACAGATGTCTAACTAAGCTTAATGGCAAGTGTAAAATTAACAACAATCTTTTGACTGCACCACTACTTACTCAAAGTGTGTCTCATGCTTTGAGAAAATAGACAGGACGAAGGAGGCAGTTTGACCAGGATTCTCTGTGCAGGGTACAATCAGGTACTCTCCCGGCTCCAGCCAGAAGAATCCCATAACCTCTCTCAAGTTTTGCAAAGACTTCATTTCCACAGGTGTTGTGTCATTGAAGAATTCAGCTGAGAACTTCCCACCCTCACCTCTCACCTAAAGAAGAATTAGATTAGTCAATATTGTACTGTCAATATTTGACTATATAGTCAGATATTTGTGAGTTAATATTTACTGATTTACTTAAGATGGTGTCTGTAGAAGTACAAAAAAAGTTAAAATA
This sequence comes from Spinibarbus caldwelli, assembly GCA_039654775.1. NCBI lineage: Eukaryota > Metazoa > Chordata > Actinopteri > Cypriniformes > Cyprinidae > Spinibarbus > Spinibarbus caldwelli. The sequence continues at coordinate 23,320,097 of CM077250.1, forward strand.
TCTCTAGATAAAAATATCTCTAGAAAAATATATCATTTCTCCTTTTACTTCTCATTCACTTGACATTTTACGAATATGTTGCAGTTTTCTTAACTAATTTGTAACAGACAAATTACAAGCATATCAAAAACAATAAATACAAACAAAAGAAAAAAACATATATATGTTATAGACATTTAAAAAAAAAAAAAAAAAAAAAAACAGTGCTACAACTCTCCTCAATCTCTCTGAAATGTAAAACCTGTAGAACTACATCTGTCAATACTGACCTTAAAAATATAGAAACCAATCATGAAGTTCTTTTGGCTACTTCTGTTTCTCTTCTCATGGTTCTGCATGAGTGACACCAGTATGTTTTCAGCACCCTCCTCATGAGAACAATCCTCACTAAGCTCCTCAAACCTCACCCGAAACACCCGGAGGGTTTTTCCAGAAAGTCTCTAAACACAGCAAAATAGTTAGACTTCTAAAGAGTTAGAAGTCTTTTTACAAATCTAACCCATGTGGGATGTTTAACAATAATCATCTGCATTCTTTGTATGGTGGAAATTTATGCTCAGTAAGAGGGCCTTTGGAGGAGGTCACAGATGAAAACAACCCCAAAATCCATAATCCAGGGGGGAAGTTCTTATATTAATTCATTATATTCAATACTTTCCCATTGTTTTTATTAAGAATGTCAAAACCACTATTTATACATTCATCTATAACATATAGAAGCCTATATATTAGTATATATAAATAGAAACATATTTAGAAAAAAAACGTATATTACTATACACATGTACCCATATTGTTTATGGAACCACCAGCTGTAGTCCCAGCAATCCATTTGCCAAAATTGCGTTGTGATTTCCAGTAGCATCCAGAGGATCTGTCCAGAAAATCAGGACAGAGGCAGCAGATATCCAGGCTTTCAAAGTCTCTGGTGAAATCTTTTATTGACATCCTGCAGTACAGACATTTGTTCCTAAGTAAATGTGATTCATGCTTTGTATATAGTCATATATTACAACATTAACGCTGACCAGAACTCCCCGTTTTTAAGATTTTTACGGTGCTTGAGGTCCTGCTTACTCACTGTGACCCACAAAGATGATCTGAAAGAATTAAATTTACATTATACACACAATATATTTCATGTCTCAAACTTCCATCACAGCAGCTCTGTTAAATCATACATTCATATTTAATAGGTGAGGTGATAGGACAAAGTGATTAGGTGATTAGTTAAGATGTACATTTTCTGATGCAATGAAGAACTTGTGAAACTGTCAACCCAGTCTCACGACAGTTCGTAACATCACAAAATTTTAATCTATTGATTTGTTTTCACGTTCAGGTTTAGGTTTAGGGTAAGAAGTGGTGTTAGATGCTCCAAAATAATAAATATAAAATCATTTCTAGTTTTACAAATCCGAAGATTTAAACACTGAAGTGGTACCCTGCACCGAGATGATCCCTATTGAAATACATTACACTGAAAGTCGTGCTGAGTGACACAAAAAAAAGGGAAATTCATGTCTATGAACGAAACAATAGATTAAAATTTCGTGACTATGTCAAGAACTGCCATGAGACGGGGTTGCAACTGTACATAAAAGCAACACTTACTTGTCACTCCAGTCTCCATTCCACTCTATCTTTCCCCATGGGTTTCACACTCTCACCAGATGAACTGGATTTCCTTCACTCATCACCTATTCAACAAAACCAACAGTGTTTCTATCAGTTTCAAACATTTTTAAGACAGAAACAATTTAGAGGGGGCATAAATGCACAAAAAAATAAATTACAAAAATACATAGTCATGCATAATCAGGAAAACATAAATGGGTTTGGTAATAATTTGTTGTCATGCACATTTCCCTGTACAATGAAATTCTTACTTTGCTTTCCAATCTGAGTGTCAAACAGTCAAACAGTGCAATGTATAATAGTGCAATACAGTACTGTGCAGTTGTATAAAGTCTGTGCAAGTCACATATGTATCTCAAAAACAGCATTGAAGAGCGGAGCAAACAAACATGCCTGCTATGGAGGGCACCATCTTGCTGTCATGAATCCGGTTCATGGTCTTCCGTCCACTCGCCAATGTTACATTGTTACATGTCACGCCGGACTACAGTTCCCATCGTCCATTGCACTGATTGCACATACACAGCTGAATGCACTAATCACACAGCTGTCACCAATCACACGCTCACCTAACAGCTATTACACGCACTATATAACACATACTCAGATCCTGTTCAGATTGCTGAGTATTGTCTAGCGTTTAGCACTCTCCTAGTGTTAGCTACTTACCAAGCCTTTCCGTGTTTGTTTTGTGTTTAGTCTCCTGTATTGTTCTGCGTGTATCACTCTGCTAGTGATAGCTGCCTTACGGAGTCTTGTTCTAGTTTAGTCTAGTCTTTTCGTATTGCCTTGTTTCTTGTTTCTTGATTCCTGCCTGTGTACCTTGGATTTACCCTTGTCTCGCTGCTCGGACTCTGTCTGTACCTCGTCTGGACTATTGCTTGTGTCTCTGGATTACTCTTCTTGTCAAGCCCTCTGGATATTGTTCGCCGATTGATGACCTACGCCAGCCCTAGGAATATTCTTGTGTTTTGCCCATGCCATACCTGTTTGCTAGTGTTTCAACCCTGCCTGTGTTTGTTGACCACGTCTGTCAATAAAAAGCTTGCACATGGATCCGCACGCCTCACGCTTCTGTCACTCTGTTACACTTGCATTGAGCATTGCACTTGTGACTAATGCTATTTGTAAATAATGTAGTTAATCAGCGATAAAGCATAAAGAAAGCACAGTGCTTTAATAGAAGTTTGAAATGAGTATTTCTCAGTGCACTTTAAGGTATTTGGTTTCTTTCTAGCAATGAAACTTCATGGTCTTACCTTGGAAACACCTGTCACAGTGTAAGCATGACCCCCAACTATGCCATTGGGTGACACAGCTTCATGTGTTTTCTGATTTATATAATCAAAAACAAACAAGAATACACACATAAATTATGTTTATAATATTAATATATCAGTACACAGCAGATTAATATATATTTGAGAATAAAACCTTTAAATTAAACCTGTTCGTCATACAAAGTGAGTGTGCCTCTTCAGAGGACTTGGATTAAATTGCTGAATTCATATTAATTACTTTCGTGATGTTTTTATTTTATTATTATTTTGTACATGAAAATTTTGGTTGCATGGTTGGACAAAAATAAAATAGTCATTTGTGTTTCAAAAAATAAATAGAAGTCTTATGAGTTTTGAAATGAAATGGGGGTGAGTAAACTGAGGAAAGGTTTTTTTTTTTTGTTTTTTTTTAAGTGAACTAGCCTTTTAATATAATTCAGTCCATGACTCTCACTCTTTAGAAACACTTCTGTAAATCCTAAGTACATATACAGTTGAAGTCAAAAGTTTACATAAACCTTGGAGAATCTGCAAAATGTTAATTATTTTACCAAAATAAGAGGGATCATACAAAATGCATGTTATTGCTTATTTAGTACTGACCAGAATAAGAGATTTCACATAAAAGATGTTTACATATAGTCCACAAGAGAAAACAATAGTTGAATTTATAAAAATAACCCCGTTCAAAAGTTTACATACCCTTGATTCTTAATACTGTGTTGTTGCCTGAATGATCCACAGCTGTTTTGTTTGTTTGTTTGTTTGTTTGTTTGTTTGTTTTGTTTAGTGATAGTTGTTCATGAATCCCTTGTTTGTCCTGAACAGTTAAACTGCCTGCTGTTCTTCAGAAAAATCCTTCAGGTCCCACAAATTCTATGGTTTTCCAGCATTTTTGTGTATTTGAACCCTTTCCAACAATGACTGTATGATTTTAAGATCCATCTTTTCACACTAAGGACAACTGAGGGACTCATATGCAACTATTACAGAAGGTTCAAATGCTCACTGATGCTCCAGAAGGAAAATCCTGGGGTTGGGGATCGAAAACTTTTGAACAGAATGAAGAAGTCTACATTTTTCTTATTTTACCTAATTATAATATTTTTTCACTGAGTACTGCCCTCCAGAAGCTACAGAAGATACTTACATGTTTCCCAAAAGTTTGCATGTTTACTGTACATATGAGTACCTCAGTTGTCCTCAGTGTAAAAAGATGGATCTCAAAATCATACAGTCATTGCTGGAAAGGGTACAAAAAAACTTTCCAAAACCAAAGAATTTGTGGGACCTGAAGGATTTTCCTGAAGAACAGCAGGCAGTTTAACTGTTTAGGACAAACATCTTATTCAGGTCAGTACTAAATAAACAATAGCATACATTTTGTATGATCCCTCTTATTTTGGTAAAACAATAAACATTTTGTAGATTTTGCAAGGTGTATGTAAACTTTTGACTTCAACAGTATTTCTATATCAGTGGTTCATTCCAACAGTATTTGTCGATGAAGCACTGAATCCAGGATTATGAGAGGTCTTACCCCATGATAAGAAGCACAACCCATGAGGGTTTGTGACTTAGCTGCACGATCCATAATGTCCCACAGATAAGTAGGGGCTTCATTCAACACAAACTCCATGTGCACTCCACCAGTGAAGTCCATCAGGGCCTCAGAAATGAATCCTCCTTCTAGGTCTGCATAAGAGCCGCACACCCTGTAAAGCCAAAACCAATCTATGGTGCAGTGTAATGTAGTAAATATGATGCAATGTGCCCTGTCATTTTTTAAAGATGTTACAGTGTTCCTCCTCACAACAACTTCCAAATCTAGAGGGCAAATCAAAGGCAAGATCATGCATATGTTTCACACATCAATATTCTTGAGACTAGAAACAAATTCTTTCCATCTTTATTTCACAGCATCTGCTGGCACCTACTTTGCATAAGCTTTCTCCAGTAAGGCAGGCCAAAACTCATTAGATGTTTTTGAATCTACAAAAATGAGCTTGTCACCAATTGTTGGAAGCAAATCATCAATGACAACATCAATCCATTTCCCAAATCGCCAGAACTGTAAGATGAATTACACAGAGACAAATATGAAGGAAAGGGTTAAAGATTAAAAAGAGAAACCATGTTTTCCTAATCATCAAATCCATTCAAAGATTCATAAACATTCAATATCAAATAGGTATCAAACTCACCCTGAAGTGAAATATCCCTGCATAATTTTTGCTTAATGTCTGACCAGCTGGAATGACTTGGTTTATGATATCTTTCGTCATAAATGATGTCTCCTCATCTTTTGAGGTTAAAGTCCCAACTGAAGCCAAAAACCAGCAGTTTCCTAAAAACAAATATGAACTTGAAATTCTGAATGGAAATAAACATTGACAAATCTAACAATGAATGTGATTATTTATGCATGTTTTATCATACTGTTCATACATGGTTATTTTAGTTGATATGTAATGCTACTAGAAACTGAGATAATGACCGCTTAAAGCCCATGTCATAGTGTATTCAAGTAAACCCACACTTACCCAGTTTGGACCCTTGTTTGTAATCAAACCTGGACATTCCATCAACAGTAAAGAATGGTTTACCACGTGACACTAATTCCTGTTCAGACAGAATGAGCAGTGTTCTTTCAACACCTTAAAACATGGATATAAAGTGAAAGAAATATAATTTATTATTGTTTAATATTATTGTTTACATACTGCTGGTCTCTTCCATATGACTTTATTATAGTCCAGATCAGCTTCTTTATTCAGAGTGCCAATAGAGCTGCTGTTTGCAGGGAACAACTCATCTGTGTACAGTTCATTTCTTCTGAGAGATTTCTGGAGCAGCTTCTGATAGTCCTGACCCAGGAACTTAACAGGATTAGTAGGAGAACCCTCACCATGTTCAGTTGTCCTTTCGTGGCGCTCATGAGGAGGAGGCATTTTTCACTCAGAGAAGCCTGTCGTCTGAACACAAACTATACAACAGAAAAATATCTCAAAATTGTTTATTTTAATTTATGTATTTAAAGTTAAAGTCATGTATTTTAAATGAGCTGTGACCTTCTACAGTACTTTCATATGATCCTATCCCTGTTCCTGCCCAAGTGTTGTAATACTCAATAAAACAAAACAAAACAAAACTTAAAACTAAAAAAGTTAAAACAACAAAAACAAAACATATCTGTGCAAACAAACTGATTAAATTCAAATTAATAAATTAAAAGGTTATATAAACACCATATAAAAGTAAGAAATACATCACACCTGCAAGGATCTGGTTGGTCAGGGAGTTACCGTAAAAGACTGCTTTTCTTCCCTGTGTCTGGTTTTACACTCGACACCTGTGGAATATTGTTTTCTTTTCTTTTTTTGCTATACATCCCACCCCTTTTGTGTAGAGACTGTTTTTCCTGCCATTCAGGCGACTTCATAAGGTTAAGCATGTCAGTGTGTAAAGAATCTTCAAATGCCTCACACCTACAGTATGTGATATCATGGTCCAGAATAACAACATTCCAAACTCGATCTCATTGAAAGACTGACTAAAATAGATAATAGTCTAACATTTTACCCAAAAGCATAATAATAGATTGTGAGCTGTTGTATAACAACAGCTGCATAGGTAATGCATGCTACTTTTAAAATTGAGACATTAACGCAAAACACTCAACCTTCAGGTTTTTTTTCTGGCCTTAAGTTCTGTTAAGTTATTTTGATCGCCTCCCTGTATATATCAGGTTTTCTTAAAGAATGGGGAAATAGTTCAGTGAATTTGTAGTCTGTACACAAACTAATCATGAATCACTTCACATTCCTCCATATGATTTCTCTAACTTTTAATATAAAGAAAGAATTGTATATGAAGAGTTCAGATACAAAAGCCTCTAGTACATATTTATGCCTCTAAGCCTCTAAGTCCTATATTTATGTTCAGTTATTTCACTTTAATGACAATGAAAAGAACCTATTCATTGCCATTAAAGTGAAATTACTGGACTTACACATAGGAGCCTGATGAAAATGCTCATTTTAGAAGAAAATTTCAAACGGCACTTAGAGGCTTTTGCATTTGAACTCTTCATATACTATTTATATATTATATATGGGGATTTTATATCTAGCAAAATTTTGTCTTTCACCTATACAAACACCCCCCTTAAAACAATCTACAGTAGTTTAAATCTGCACATTTTGAAACTGAAACATTGAAAATATTTTATGAATTTGTCAGAACTGACTAAACGAAATGTGCATGAGCAAAGGTAAATGTAACTGCATGTAAAGGAATAGCACAAAAAGCCAGACACTTATCGAATGTTTTATTGTGACAGGTCCATCAAATAATTCTTTAGAAGGTGAAAGCAAAACAACACAGGCAGCACACCTTAGTCAGTAGAGCCATATTTAAATTTTGTCAGAAATGAAAATGAAAAAAACAAAAAGCACAGTGTGTTCGATATTTTGTGTTAATTTACAAAATAACAATTAAAAATGTATTAAAATAACCACATTATTTGCATATTTACTTTTGAGTTGAAAATATTACTGATAAAAAGTTTTTTTTAATTTTTTTTTTTTTTTTTTTTTTAAGTAAAATTTTTCAATCGCAATGCCCATGGTTACCTTGGTAGGACCATAAAGGCACTTTACCATTGGCAATTAAAGGAACACATGGAATTAGTGCAAAAATGCCCAAAATGAATGAGTTACAATAAATTATAAGGAATCTTATCCCATCTTAAACTAATCATACACTACAAAGTGCTAAATTTACAAGCTAAAGACAAAGTAATTAAATTAATACAAATATTAATACAATTTGATCAGTTTTCATTAAAGTGTTTTTAAAATCAGTTTGTCTAAAATTAGAGTATAGTTCTTAATTATACATTAGAAATGTTCACAAGACAGCTGAATATCTTCTCTTGTGTGGACGGTATCAGTGTGGCTGAACAATGGTTAAACAATGGTCACAAACTGACACCAAAACACTTTTTCCTGGCATGTCAATGTTTCAAAGTCCTGCAGGAGCCAAAGCATTTAGAGGAAAATGACTGCATATAGATAGATCTGTAGCCATGTGGCCTAAAATCCCCTTGTATTATGTTGTGTTGAGAAATATTCTTACTTCACAATCTTTCTGACAATTAAAAAAAAAAAAAAAAAAAAAAACTAGCATCAGAACTAGCATTAAAATAGCATATGCTTGAATGTTCTTTTCTTTACACCAACAGTGACTCCAAGTGTTTACAATTAGAAATACATACATTACATGCATAACTTTCAAACAGTCAAAAAAGACAGATTTTTTGCAATTACTACAAACATTTAGGTCATATGAAATTTTTATATCAAATGATAATTTTAAGGAAAAGAGAAAAGCATTTTAACAGAGGGATAAAAGGACAAAAAAGGGTATATCATCACAATTAGTTTATCATTTTGATATAGAAAAATGAATGAAATAAAAGAAATGTTTAGATAAATCAATAATTGTTTTTGATCACTAAACTGCTTCTTGCGTTTGTTGGCAAACCTCCTGGCAAGAAGACATTCCCTCATGTGTACATGGTGAGTCCTATCCACTAAAACACAGAAACACAAAAATAGACTGTAAATGTATGAACTGTGAATGAACAAAAATAACAAAGAAAATTGAGCAGAAATATTTTAAACACTTGGTTGGAAATATGGAATATGGAAAAAAATTAATGCAAAAATATTTCATGGAACTCTAGATGGCGCAGTGCAGCTGATTGGTTCCTTTTCACATCAGCAGCTTACTGCTCAACATTTAAATACTGGGCTAGTGCTTGCTGTAGCAGTTGCAGCGTGCTTCAGAAACCCTTTCCCTTCCCCAGCTCCACCTGTTCAGATCTGCTACTGGGTAATTTCATGTATGTTATATGTACAGCAGCAGTATTTCCTATATGATAACAGCAGGATGTCTGTGGATGGATTGGCAGTAGCAAGTCACAGTACGGAAAGAAAGAAAAATGCATCAAAACAATGCCCTACCATATTGCAAGGCATCAAAGCACTCAACAGAGCACAGTCAAGAATAACTTAAAGAAGTTGCCAACGTTTACTAAACTATGGACTAGCTTTGACTCTTGCTGCTGATGTGAATGGTGATACTTCCTATTTTAAGTGTCAATTGATGGCCTTTCATTTTTTAACCAGAAATGTGCAAGCTGCTTTTCTGCTGTTCATTGAAGTTTTCTGTGTCCCGTGTCACTTAAAATGAGTCCATTTTAAATCGTTGTTAAAAAAGGGTAGACACTTGAAGAAAAAATAAACCATCAGTTGTGGGACTATTCTATCATAAATCGCATACCATTCATTTCTGAACTTTCTACTATCCGTTACTGGAAATAAAATTACTGGTTGATAAGTTTAGACATGCTTTTGGTCGGTGAACTAGATCTCGTTCAGGACGCGTTTTGTCTGTGTAAGTTTGACCTGGACCGGTTCCAGAATTAAATTGAGGGTGCTCAAAGATGGTGTTTTGAAAGACAAAACACCATCTTTGGAAGAATTCATGGCTAACCGCTCCAATTGCAGCGAGGCTGACATCGGGGATTCCATGACTAACTGCCCTTCCAATGTTGCCCATTAACAGATCTATTCCACCAAGACCAAACACATTAACACTGCCATGTATATTACCATGCTAAACTCTCAGAGAGTTGTCATGACAGATAAATGCTTACATCAGCATTACCTCACTCTCATCAAGAGTTATCTTCTCATTTTCACAGAGTCTCTGGAATATCTCTGGTAAAGAGAATAAAGGCTGTTAATATGTAATAAATCCAAAACATAATACCCAAAGTACGCAGCTCAAAAGCATGAAAGGATAGAAATAAAGTTTTGTAAAATAAAAATGATATTTTATTTTATTTTATTTTATTTTATTTCTTTGATTTTCTTTCTGAAAATCAAATTGCATTGCAGTAATTTCTGTCCAGTTCACTGGAGTCCTACTCACTGGCCATGCAGTTCAAACGCATGACAAGGCATATGAAACTCTCCAGAGAGATCTGTTCAGTAGCACCACCATACCACACAAACATGAGATTCAGGATGTCTTCATTTAGATGCAGGCCTAGGGTACAATAACCATGACATACAGTCAATACAGTATATTTGCAATGTGTGAATGAACATATGTTATATCAGTATATCAATATTATATCAATACCTCTGTGTTCAGTTTTATGGGTCACTGGACACAGAGGGTTCAACAACGGTTCACCCATTGGGGAAGTCGTGGCCTAATGGTTAGGGAGTTGAGCTTGTAACCTGAAGGTTGCTGGTTCGATTCTCGCACCGGCAGGAATTGAAGGTGGGGATTGTGAATGAACAGCACTTTCTCTGCCTTTGATACCATGACTGAGGTGCCCTTGAGCAAGGCACCGAACCCCCAATTGCTCCCCGGGCGCTGGAGCAATGGCTGCCCACTGCTCCGGGTGTGTGTTCACGGTGTGTGTGTGTGCGTTTGTTCACTGTTCACTGCTCTGTGTGTGCACTTGGATGGGTTAAATGCAGAGCACCAATTTCGAGTATGGGTCACCATACTTGACAATACGTCACGATACAAGCCGCGTAAGTCTCAACCTGTTTTCTCTAATGCATTTTGCAGTTCGTTGAAAGACAAAACACCATCTTTGGAAGAACCCATGCTATAGAAGATATTCTGTAAAAAATAATAATAAATAATAATAAATTATTCTTGATCAAACTGGAAAAAAATCTTAATATAACTGAATACATAGCTAAATCTCTTGTCTAAATACAATAAGGAAGTGGCACAGCTGGCTGAATGGTGTGGTGCAAACAACCTGTCCCTCAATGTGGAGAAGACAAAGGAGGTTGTGATGGACTTCAGGAGAAACTCCGCTGATCACCCCCCACTGACCATCGACAGCTCGCCTGTGGAGAGAGTCAGCGGCACTAAATTCCTGGGGGTGCACATCACAGAGGACCTCACCTGGACCACCAACACCATGTCACTCTCCAAGAAGGCACAACAGCGCCTACACTTCCTCCGCCGGCTGAAAAGAGCAAGTCTCCCTCCACCCATCCTCACCACTTTCTACAGGGGCACCATTGAGAGTGTGCTGACCAGCTGCATCACTGTCTGGTACGGGAACTGTACTGCAGCAGACCGCAAGACCCTCCAGCGGACAGTGAACACAGCTGCAAGGATCATCGGTGCCCCTCTCCCCTCCATCCTGGACATTTTCCTCAAACGATGCTCCAGCAAAGCCAACAGTATCGTAAAGGACTCCACACACCCCTCCCACAGTCTCTTCCAGCTCCTACCATCAGGTAGACGGTACCGGAGCATCAGAGCCCGCTCTGCCAGACTGCTCAACAGCTTTTTCCCCCAGGCTGTGAGAGCCCTGAACTCATGTCACCCCGCCCCTCTCTGAATCCCCATACAAACCCCCTACCTTCTGAAACATGGACAATCTGGAACTTATGGAACTTTGTTTGTGCAATCGAAGGGTGCTACAGGTGAGTGGGCCTGTACAAACCACCTATAGTAGCACACTCTCTTCCTCTATGCGCACTAGTCACTTTTCACACACACTGCTGTGTGCACACAAATCCCACAAAAAGACTCAGTAATATCAGTAATATATGTATGTTTACATGCTCATGCACTACAAATCATCCTGCACTGTTCCCCAGCCAGCTGCTTGAACTCACATTGTCTCTCTTTGCACATGTACAGTATTTATCTGAAGCATTCGTATAGTTTGTATAGTTTGTATTTTTTAGTTTATGTATAGGTAAATTTTTTTTATATAGATAGTATATTTATAGTCAAAATCTATCAGTAGGATAGTTTGTGTATAGGTTTATATTGTTTTACTTCATTGCTGTATGCCTGTATTTATGTAGCACCGTGGTCCTGTGAGGCACGACATTTCGTTCCACTGTATGCCCCCGCATGTAGCGGAATGACAATAAAGCTCAACTCAACTCAACTCAACTCAATAAAAATCTATAGCTAAATTCCTGACTCAAATCCACTCACCCTGTATGTCAAAATACGGTTCCATAAATGAATGAATTCTGGTCCACGGAGTCTTCCAGTAACACTGAACTGTTGTTATTGTTACAGTCATGGAATATTTCTAGCGCTAAAACATGTTTCTTTACAATATGACTGCAAATACAATCTGAACCTGGGAGATTAATCATCATCATTCAACAAATTATTTTTATGTTTTTAATTACATGCTTAAAGAATAAAGGATAGTACGTCTGACATGGCTATTATACTTCTACAGGAATCCAGGCCAAATCCTTCAGTGTTTTTATACCCTAAAAGGTATAAGTCACAAAAGATACATTTGTGAGATTTCAAAACTAGCTACAGTATATTTCACACAGAATGGACAGGAATTTATAAATAATCACCTCCAAGTAGGTTTTCATGAAGAAGCCGTTGAAGCTTCTCAGCATCAACAACTTTATACTGTTTCCAAAGAAGACATTCAAAAGATTGAAGCTTGTTATATTGTTAAGCACAGCAGCTGCAGTTTAATTTAATTTTTGATAATATATTAATTTTCATATTTACTTGATCAGAATATTGCCAAAACTATTGCTTTAGTTTTTGATCTTTCATCCACTTCTTCAGTGTAATGGACATGAACGTGAGAAAAGATAATGAAGAGAAAACTGCCAAAATGACAACTAGAACTGAACTGTTTTGTCAGAAACTAACAAAAATAAATAAATAAAGTCCTAAGAGATTTAGAGACCTAAAGCAAAGTCTGGGTTGTGATATCTAGTCTTAATCTTAAATTGTTATTTTTAATTATATTTAATTTCAAATTTATTATGATTAAAAATATTGAAAAATAATATTTTTACTAGAATCAACAATAGTGTAATCATTAATATGCAGAGAACGTCTCGGTTACGTATGTAACCCTCGTTCCCTGAAGGAGGGAACGGAGACGTCACGTCGGTAATGACCGACTATGGGATCTCACTTAGAGAGACCAATCTACTTCGAGTGTATCAAAACGAGCCAATGAATATTGGCATGCGCTGATTGCATTCAGCTGCCGCTGATCACAGCGTGAGTATAAAAAGGCAGCTGGTGCAGCGCATATTCAGGTTTTCACTGAGGAGGCAAGCCGGTGACTCGGCCCCTCAGCAGTGGTACAGGAGCCGTGGCAACGGGACGTGACGTCTCCGTTCCCTCCTTCAGGGAAAGAGGGTTACATACGTAACCGAGACGTTCCTTCTCAGTCGGTCATTCTCGACGTCACGTCGGTAATGACGGACTATGGGATCCCTACCAAAGCGCCACGGATGCTGCCCCTTCCAGTGTCCTGTGCGAGCCTTCTTCGCCCCCTTGGTGTAGGCCGGGGCTCGCAACAGAAGGTCAGTCACTGTCGTCGCAGCACTACCCACTCAGTGAACTTGGATAACACTGGGAAACGTACCCGTTCTACTTGGAACAGGAACGTGCGGAAGCCCCATCCTTCCCGAAGGAGGTTTCAGAAGCACTTACACATATGAATCAACTGTTTAGGTGCATATGGAAGATTAGAGGTGATTGTAATCCTCTTAAGAACGCAGACTGACTGCCGGGGAAACACGGGCTCTGTGGCTATACCGTGGACTTTACACATATGGGATCCAATTAGGTCTCGACATATGGAACCCAGCCCTCTACCGGTTCTCACAGATTCATCGAGTGAGGGCCTGGCACCGGACGCTCCGCCACGTCTGGCTGCCGAGGGGATGGAGGAGCTCGACAGGGTCTACTGTACGGACTCTCTGGAGCAGTTATAGGAAGCCGACCCGAAGCCGGGGCCACTCAGTGCTTCTACCCGTTTGAGGTGAGAACACAGGAGGATACCGGCTCCACATGAAGGCTAAAGAATCTAGCGAACATGTTAGGGGGTCACCCAGCCCGCAGATCTACAAATATCTGCCAGCAAGGCGCCACAAGCCAGCTCCCAGGAGGATGCGACACTTCTAGTAGAGTGAACTCTCAACCTAAGCGGGCAGGGCACACCCTGTGCCTGATAAGCCAGGGTGATGGCGTCCACTATCCAGTGGGCCATCCTCTGCTTGGAGACGGCATTCCCCTTCTGCCGGCCTCCGTGACAGACAAAGAGCTGGTCTGAGGTCCTGAAGCTTTGTGTCTGGTCTACGTAGCATCTTAAGGCTCAGACTGGACAGAGCAAAGCCAGGGCTGGGTCTGCCTCCTCCGGGGGCAGTGCTTGCAGACTCACCACCTGGTCCCTGAAGGGAGTAGTGGGAACCTTGGGCACATAGCCGGGCCGGGGCCTCAGGATTACCTGGGAGTCAGCCGGCCCAAACTCTAGGCACGATTCGTCGACCGAAAATGCATGCAGGTCCCCTACCCTCTTGATGGAGGCCAATGCAAGCAGGAGCAGAGCCTTCATTGATAGAAACTTAAGCTCGACTGCCTGCAAAGGCTCAAATGGGGCCTGCTGTAGTGCTCTAAGCACTAGAGTCAGGTCCCAAGAGGGTACAGAGGGGGGCCGTGGAGGATTTAACCTTCTCACCCCCCTAAGGAATTTGATGATCAGCTCATGCTTCCCCACCAACCTGCCTTCTACGGGGTCGTGGTTAGCAGTGATTGCAGCCACGTAGACTTTAAGGGTGGCGGGAGACAGCCTTCGCTTCAACCCTTGCTGCAAGAAGGACAGCACGACTCTGATCAGGCATCTTCGGGGGTCCTCTCGATGAGAGGAACACCACTCGATGAACAGGTTCCACTTCAAAGCTTAAGCATGTCTTGTAGACTGCGCTCTTGCTGAAGTGATGGTGTCACCTAGAACCTCCGTGTCCCATCCAGGGACCAGACGTGAAGTTTCCAGAGGTCTGGACGCGGGTGCCACAGGGTGCCCCAACTCTGAGTCAGTAGATCCTTCCTCAGAGGAATCGGCCAAGGAGGGGCTGTCACAAGGAGCATCAGTTCCGGGAACCAGGTCCGGGTGGGCCAATAGGGCGCCACTGACAGGACCCGCTCCTCATCCTCCCTGACCTTGCACGGTGTCTGTGCTAGAAGTCTCACTGGGGGGGAACGCATACTTGCGCAGGCTCCGCGGTCAGCTGTGTGCCAGTGCATCTGTGCCGAGTGTTCCCTCGGTCAGGGAGTAAAACAGGTCTACCTGAGCGACTCCGAAACGACTCCAGATCAGCTGGACCATCTGGGGATGGAGTCTCCATTCTCCGGGAAGCGCAGCTCGTAACAGTTCGTCGGCTGCCCGGTTGTGCAAGCCCGGAATGTGAATGGCACAAAGTGACCAGAGGAGGAGGTGGCGGGCGAGTTGCAACATGCAACAGGAGCGTATACCACCTTGTCGGTTGATATACGCAATGGTCGCAGTGTTGCCAGTGCAGTTGGGGGCCCGTCCAAACCCCCGACACTGCAAGCCCGTTGAACATGGCCCCCCAGCCGGTGGTGGAGGCATCCATGTAAACCACAGCATGCCTGGAGACCTGTTTCAGGGGCACTCCTGCCCGGAGAAATGAGAGGTCTGACCACGGGGTGAAGGTTTGGCGGCAAGCCGGTGTGACTTGGATCCAGTGAGTGCCGCGTTGCCACGCCCACCTCGGGACTCGGCCATGGAGCCAGTGTTGAAGCGGTCTCATATGAAGCAGCCCCAGAGGTGTGACTGCCGCTGCAGCTGCCATATGCCCCAGGAGTCTCTGAAATTGTTTCAGTGGTACCGCCGACCTGCTCTTGAATGTATTCAAGCAGTTCAATACCGACTGAGCACGTTCCTGTGTGAGGCGTGCTGTCTGATTGACCGAATCCAACTCCATACCGAGAAAAGAGATCCTCTGGTTCAGGGAGAGTTTGCTCTTTTCCCAGTTGACCAGAAGGCCCAACTGGCTGAGGTGCCGGAGCACCAGGTCCCTGTGTTCACACAACTGGTCCTGAGACTCAGCCAATGAGCCAGTCGTCGAGGTAGTTGAGAATGCAAATGCCCTGTTCTCTCAGGGGAACAAGGGCTGCCTCCATAACTTTCGGGAAGACACGGGGCGACAGGGACAGCCCGAAGGGCGGGACCTTGTACTGATATGCTCGTCCTTCAAACGCGAACCGCAGCAATGGTCTGTGGTGCGGAAGGATCTACACATGAAAGTACATGTCCCTTCAGGTTGATCGCTGCAAACTAATCTCGGGGATGGATGCACCCGGAGATGCACTTCTGCATCAACATCTTGAACGGTAACCGCTTCAGAGGGCCCGGTTCAAGACACGCAGGTCCAAGATCGGTTGTAACCCACCGCTTTTCTTGGGTACATTGAAGTAGGGGCTGTAAAACTCCATCCCCATCCCATATCGGCTGGAGGGACTGGCTCTATCGCATCCTTCGCCAGTAGGACTGCGAACTCCGTACGCAAGACAGGAGCATCGGCCACCTTCACTGGTGTGAAGCGGATGCCGCTGAGCTTGGGGGGAGGACGCCGGGCGAACTGAATCGCAAGCAGAGTCTGATGGTCCGCAGGAGCCAGCGAGATGGTTGGGCCTCACAAGCTGGACTAGCGGGACCACCGACATACCCGCGGTGGGGCAGCGAGGTGGAATGCAGGGACCTGCAGGAGGATGAGTGTGGTCCGGTGTTGGTCCGTCTGCGACTCTCCATGCCCTCTCGGGACCCAGAGACAGAGAACCCTGCTCTCTGTCGCCCAGCTCCACGGCACTGCTTGCTTGAGGCTGCTGCGGATGCGGCACGGGAGCGGGTGTGGACGCAGGGGGCAAACCTCGGCGACGAACAGCCTGGGGCGCTGCGGCCGGCGGACGGGTGGAGGCAGCAGCTGCCCACCGGGGCAGGACGTGCGCCTCAGTCTGCTCCTGTGAAGCCGAGAACTGCTGGGTCCAGTTCTTGAATGCGTCGCCGAAGAGGCCGGTCTGGGACACAGGGACCTTGAGGAATCAACTTGTTGGCGTCCCTCATGTCGACCAGACACAGCCAGAAATGGCGCTCCTGGACCACAAGTGTGGACATTGCATGACCCAGAGAACTCACAGTGGCCTTCATTGCTTGGAGCGTGAGGTCAGTGTAGTTCGGAGCTCCTTTTAGAACTTCTGGGTCGTGACCACCCTCATGCAGGTCCCCCAGTGCTTTAGCCTGAAGAACCTGCAGTAACGCCGTAACGTGTAAGGCAGAGGCAGCTTCTCCATAGGCATCGCTGGACAGACCAGACGAGTACCTACAGACACGGGGGAGGAGGCATGGTTCACCCTGCTGGGCGGAGGCGGTATTAGGACACAATTGCATCGCAACTGACCGCTCCACCGGGGGGACCCCTGTATAGCCCCTAGCTGCACCACCGTCGAGAGTGGTGAGGGAGGAGGAGTTAGCAGGTCGGTTTCCGGCAGAAAAAGGTGCCATCCACGACCTGGTAAGCCCCTCATGCACCTCCGGTTAGAATGGCATTGGGGCAGGGCGCTGAGAACCAGCGCGGACCACCCCAAAGAACCAATCGTCCAACCTTGAGGGCTCGGGACACGGTGGAGGTCTCCACTTGAGCCCTACCCTCACGGCGGCCCGGGAAAGCATAGCCATCATTTCCAGATCCGATTCAGGCATTGCTACAGTCCCAGGGGACAGCAGCGCAGCCAAATCTTCCTCTCCAGAAAACTCCGGCTCACCCTCCGATGCAGCAATCGACATCCGGTCGTCGGGAGGAGTGCCGAAGGATACCACTGGTTCGCTCTTTGAGAGGGCCCAGTGTGTTCTCTCGGCCGCTCAACTGGTTGCGGAGCGCAAGAGGAGCGATGGTCTCTCGAGGGTTGGTTCCCTGGAGGGTTTGCCACCACTGTAATCCTCAGACCACCCGTACTACCGCCTGAAGTAATCCTCACCTGTCTGCAGCCAGGACGAGAGCCAGATCAAGGCAGGCAACGGAGCTCCACCCCTTTTTGAGGTAACGGAGCCAGGTTTGCAGCTCCGAGATGATAACCTTCCCGCAAGGAGAAGATAACTCATCCACGAACGCCACCTCAGTGTGCTTTTATGCCCAGACTCGTGAGGCAGTGATCGTGACCATCACCCAGCGCCAGGTAACAACCGCATCCAGAAACGCACGGGTGGTACGTTGTCTATAGCAAGACCCAATTCGTCTTTATAAAGACGTAACATCGAGTTTGCCAGACGGAACGTCATCTTTAAATAGACGCACCCGTGAATGCTCTTTTAGGAAAAAAACCCTTTTAGCGTGCTGAAGCGCACAGGGGAGATGGCTGCCTGCAACACAAACAGGGGGTAGTACAGCCTGCTGTGTGCAACCCACTCGACACGGGAAAACCACCACCGCTGAAGCGCCATACCACCAAAACCAAGAGCTTCAAAGAGCGCGCTGAATTCGTTCAGTCTTCTTCTCTCAGTAGAGTGGTCAGGAGCAAAACGATGTGTTCGTTCGGCTCCGAAGCGAAAAGCTGAATATGCGCTGCACCAGCTGCCTTTTTATACTCACGCTGTGATCAGTGGCAGCTGAATGCAGTCAGCGCATGCCAATATTCATTGGCTCATTTTGATACACTCGAAGTAGATTGGTCTCTCTAAGCGAGATCCCATAGTCGGTCATTACCGACGTGACGTCGAGAGTGACCGACTGAGAGGGAAGGGTGTTTATCTATTAGATTCTGAAGTTGTAATTATACTAACTTTATTTATCAAATTTATTTAATTTCCATCTTATACGTGCATTAATAAAAACGGGACAAAAATAGGATTCAGCTGCCCGCAACTGCAGAGATTTGCTGAAAGAAGAAATATTTCAGTGTGTAATTCTCTGATTGCACATTAACAAACTCAAACAAGAGAATACTAAAGTTTTTCACTGATTCTGTTTATTATTACCCCAGACTCGCCTAAAAGATCCACAAGCAAATCTTTCTCAATTCTTTCTGTATGCTTTCTAAAGGGAAAAAAAATGTAACCAGTATAATAAAGAATATAATTTTGAACACTTTGGAGTATTCATCTCTGTTTTCAACCAAGAGGATGACTGTGAATTTTATTCCAAGCTTAAATAAAATGTCAGTCTATCAGTCCTTCATGCAACTTACTGAATGTGGATCTAATTTTTGCAGAGAATGGACAGGATAAATTCTCCACTCTTATTGGGATGATATGTAGATGGTACGCTGAGATACTCTCCTGACTCAAGCCTGAAGAATTTCATCACCTGTCTTGTATCCTGAAAGGGCCTGCTTGTTACCACAGGCTTTCTTCCATGGAAAAAGCTTGATCCAATCAGATGTGCCGCCACGTAATCAGCCCCTGGTTGGAACTTGCCTTTTTACGGGCTGAGGTGTCCTTAGAACAAGTGTCCCGGCATGTTGTCACAACAGATGCCTCCAGGACGGGTTGGGACGCTACATGCAATGGGCAAGCAGCCTCAGGGTTCTGGGCAGGGCCTCGACTGCTTTGGCACATCAACTGCCTGGAGTTGCTGGCAGTGCTTCTAGCTTTGCAGTGGTTCCAGCTGCTGCATGGCAAGCACATGTTGGTCCGCGTGGACAACACTGCTGCTGTTTCATACATCAACAGTCAGGGAGGGCTACAATCACATCGCATGTTGCAACTCGCCCGCCATCTCCTCCTCTGTAGTCACACATCTCAAGTCGCTGCATGCTTAAAGAGTCGTCTGTTCTCCAATTGCTCTCGTGGTGCTTTGGTGTCGTGCGCCAGTCGGTCTGCATGGTGCCAATGCATCTCCAGCAAGCCTGGTGTGTTTATGTTTGCCGCTGCCACACTAATATTGCTGGGAAAGATAAGACGTATTCAGTGAAAGATGAGATGTACTCAGTGACGTAAGACCTGGCACTGTGGTGGATCTTTAGCCCATGGAAAGGCAAATTGGTTCTTAGAAGGCTTGCCAGTTGAACTAACTCTGAACCACGACAGCCCCTCCCTGGCAGATTCCTGAGGAAGGGGAAGGGCCTTCTTTCTCAGGGGCTGGGCACCATATGGCACCCGCGTCCATATCTCTGGAATCTCCACGTGTGGCTCCTGGACGGGACGTGGCAGACTGAAGTGATCTGCCACTGGTGGTAGTAGACACTAGCAGGCAAGTTTATGCCTTGCAGTCTGTTTGCTGACTGGTGTTCTTCCCCCGAAGATGCCCGATTAGAGTTGTGCTTTCTTTTTCACATTGCAGTGGACGACCAGTCCCTGGGGAAGCACGACCTGATTATCAGGTTTCTGATGGGTGCCAGGAGGTTATATCCTCCTGGGTCACCCCTGGTACCATCCTGGGATCTTTCTGTTGTCCTGGCGGGACTTCAGAGAGATGGCTTTGAGCCACTAGAGTCAGTCGAACTTAAGATCCTGTCTTTCAAGACATCGCTTCTGATTGTGCTCACTTCCATCAAGAGGGTCAGGGACCTGCAAGCATTTTCGGTGAGCGAACAGTGCCTTGTGTTTGGGCCGGCCTACTTTCACGTTGTCCTGAGACCCTGGCTTGGATACGTGCGCAACGTTCCCACTACTCCCTTCCAGGGCCAGGTGGTGAACCTGCAAGCGCTGCCCCTAGGGAAGGAAGATCCAGCCTTGGCATTTGCTAAGTCCCGTACACGCCCTGTGCATATACATGGACCACACCCAGAGTATCAGTAGCTCTGAGCAGCTCTTTGTCTGTTACCGAGGACACCAGAAGGTGAAGGCTGTCTCCAAGCAGAGGCTGGCCCACTGGATAGTGGATGCCATCGCCTTGGCGTACCATTCCCAAGATGAGCTGTGCCCCCTAGGGGTGAGGGCTCACTCCAACCAGAGTGTACCCTCCTCCTGGGCTTTGGCGTACGACGATGGCAGACATCTGCAGAGCTGCAGACTGGGTGATACCTAACACCTTCGCAAGGTTCTACAACCTTCGCATAGACCCTGTTTCTTCCCATGTGTTGGGTAATAGGTAAATGGCAGGAAGAACTTGCTCGGTGTCACACTTGCTGCGCCATTCCCCCTCACAAGGGGATGCAAGTACCCTTTTTATCCCAGTGGAGTTCAACAGGCGGCAAACCCTGGTCAAGCACCCCCAGCAGTCAGACTCAGCGGAGGAGTCTGACCGCAGGCCAAGTGCTCGTGTTAGCATACCCGGAGCTCTGGTCAGCCCCTGTACTGGGCTAGGTGTCCCATATGATGAGATTCCCTGTGGGAAATCCCATATGTTTATTCTTCCATGTTAAGTTTTCCCTCGTGGTAAATCTGTGTCTTCCCCTTGACAGACCTGCTCTGTTAGTCTTTGCTGACAGTAGTTCCATCCTACTTCCAGGTAGGACCTGCCTCAGAGACCCATTCCATATGTACAGTAGTACTGCCCCTAGAACTGTCCATAGAAGTGTCTCTGAGGCAGGTCCTACCTGGAAGTAGGATGGAACTACTGTCAGCAAAGACTAACAGAGCAGGTCTGTCGAGGGGAAGACACATCAAGGAATCAAGGAATCTCATCATATGGGACACCTAGCCCAGTACAGGGGCTGACCAGAGCTCCGGGTATGCTAACACGAGCACTTGGCCTGCGGTCAGACTCCTCCGCTGAGTCTGACTGCTGGGGGTGCTTGACCAGGGTTTGCCGCCTGTTGAACTCCACTGGGATAAAAAGGGTACTTGCATCCCCTTGTGAGGGGGAATGGCGCAGCAAGTGTGACACCGAGCAAGTTCTTCCTGCCATTTACCTATTACCCAACACATGGGAAGAAACAGGGTCTATGCGAAGGTTGTAGAACCTTGCGAAGGTGTTAGGTATCACCCAGTAAATAAATAAAATCCTACACAAATTGTATTTTCTGTTTTAGTACATTTTAAGAATGTATATGAAAACATGGTTCATGCTCACCAGAACTCTCCATTTTCATTCACAAGGAGTTGTTTGTGGTCCTCATTGCTCACTGTGTTCCACAAAGGTGATCTGAAAGAATTATGCAAAATAAATATCGGGACAAAGCATAACTTTGACAGTTAATCATTCTAAAATATTGCTTTTGTTTTTACTGCAAATTGTTCTGCTAGTTGGTTATCTGCTATAATGTTGAATAAAAGCAGAGCTTACTTGTCACTCCAGTCTCTTTTCCATTAACTGTCTCCCCATGGGTCGAACAATCTAACCAGCTTAACTGGATTTCTACCACTCATGACCTGTTGAGCATGATTTTTTAACTGCACATATTTAGTGGTATATAAATGTGGCAGACCTTTTTAATATTTTTTAAATAGCTTCTTTAACAGACTATAAACAAAAGGTTATATTTTGCAATTTTTCAATACTTGCAAGTAAAATGGCTATTTTTAATTATTTGTTGTGCATTCAATGGATGGTAAAAGATTTTTCCCAGCAAGTTCCCACATACTTTCTAACAGGAAAAAGCTTGTGAAGTCTAAAAAGTATTCTGAAAAATCTCTCTGAAGCAACGTGTGGTTAAAGTCCTTGCTTAATATATATATATATACACAGTATAAATGGGTCTTAATACATAAAATTATATAGCTGGCATCAGTCGGGGTTGCCAGGTCTGTTTAACAAAATCCTTCCAATTGCTAATTAAGATTAGCCCAATCACAGTCAAAACTAGCCCAATTGCAGTTTATTGTTATTTTTTATATATATTTTTTATTTATTTATTTATTCATTTATTATTTTGAGTATGGGACTACCCGCAGCAGTAGTGAAAAATAGCCCAATTCCGTTGGTAAACTGCAGACCTGGCAACACCACCATTATATTTCAGGAAAGGATCCACTGCAAGAGGATTTTAGTTTGAACACCCCTGATTTAACTTTAAATACATTTCTACACAATATTCAAAGAGATTTTATCTTTTCTCACTATTGTCTTAGCAGAACAATCACTAAGACTTGTGCAAAAAGTCCAAATCAAGTATAAACTTGTAAAGAGTGGGTGTGTTGAATCAAGTTGGCTGGACTCCAGGCATTTTCTTTTGTCTTTAAAATATTATTCTTGGTATCTTATGACATTATCTGATGCACGCTGAGACTTGAATTTGTGCAGTCTTACCTGGTAAACCTTTGTAACGGTGTAAGCGTGGCCCAAGACTATGCCATTTGGTAACCGCTTCTCTTTCTGATTATGTGGAAATATATAAAAATAATAATCCTAAGTTAATTTTTTATTTTTTGTTTTTTGTCTAGGCATACAAGAGAAAAGATATTGGAGGGGTTTTGCAGAGTGAGTGTGTGTGTGTGTGTGTGTGTGTGTGTGTGTGTGTGTGTGTGTGTGTGTGTGTGTGTGTGTGTGTGGTTGAAGGTAATTTGGGGTTTAGTTAGTGAACAAGATGGCCAACATCGCTTACAGCATTTTTAAATGTAATCTATATAATCAAAGGAATCACAATAATCATTAATTTAAAATATATATTTAATATATTTATGTTTTTAGTTTAGCATGACCATGAGTGTAAGATATAATTACTCTTTGCTTACCCCTGCTGGAGTTTCACAAACCATAAGGACCTCTGACTTGTAAACACGGTATATTATCTCCCACAAATCATTAAGAGCTGTTTTCAGTTCATAGTGCATATGAACCCCACCGGTAAAGTCCAAGAGGGCCTCAGATACTTGACCATTATGCATGTCAACGTAGGAGCCGCACACGCTGGAACAGTCTTTCTAACTCAAAATTGTTTGCCACAGTGTAACAGACATAAATTACAGCCGTGCTTATATTGAATACAACAGTCAACTTTATAAACTCACAGAAAAAGATGTACAAGTACTTACTTGGCATATGCTTTCTCCAGCAAGGCAGGCCAGAACTCATTAAATGTTTTTGATTTCACAAAAATCAGCTGCTGACTGATTGTTGGCAGTTTGTCATCAATCACAACATCATACCAGTTTCCAAACTGCCAGAACTGTAAATTTACATAGTGATTGAACAACTGATACAATGAAACACAAAATATTCTATCTATTGCATGGGGTTTTGATGGTTAATCATATGGTCAAAATAGAAATAAATATTCTGTAGGAATTAGTAAGAGGAACTTACTCTGAAGTGAAATAAACCAGAATAATTGTGGCTGAATGACTGTCCGTCTGGAACAACCTTATGTAATAATTTGGTTTGAAATGTTAGAGCCCCAACCGATGCCAGAAACCAGCAGTTTCCTGAGGGGGAAAAATACCAGTAACACTTTATTTCGATAGTCCACTTTAGACATTCTACTAACAGTAAGTAACTTTGCCACTACATGTCAACTAGCAGTCATTAGAGTATTAGTAGACTGTCTGCTTAATAACTTCTAACACTTTATTTTGATGGGTCCACAACATACAACATACTGACTATGAGAAACTTTGCAAGTGTATGTCAACTTATTCTAGTTGTAGTATGTATGTATGTAGACACGTAGTAATGTCTAAAGTGGACTATCAAAATAAAGTGTAACCAAAATACCCTATTCATCTATTGCCACAGTAAATTTTATATGTTTCATATTCCACAACTCATATCTGAATTTTTCTAGTTTTGCTAGTTTACTTCGTTTTCAGAGGAAATTAATTTTGTTTGATTTTTTAAGACATGGTAGCACTTGCTGTACAAATTAAATTAAATTTTGCTGTACAGATTCAAATTTAATTTTCCGTATGACAGGTTTTTCTTTGCAACATCCTTTTTTGTGTCCACAGAATGTTATGTTGTCTGGATCAAGTTTCGTTAAGTTTGGGCATTTTGTGGAGTAGATATAGGATAGACCATTTAATTGGATTATACATTCGCATCACTTTTATAAATCAAAATTCTTTTAATATCCTTTGCCACGAGGGTCTTTAGATTACACATGCCAGATTTTTGTGCAAATTAAATCAACGGCCAAAGAAGAGTTTAAAAAAGGTGTTTTGTTTTGTTTTGTTGTTTGTACCATACCACTTTTTGCTACCCTTCCATTGGGGTACCTAGCACAGTAGTTCGGTGCCTAAAGGGTGGAGCTAGACTCACTGCAGAACGTTGATTGGTTGACAGAGAATCGTCATTTGCGAGTGCTACAAAGGGAAATGACAACACAAAGGGAATTTAATGATAAGCATCTCTTTCACTCATTCTGCTATGCTGCTCATGTGTGTTGGGCTTGTTTACATCATAGTGCGCAAACACAAAAAAATATAACAGTGTATTTTCTGTAATTTTAGAGAATGACGGTGATCACTATTTTCCGGCATACACCACGCCTGTCAAATAAGATTACTGTTTGCGGTGGAAACGCAAGCTATTAGGATGTAGCGTACTGTACTGTACTGACCCATACCGCTCGGTGGAAACAAGCAATAAGATTTACGCCAAGGGTGTTCAAACCTGCTTCTAGAGGGCCACTGTCCTGCAGAGTTTTGCTCCAACCATAATTAAACACTTCTAAACCAGCTAATTAAGGTCTTCAGATTCACTAGAAACTTCTAGGCAAGTGTGTTAGAGCTGGTTGCAGCTAAACACTGCAAGACATTGGGACACCACTGGTCTATAACAACAAAATTGAGGTTATCCAGACATACCTACATTCCCTTGGGCATAGTCAAACCTGGACACTGTCTTTACAATAAATTCAGCCAAATTTGGATATAATACCTGGAAGAAATTAAGTAATGCAGCTTCGGTATTGGTCAACTGGTCCATTCTGTGATAGGGATATTTTGACTGATGGTGTTTTTAGTAATGGCATTCTTTTTTTTATCTTTCTGAATAGGACCATAATCTGCTGTAATATGTGACTACAGGTCAACTTTATTAATGTCTTTTTAATTCTTTCAAGCATTTAGCTTGTCACAGTCAGCTGATTTTAAATAAGACTCTTTTAGCTTTCAACAAAAGTTTATATTTTGCACTCCTTTTACATTTTGTGCAATATTGTCAGAACACAGATGCTGATGCAAAACGCAGGGCTGCCTACATACCATTGGTCTTATCCACTCCACCCTGGTCATATCATCTGGCTCCAACAGACCTTCACCAATAGAACGGGGATCTGGAGGGAAAAACTCATCAACAAATATCTGATTTGTCTTGAGACAGTAGTCCTGTAAAAAGTTGTAGTCCTGATCCATGAACTTCAGAGGATTTGTTTCTGAGCCCATACTGCCCTTCATATTGTGGTTGTTTATGACTTTTAAGCACATGCCATGTGGAACCATTGGAGGAGGCATTTTGAAATCTGTCTGGATTTTTTTTTTTTTTTAAAGAGGGAAATACAAGAACAACACAAGTATATTAAAATGCTATAATAAAAGTTACCTCTGTCACATTCATGTCCAGCAAATTTATCACATGACATTGCCTGCCACCAGAAATCCCAGACCCAAACAGTTTATCTTCATTTCAAAATCATTTAAGAGGTGTTTATACCCTGACAGCACAATGCATCTGTACATCTGGCAGTTCCAGATGATTGTCCCTGTTGGCATTTCTATGTCTTGCTCTTCTAGTCTTTGGATATAGTTGTACACATTATCTATTAGACCTAATCAAATTATATCCTGTTATTGATTTTTCTGTTACACTTACATTTACATTATACTTGAAGCATTTATTCAAAGCAACTTACATTGCATTCATAGCATAAATTTTATCTATTGTTAGTGCCACGCTCTACTGTTTAAGCTTCAGAAATACACCCAACATGGTTTATAAATTCTTACAGAAAAGCATCTAATGATGTTAATATGCACTACCACACAAGTACTTTACTTTTCATAGATTACAGCCTATTGAAAATTAAATGTAATTAAATTCATACTGATATTTCGTACTGATACAATTTTATCAGTTTTCATTCATATAAAGTATTTTCAACCAACTAGTTTGTATCTACAATAAAAATATAGTTTATCCATTCTTATTAGACTAATTAATTTTAACTTATTGCATTACTGAATTGAATAAGATGTAAGATATGTCCCCCCGGGGACATATCCCCAGTGAAGACCTCGACTTAAATACAATAAAACTTAAAATTAAACAAAATAACTATAATATAATAAAATACCTAACTACATAATACTATTATTGTTAGAAATTGCAACAATATAAAAATAGAAAAATAATACATTTATACATTTAAAATTTAATTAAAACAATAAGTAAAAAAGATAAATAATAATATCCTGGCCAGAGGAGAACTGGCCCCCCGACTGAGCCTGGTTTCTCCCAAGGTTTTTTTCTCCATTCTGTCACAGAGGGAGTTTTCGTTCCTTGCCGCTGTCGCCTCTGGCTTGCTCAGTTGGGGACACTTAATTTCTAATGATTATCGTCTATTTGATTTCATAGATACTATTTAAACTGAGCTAGACAATGACATCTCTGAATTCAATAATGAAATGCCTTTAACTGAAAATTGAGTGTTTAATCTTATTATTATACATTACTGACACTCTATCCTCCAATTTGATACTGTTAAGTGCTTTGACACAATTTGTATTGTTAAAAGCGCTATATAAATAAATAAAGGTGACTTGACTTGACTTGACTATATGTACCTTCAAGGCTGCAACAAATTACTGGAACAAGAAGTTTTGCCCAAATTAATGGTAGTCGTTTCTGTCTATGACTGTCTTT
Organism: Spinibarbus caldwelli; assembly: GCA_039654775.1. Taxonomy (NCBI): domain Eukaryota; kingdom Metazoa; phylum Chordata; class Actinopteri; order Cypriniformes; family Cyprinidae; genus Spinibarbus; species Spinibarbus caldwelli. The sequence continues at coordinate 23,347,614 of CM077250.1, forward strand.
TACACATGTTTGCCCTACTTCATGCTTTTAAAACACCTGCAGGAGCCCCACCCAACTCCCAGCTTATGTGTTTGTTAACAAATAAGTGTTTGGCAGAAGTTCATCTGAGTCTTTGTCATTCTGAGAAACTGAAATCCTTCACACTTGCCACAGAAAAAAAAAATGTTGGCCAACATATTTCACAGTATACAAATTATTATTTTGTTTGCAAATAAAGACAATTTGTGTTTTGAAGAATGGAAGTCTTATGAGTTTCAGAATGGCATGAGGGTGAGTAAATGATGAAACAATTTTCTTTATTTTAACAAGACTTTTTATTTTATAGCACCTCTGGTCCTGGAATCTGACTGGTCAAGCAATGTTCAAGAGTGGACTTTTATAAAACTCCACCTGTCTGATTCGGTCTATGACTCTCAGTTCTTAGAAACACTTTTGTAAATCCTAAGTACATGTATTTCTATATCACTGGTTTAAGCCAACAGTATTTGTCAATGAAGCATTGAATCCATGATTATGAGAGGTCTTACTCCATGATAAGGAGCACAGCCCATGAGGTTTTGACTTGGTTGCATGATCCATAATGTCCCACAGATAAGCAGTAGCTTCATTCAGCACAAACTCCATGTGCACCCCACCAGTGAAGTCCATCAGGGCCTCAGATATGAATCCTCCATCTAGGTCTGTGTAAGATCCACACACCCTATAAAGCCAAAACCATTTTATGGTGCAGTGTAAATGCTACAATGTCACAGACATGATGTAATGTAGTGAATATAATGTAATATGCACTGTCAAAGTTTATAGATGTTACTGTGTTCCTACTCACAGCAACATACAAATCTATTAAGACAGATCAAAGGTAAGATCATGCATATGTTTCACACATCAATATTCTAGAGACAAGAAACAATAAGTAAATTCATTCCGTCTTTATATCACAGCATCTTCTGGCACCTACTTTGCATAAGGCAGGCCAAAACTCATTAGATGTTTTTGAATTTTTTTTATCAAACATTACTATTTATATACTGCTGGTCTCCTCCATGTGACATTATTATAGTCCAGATCAGCTTCTTTATTCAGAGTGCCAATAGAGCTGCTGTTTGGAGGGAACAACTCAACTTTGTACAGCTCATTCCTTCTGAGAGATTTCTGGAGCAGCTTCTGATAGTCCTGACCCAGGAACAGGACTAGTAGAAGAATCTTCATCAAAATATACAAACAAAAAAGGTCTCACATTTGATATTTAAAAAGTTAAAGTTATTTATCTGAATTAAGCTGTGACCGTCTACTTTCATATTATCCTGTCTCTGTTACTGAGTGTTATAATACTCAAATATCAGTACAATAAAACAAACAAAAGAAAAGTTACAACTGTTTTAAAGCTTATCTAGGGTTCTTCAATTAATCATGTTTTAACAAAAAATATCTATGCATAATTAATTTTTGAAAATGGATTAGTTAAAATCAATTAATGAAAAGGAAGACATACATCACACTTGCAAGGATCTGGTTGGTCAGAAAGTTACGGTAAAAGACTACTTTTTCCTCCCTGTGTCTGGTTTTGTGCTCGACACCTGTGGAATATTGTTTTCTTTTCTTTTTGCATTCATCCCACCCCTTACTTTGTGTAGAGACTGTTTTTCCTGCCATTCAGGCGACTTCATAAGGTTAAGCATGTCAGTGTGTAAAGAATATTCAAATGCCTCACACCTACAGTATGTGATATCATGGTCCAGAATTACAACATTCCAAACTCAATCTCATTGAAAGACTGACTAAAGTAGATACTAGTCTAACATTTCCCTTTCACTTATACAAACACCCCCCGTAAAATTTTGAGAAACTGGAGAAATCTCTGTGCGTAAGAGACAAGGCTGATTTGCAAATTTTGAGATTTTAAAAATATTTTATGACTTTGTCAGGACTGACGAAATGAAATGTTTTTTAATGTTTCATTATTTGTGACAAGTCCATCAAATAATTCTTTAGAAGGCGATAAACAACACAGGCAACAGACAAACATATTTATTTTTTTGTCAGATATGAAAATGAGGCTGTTATGTCACAGTGTATAAAATCACAGTGTATTCAATATCTTGTGTTCATTTACAAAATAATTACAATGTATTGAAATAACCACATTATTTGCATATTTACTTTTGAGTTGAAAATATTACTAATTAAAAATAATGCTTACACTAAATATACACTATAGCACTAAATTTACAAGCTAAAAACAAATTAAAACCATATAGCTATTAATACAATTAGAACAATTCTCATTAAAGTGTTTTTAAAATCAATAGTTTATTTCTAAAAACAGAGTATCGCATACATTAGAAATGTTCAAAAGACAGCTGAATATTTTCTCTTGTGTGGATATCATCAATGTGGCTGATATCAGACAAACAATGGTCACAAACTGACATCAAAAAACACATTTCCTGGCATGTCAATGATGTTTCAAAGTCCTGCAGGAGCCAAAGCATCTGTCATTTAGATGAAAATGACTGCGAATAGATAGATCTTTCCATGTATTGTAGACCTACGTGTGGCCTAAAGTCCCTTTATATGATGTTGTGTTGAGAAATATTCTTACTTCACAATAGCATCAGAACTAGTATTAAAATAGCATCTACTTTACACCAGCAGTGACTCTAAGTGTATACAATGGGAGATACATACATCACATGCATAACTTTTCAAACAGTGAAAATAGACTGATTTTTGCAATTACTACAAACAGTTTGATCATATAAAATTGATATATCAAATGAATTTTAAGAAAAAGAGAAAAGCATTTTAATAGAGGGATAAAAGGGCAAAGAAGAAATGGTATAACCATCACAATTTGTTTATCAGTTTGATATAGAAAAATAAAGAAAAAAAAAATAAATGTTTAGATTGCCTAAATCGCTGATTGTTTTTGATCACCAAACTAATGTTTTCTTTTCACACTGCTTCTTGCGTTTGTTGGCAAACCTCCTGGCAAGCAGACATTCCCTCATGAGTACATGGTGAGTCCTATCCACTAAAACACAGATACACAGAAACAGGTTGTAAATGTATGAACTTAATATTACGTAAGTGTATGTGTTTGGAAATATGGAAAAAATTACCTCACTCTCATCAAGAGTTATCTTTCCATTTTCACACAGTCTCTGGAATATTCCTGATGAAAAGAATAAAGACTGTTCATATGTGATAAATCCAAAATATAATAGCCAGGAGTATGTAGCACAGGAGTATGAAAGGATTGAACAAAAACTTTCTATACAGTTTCTGTCCAGTTCACTGGAGTCCTACTCACTGGCCATGCAGTTCAAACGCATGACAAGGCATATGAAACCCTCCAGAGAGATCTGTTCAGTAGCACCACCATACCGCACAAACATGAGATTCAGGATGTCTTCATTTAGATGCAGGCCTAGGGTACAATAACCATGACATACAGTCAATACAGTATATTTGCAATGTGTGAATGAACATGTTATATCAATATATCAATATTATATCAATACCTCTGTGTTCAGTTTTATGGGTCACTGGACACAGAGGGAGGCTATTATGCTGGCTGTAACATTTACAGTGATGTTAAAGGTAATGCAAATATTGAATACTAACCTACTACTAAGAAAATTACAACATTTTCAACAATGGTTCACCAGAGCCAAGCATAAAATGTACAAGTCTGAACCTGTTTTCTCTAATGCATTTTGCAGTTCGTTGAAAGACAGAACACCATCTCTGGAAGAATCCATGCTGTAGAAGACATTCTGTAAAAAAACAAAAAAAAAAAACAATATAATAATATAATTAATATAACTGAATACATAGCTAAATTTCTTGTCTAATTACAATAAAAATCCATAGCTAAATTCCTGACTCAAATCCACTCACCCTGTATGTCAAAATACGGTTCCATAGACGAATGAATTCTGGTCCACGGAGTCTTCCAGTAACATTGAACTATTGTTATTGTTACAGTCATGGAATATTTCTAGAGCTAAAACATGTTTCTGTACAATATGACTGCAAATACAAACTGAACCTGGGAGATATATCATCATGATTAAAAAATTATTTTTATGTTTTTAATTACATGCTTAAAGGATACATCTGACATGGCTATTATACTTCTACAGGAATCCAGGCCAAATCCTTCAGGGTTTTTATGCCCTAAAAGGTATGTCACAAAAGATACATTTATGAGATTTCAAAACTAGATACAGTATATTTCACACAGAATGGGCAGGATTTTTTAAAACACTCACGTCCAAGTAGGTTTTCATGAAGAAGCCGTTGAAGCTTCTCAGCATCAACAACTTTATACTGTTTCCAAAGAAGACATTAAAGAGTTTGAAGCTTGTTATATTGTTAAGCACAGCAGCTGCGGTTTTTAATGAAATTTTTGATAATATATTTGCTTTCATATTTACTTGATCAGAATATTGCCGAAACAGTGCTTTAGTTTTCGATCTTTCATCCACTTTTTCAGTGTAATGAACCTGAACATGAGAAAAGATAATGAAGAGAAAACTGCTAAAATGGCAACTAAAACTGAGCGGTTTCATCAGTAACATACATACTTATAGCCTATACATACATACATAAATAAATAGTTTAGAGTCCTAAAGTTGAGTTATAACATCAAAAACGAAACAAAAACAAGGCAAACAAAAACAAGGCATTAACAAAAACAAGGCAAAAACAGGATTTAGCTGCCCATAATTGCAGATTTGCTGAACGATGAACTATTTCAGTGTGTAATTCTCTGATTGCACATTGACAAACTCAAACAAGAGAATACTAATAATTTTACACAATGATTCTGTGTATTATTACCTCAGACCCGCCTAAAAGATCCACAAGAAAATCTTTCTCCATTCTTTCTGTGTCCTTTCTAAAAGAAAAAAAAATGTAACCATATTTTCCAAGCATAAATAAAAAGTCAGTCAATCAGTCCTTCATGCAACTTACTGAATGTGGATCTCATTTTTGCAGAGAATGGACAGGATGAATTCTCCTTTCGTTTTGGGCTGGTATGTGGATGGTACGATGAGATACTCTCCCGGCTCCAGCCTGAAGAATTTCATCACCTGTCTTGCAAGTTGAAAGGGCTCGCTTGTTACCACAGGCTTTCTTCCGTGGAAAAAGCTTGATCCAAACTTTCCCTCAGATCTCATCTAACAGATAATGATAAAAAATTTAGTTTCACTGAACATATAAAATGAATGTACCAGAAAGGTATAACAAATAATGTAATATGTATTAACACAACCTGAAATACACAGTGCATTTTTTAAACCAATGTGATTAACACCAGAAACTGTAATATAATTTATATTTTACTTGCCTCAGCTGGAATCTGTGAAAGTTCAAAATAAAAATAAAGGTTACACTTCAAACACAAAGACATCACACATGCACAATACAACCATATTTATTGCCTTTTTTGTTAATACTGACTGCAAACACGTAGAAGCCGATGCCATGGTGTGCAGAGTGGCGTCTGTGTCTCTTGTCAGGTTTCTGTATGAGAGTCACCAGAACATTGTTCTCACCATGTTCACAGGCCTTATCAAGCTCATTAATCCTCAGCCAAAACTGGGGGTTTTTACAGAAGCTGTCTACAATCACAGGAGAGAGGTATTAGAAGCAGATTTGCTTCTGGATTCCTGAATTCTGGAAATGTTGGGACGTTTTTAAATTTGAATAAAATGAAAACTAAAAGAATTTCAAATCACATGAGCCAATATTTTATTCACAATAGAACATAGATAACATAACAAATGTTTAAACTGAGAAATTTTACCATTTTATGCACAAAATGAGCTCATTTCAAATTTGATGCCTGCTACAGGTCTCAAAATAGTTGGGACGGGGGCATGTTTACCATGGTGTAGCATCTTCTCTTCTTTTCAAAACAGTTTGAAGACGTCTGGGCATCGAGGCTATGAGTTTCTGGAGTTTTGGTGTTGGAATTTGGTCCCATTCTTGCCTGATATAGGTTTCCAGCTGCTGAAGAGTTTGTGGTCGTCTTTGATGCATTTTTCGTTTAATGATGCGCCAAATGTTCTCTATAGGTGAAAGATCTGTACTGCAGGCAGGCCAATTCAGCACCTGGACTCTTCTACTACGAAGCCATGCTGTTGTAATAGCTGCAGTATGTGGTTTTGCATTGTCCTGCTGAAATGCAAAAGGACTTCCCTGAAATAGACATCGTCTGGAAGGGAGTATATGTTGCTCTAAAACCCTTATATACACCTTTCAACATTCATAGTGCCTTCCAAAACATGCAAGCTGCCCATACCGTATGCACTTATGCACCCCCATACCATCAGAGATGCTGGCTTTTGAACTGAACGCTGATAACACGCTGGAAGGTCTCCCTCCTCTTTAGCCCGGAGGACACAGCGTCCGTGATTTACAACAAGAATGTCAAATTTGGACTCGTCCGACCATAGAACAGTTTTCTACTTTGAAACAGTCCATTTTAAATGAGTCTTGGCCCACAGGACACGACGGCGCTTCTGGACCTTGTTCACAAATGGCTTCCTTTTTGCATGATAGAGCTTTAGTTGGCATCTGCAGATGGCGCGGCGGATTGTGTTTACTGACAGTGGTTTCTGGAAGTATTCCTGGGCCCATTTAGTAATGTCAATGACAGAATCATGCCGATGAGTGATGCAGTGTCGTCTGAGGCCCGAAGACCACAGGCATCCAACAAAGGTCTTCAGCCTTGTCCTTTACGCACAGAGATTTCTCCAGTTTCTCTGAATCTTTTGATGATGTTATGCACTGTAGATGATGAGAATTGCAAAGCCTTTGCAATTTGACATTGAGGAACGTGATTGGAGAGCCTCAGATTGGAGAGCCTCTGCCCATCTTTACTTCTGAGAGACTCTGCTTCTCTAAGACATCCCTTTTATGTTACAGACCTGATGTCAATTAACTTAATTAGTTGCTAGATGTTCTCCCAGCTGAATCTTTTCAAAATTTCTTGCTTTTTCAGCCCTTTGTTGACCCCGTGCCAACTTTTTTGAGACTTGTAACAGGCGTCAAATTTGAAATGAGCTCATTTAGTGGATAAAAGTGTAAAATTTCTCCGTTTAAACATTTATGTTCTATATGTTCTATTGTGAATAAAATATTGGCTCATGTGATTTGACAGTCTTTTAGTTTTCATTTAATTCAATTTAAAAAAAAAAAAAAAAAAAAAAAACCTCCCAACATTTCCGGAATTCGGGTTGTATAATTCAGGAAAAGCACCTGCATAACTAATACAGCCTCCATCTGTGCTCCCAGAAACCCAGCTGCCATGGTGGTACTTGGAAATCCAGTGACAAGCAGACTTCCCTTCCAGAAAATCAGGACAGATACAGCAGATGTCCATGTTGTCAAATGTTCTAAGGAAATCATGCATTGACATCCTGCAAAAAAAAAAAAAAAAAAAAATTATAAATAAAATATAATGTATTTTGTCAAACAAAATTGACAAAATGTATTTTGTGTTTTAGTACATTTTAAGAATGTAAATGAAAACATGGTTCATGCTCACCAGAATTCTCCATTGTCGTTCACAAGGAGTTGTTTGTGGTCCTCATCGCTCACTGTGTTCCACAAAGGGGATCTGAAAGAATTATACAAAATAAACATCAGGACAAAGGATAACTTTGACAATTATAAAAATTTCACAATTTTTGTGAGTTAAGGAATGCATGTTTACTTCCCTTTGCTTTTTGCAGAAAAAAATGTGATGTTTTATATTTTTACTCCCAGTTGTTCTGCTCTTTGGTTTTCTGCTATAATGTTGAATAAAAGCAGAGCTTACTTGTCACTCCAATCCCCTTTCCACTCACTGTCTCCCCATGGGTTGAACAATCTAACCAGCTTAACTGGGTTTCTACCACTCATGACCTGTTGAGCACATATTTAGTGGTATATAATATAGTGGCAGACATTTTTAATATTTTTAATAGTATCTTTAATAGACTATAGACAAAATGTTACATTTTACAATTTTCCGATACATTTACAAGAATTTTGAAGTAAAATGCTTATTTTCAATTATTTGTTGCATTCAGTGGATGGTAAAAGATTCTACCCAGCAAGTTCCCACACACTCTCTAACAGGAACAAGCTTGTGAAATCTAGAAAGGATTCTGAAAAATCTCCCTGAAGCAACTTGTGGTTAAAGTCCATGCTTAATATGTTCCTCACACAGTATAAATGGATCTTAATACATGAAATTATATACAGTGGGTACGGAAAGTATTCAGACCCCCTTAAGTTTTTCACTCTTTGTTATATTGCAGCCATTTGCTAAAATCATTTAAGTTCATTTTTTTTCCTCATTAATGTACACACAGCACCCCATATTGACAGAAAAACCCAGAATTGTTGACATTTTTGCAGATTTATTAAAAAAGAAAAACTGAAATATCACATGGTCCTAAGTATTCAGACCCTTTGCTGTGACGCTCATATATTTAACTCAGGTGCTGTCTATTTCTTCTGATCATCCTTGAGATGGTTCTACACCTTCATTTGAGTCCAGCTGTGTTTGATTATACTGATTGGACTTGATTAGGAAAGCCACACACCTGTCTATATAAGACCTTACAGCTCACAGTGCATGTCAGAGCAAATGAGAATCATGAGGTCAAAGGAACTGACTGAGAAACTCAGAGACAGAATTGTGTCAAGGCACAGATCTGGCCAAGGTTACAAAAAAATTTCTGCTGCACTTAAGGTTCCTAAGAGCACAGTGGCCTCCATAATCCTTAAATGGAAGACGTTTGGGACGACCAGAACCCTTCCTAGAGCTGGCCGTCCGGCCAAACTGAGCTATCAGGGGAGAAGAGCCTTGGTGAGAGAGGTAATGAAGAACCCAAAGATCACTGTGGCTGAGTTCCAGAGATGCAGTCGGGAGATAAGAGAAAGTTTTAGAAAGTCAACCATCACTGCAGCCCTCCACCAGTCGGGGCTTTATGGCAGAGTGGCCCGACGGAAGCCTCTCCTCAGTGCAAGACACATGAAAGCCCGCATGAAGGACTCCAAAATGGTGAGAAATAAGATTCTCTGGTCTGATGAGACCAAGATAGAACTTTTTGGCCTTAATTCTAAGCGGTATGTGTGGAGAAAACCAGGCACTGCTCATCACCTGTCCAATACAGTCCCAACAGTGAAGCATGGTGGTGGCAGCATCATGCTGTGGGGGTGTTTTTCAGCTGCAGGGACAGGACGACTAGTTGCAATCGAGGGAAAGATGAATGCGGCCAAGTACAGGGATATCCTGGACAAAAACCTTCTCCAGAGTGCTCAGGACCTCAGACTGGGCCGAAGGTTTACCTTCCAACAAGACAATGACCCTAAGCACACAGCTAAAATAACGAAGGAGTGGCTTCACAACTCCGTGACTGTTCTTGAATGGCCCAGCCAGAGCCCTGACTTAAACCCAATTGAGCATCTCTGGAGAGACCTAAAAATGGCTGTCCACCAACGTTTACCATCCAACCTGACAGAACTGGAGAGGATCTGCAAGAAGGAATGGCAGAGGATCCCCAAATCCAGGTGTGAAAAACTTGTTGCATCTTTCCCAAAAAGACTCATGGCTGTATTAGATCAAAAGGGTGCTTCTACTAAATACTGAGCAAAGGGTCTGAATACTTAGGACCATGTGATAACGCAGTTGGTTGTGTGTGTGGTGTTTTTTTTTTTTTTTTTTTTTTGTTTTTTTTTTTTTTTTTTTTTTTTAATAAATCTGCAAAAATGTCAACAATTCTGTGTTTTTGTCAATATGGGGTGCTGTGTGTACATTGAGGGAAAAAAAATGAACTTAAATGATTTTAGCAAATGGCTGCAATATAACACAGAGTGAAAAATTTTAAGGGGGTCTGAATACTTTCCATACCCACTGTAGTTGGCATCAGTCAGGGTTGCCAGGTCTGAGTAACAAAATCCTCCCAAAAGCTAATTAAGACTAGCCCAATAACAGTAAAAACTAGGTCAAATGAAGTGGGGGGGGGTGGTTTTTTTTTTTTTTTTTTTTTTTTTTTTTTTTTGATGATTGGTGTTGGGGGGTGCTTTAACCTGTGGACTAAAACTACCCACAGCAGTAGTGTAAAAATAGCCCAATTCCATGGATAAACTGCAGACCTGGCAACACTGCCATTTATATTTTAGGAAAGGGTCCACTGCAAGAGGATTTTGGGGTCTGTGGTATTAAAAAAAAATTGAAACATCCCTGATTTCATTTTTAATACATTTCTACAAGCCTTTCAAAGAGATTTTTCATTTCTCACTACTGTCTTTGCAGAACACTAAATACTAAATCTCTGACTGGACCCCAGGTCTTATCTTTTGTCTTTAAAATATTTATCTTGGATCTAATGACATTATCTGATGCCCGCTGAGACTTGAATTGTGCAGTCTTACCTGGTAAACCTTTGTCACGGTGTAAGCGTGGCCCAAGACTATGCCATTTGGTAAGTGTTCCTCATTCTGATTATGTGGAAACATACAAAAATTATCAGGAGACAGATGGCACTGTGTAAAATAGTTAAAGTTCCTGGAATCCCTAGTGAATTTTTTGTTTTATTTTTTTATTTTTTTTTTGTCTAGGCATACAAGAGAAAAGGTTTGGAGGGGTTTTGGAGAGTGTGTGTGTATGTGTGTGCCTGTTTTTATATCCCGGTGGGGACTTAAACCTGAATACACACAGACTCATGGGGACTCGTGTCAAGGTGGGGACCTAAATTGAGGTCCCTATGGGTAAACAAGCTTATAAATCACACAGAATGAAGTTTTTTGAAAATCTAAAAATGCAGAAAGTTTCCTGTAAGGGGTAGGTTTAGCTGTAGGGTTGGTGTAGGACAATAGCACATACAGTTTGTACAGTATAAAAACCATTACGCCTATGAATGTCCCCACAAGGATAGCGAAACAAGTGAGTGTGTGTGTGTGTGTGGTTGAAGGTAATTTGGGGTTTAGTTAGTAAACAAGATGGCTAACATCGCTTACAGCATCTTTAAATGTAATCTATATAATCAAAATCATCACAATAATCCTTTATTTAAATTATTACTTTAATATATTAATGTTTTTACTTTAACATGATCATGTGTGTAAGATATAATTACTCTTTGCTTACCCCTGCTGGAGTTTCACAACCCATAAGGACCTCTGACTGGTAAGCACGGTACATTATCTCCCACAAATCATTAGGAGCTGTTTTCAGTTCATAGTGCATATGAACCCCACCGGTAAAGTCCAAGAGGGCCTCAGATACTCGACCACTATGCATGTCAGCGTAGGAGCCGCACACCCTGGAACAGTCATTATAACTCAGGATTGTTTACCACAGTGTAACAGACATAAATTTGAGGACAATTACTGCACATGAACCACAGGTCGAATTACAGCCGTGCTTATATTGAATACAACAGCACTATTGATTTGCATTATTGATGAGACTTTATAAAGTCAAAGAAAAAGATCTACAGGCACTTACTTGGCATATGCTTTCTCCAGCAAGGCAGGCCAAAATTCATTAAATGTTTTTGATTTCACAAAAATCAGCTGGCGGCCAATTGTCGGCAGTTTGTCATCAATCACAACATCATACCAGTTTCCAAACCGCCAGAACTGTAAATTCATATTAGCAGAACTGTGATAAAACTACTGATACACTGAAAGATAAAACAGGAACTGCTATTGCTTGGGGTTTTGATACTGTCAATTATGTCATGGAAAAGAGAGGAACTTACTCTGAAGTGAAATAAACCAGTATAATTGTGGCTGAATGATTGTCCATCTGGAACAACCTTATGTAATAATTTGGTTTGAAATGTTAGAGCCCCGACAGAGGCCAGAAACCAACAATTGCCTAAGAAGAAGGGGGGGGAAAAAACACCAGTTACCACAGTGAATTTGATGTCTTTCATATCTCAACTCACATCTGATTTTTTTTGCTAGTGAAAGCATTTACTTTGTTTTTACGTTTTTCGTGACTGAGTTAACACTTGCTGCATAGATTTTAAAAAGAAAGAAAGAAAGAAAGAACAGTAGTTAAAAAAAGCAGGGGTTTTTTTTGTTTGTTTGTTTTTTTATCATTTGTCTGACTGCAGGGGTGTCCAAACCTGCTCCTGGAGAGTTTAGCTCCAACCCTAATTAAACACACCTGAACTAACTAATCCAGAGTTCCTCAAATCTTGCCCTGGAGGGCCAGTGCGCTGCAGAGTTTAGCACCAACCCTGATCAAACTCAGCTACGTGTGATTTTCTAACGCTCCTGAAGACATTGATTAGCATGCTCGGGTGTGTTTGATTGGGGTTAGAGCTAAACTCTGAAGGAAAGTGGATCTCGTGGGCCAGATTTGAGGATCCCTGAGCTAATCAGTGTACAGATTCACAAACCTCTAGGCCAGGGGTGTCAAACTCAATTCCTAGAGGGCCGCAGCCCTGCAGAGTTTAGCTCCAATCCTAATTAAACACACCTGATCCAGCTAATCAGGTCCTTTAGGCTTATTTGAAAACTACATGGTATGTGTGTTGGAACAGGGTTGGAACTAAACTCTGCAGGGCTGCGGCCCTCCAGGAACTGAGTTTGACACCCCTGGTCTAAAACATCAATATTGTGGTTACCCAAACATACCTACACTTCCTTGGGCATAGTCAAACCTGGACACTGTCTCTACAATCAATTCAGCTGCATTTGGACACAATACCTGAAAGAAAATAAGTAATACACCTTCAGTATTGGACAACTGATCCATTCTGTGAAAGGGATATTTTGACTGATGGTGTGTTTAGTAATGCCATTCTCTTTTTCATCTTTCTGAATAGGTCCAGAATCTGCTGTAACTTGTAACTACAGGTCAAGTTTATTATGTCTTTTCATTTTTGTTTTAAGCATTTAGCTTGTCACAGTCAGCTGACTTTAAAAAAATACTTTTTTAGCTTTCAACAAAAGTGTATATTTACACTCCTACAATTTTCTGCAGTATTGTCAGAACACACGTGCCAAATGCTTCAAGCAAAACGCAGGGCTGCCTACATACCGTTGGTCTTATCCACTCCACCCTGGCCATATCATCTGGCTCCAGCAGCCCTTCACCAATAGAACGGAGATCTGGTGGGAAAAACTCATCAACAAATCTCTGATTTGTCTTGAGACAGTAGGCTTGTAAAATGTGGTAGTCCTGATCCATGAACTTCAGAGGATTTGTTTCTGAGCCCATTCCACCCTTCATATTGCGGTTGTTTATGACTTTTAAGCACATGCCATGTGGAACCATTGGAGGAGGCATTTTGAAATCTGTCTGGATTTTATTTTTTAAGAAGGAAATACAATAACAATAAAAATATATTACAATGCTGTGAAAAAATTACCTCTGTCACATTCATGTCCAGCAAATTTACCACATGACATTCCCTTCCGCCAGAAATCCCAGCCACAAACTGTTCCTCTTCATTTTAAAATCATTTAAGATGTGTATATACTCTGACAGCTCAATGCATCTGTACATCTGGCAGTTCTAGATGACTGTTCTCTTTGGCATGTCTACATGTCTTTCTGTTCTAGTCTTTGGATATAATTGTTTACATTTTCTATTAAACCTAAACAAATTCCATCATGTTACTGATTTTTCTGTGCTGGACTTGCATTTACATTACACTTACATTTGGCACTTGAAGCTTTTATCCAAAGCAACTTACACTGCATTCATAGTATACATTTTATCTATTGTTAGTGCCATGCTCTACTGTTTATGCTTTGGTATGCACACACAGTGTGTAATAACTTCTTACAGAAATTTACAGTAAATTTACACTAGCACACAAGTACTTTACTTTGCATAGATTACAGAATAAATGAAAAAAAATTAAATGTAATTAAATTCATACAAGCATTAATATAATTCAATCAGTTTTCATTAATATAAAGTGTGTTTTCCACCAACTAGTTTGTATCTACAAGTAAAATATAGACCATCCATTCTTATTAGACTAATGAACTTTAACTTATTGCATTACTGAAATGAATAAAATGTAAACGTACCTTCAACGATGCAACAAATCACTGGAAAAATAAATTTTACCCAAAAGCCTGGTGGTTTTCTCTGTCTGTGAGTGGCTTTTACACACGTTTGCCCTACTTCATGCTTTTAAAACAACTAAAGCCCCACCCAATTCCCAGCTTATGTGTTCATTAACAAAGAAGTGATTGGCAGAAAGTCTTTGTCATTCTGAGAAACTAAAATCCTTCACATTTCCCACAGAAAAAAAAATGTTGGCCAACATGTTTCACAATATGCAAATTATTATTTTCCCCCTCAGTAGAAACAAAAATTGGCCAGATGTGCGCAGTTTATTTCTGTGCCAGCATTATACAATGTATGCAGCTTGTTAGGATACTATCGCAGTGTGATAGTATGTTAGCACTCTTTTACAGTATGGGTTTATGTAAAGCCTCCAAAAATGCATTCTGTGCAGCAGATACCAGTTCATCGTGCCTGGACTTGCTTTGAATGTTGCGTTCTACTCACGTTTCATCATTATAATGATCATGAATTGCAATTGATATTATCTGCAATTAATTTATGCATTATGTATATGTCTATAAATTATGGCCATATTGGCCCATTTTACTGTTGCACTTCATAATATGCTGACATGGCCTCAAGTAACTTTAGAGTGTTTGACATTTTCTTGGCAAGTGAACACTCGTGACAGGTAGGGCTACTTAAGTATGTAAATCCTTGCCATGCCAGTACAGTAGGGGAGACCGGGGATGATAGTAACACTTTTTGTTTGAGCATCAGTAACTCAGTGGCTGTTTGTGCTAGATCTCTCAAACTTTGATATAGCATAGCCACATTTGTCTACTACAAATAAAACTCACTTGGACGTGTACTGCATAATCACAGATTGTGTGAGTTAATGTCAAACACAAAGAGTTCCGTTGTTACAACCTACTAAACTACTGGGGTGAGTTGTAACACAGGCTGGGGATAGATGTAACAGTGTGAAGTAATTTGCTGAAATAAGACCCACACTGCCAATTTATGCAAGAACTTTATTGCAGAACAAAGAATAATCAGTTTTGAATAACGTGAACCATTTAAAGTGACAAAAAACATTATATTGTATTCCTTTTAAATTTAGCACAAAAATAATTGTTGTGTGTTTGTGTGAGTGTGTGTGTGTGTACTGTGTTCGTGTCACATAAGCCATAACATAGCTAACTGTTTTAGCACGTGGGGTTTAAGTTAGCATGAATGCAAAGTATCAAATTAAACTAGAGAAACAGCTACTTTAGGTTATGTAAGTCAAAATATTGTATCTACAACACAATGATTGCTAGGCAAAAAAAATAATCTTAATTAAAAATGTTGGTTTCTTTCCTGAAAATCTGTTTTTTGGTCATAAAATCTACAATGTTGCTCACATTCACATGCCACTTCTTCTGTAACATAAAAAATGTGAATGAAGTGTATGATATTGATGACATGACCACAGCTCTTTTCTGACTTGTCAAACTGACTGTGTTACAACTAACCCCATGTTACAACACTCCCTGGTCTCCCCTATATGCAAATAAAACCCAGTCACCTCAGATCAAGTATGATCCCTGAAAGATTAAATATAGTTTGATATTGCCAGGCAGTAAGAATTTGAAACTGTGAAAGTAGTCCCAAAGCAAGTTTATTGGTTGTACAGCAACACATAAAATCTTTATGTATTGTTCCAACCCAGGCTCATGAAAATATGTGCCTCTATTATACATTTCTGCAACAGCTTACTGCACGTTTTGCGCCAGTTTCAAAGTGAAATGTCCAGAGAGTGGTGCTAAAACATACGTTCAATACATGACCGTGGCACGTTTTTATTACAGGGTTGGTACCACTGATCTATATGACTGGATCGCTCATTGCGTTCTAAACTGCCGATAGGCAGTGAAGCCACCGGAAGTGTTTGAGCCGCCATCTTACTAATCCCTACCAGCAGAGAGCACCATTGAATCACAGCTAAAACACTGACCTAAAATCACCCAATTTGAACAGTGTTGCCAACTTAGCAATTTTGATGCTAAATTTAGCAACTTTTCAGACAACCCTAGCAACTTTTTCTTCCAAAAGCACCTAGCAACAAATTTAGCAATTTTTTAAATTTATTTGGCAACTTTTAGCAACTTTTGATAAGTGACTCGGACAATAAAAAGGCACACATTTCCCATCCAAATTACACAAAAAGAGGACACCAGCAGTAGGCTACACACATCACGTGATTGAGTTAGCTACTATTTGCAGTTGTTCAATTTAATAATAATAATAATAATAATTTAATAATTATTCATTTATGATACACTTTATTACCTGTGATTGTTGATCAGTTAGTACACTGTAAGAAAAATTCAAAAGATACTAGTAATTTTCCAGGACATTATCCATTATCCATTGTAACCCTGTAACCCAAAAACACAATGCCCAATTTAAAATGCCAGTAAAAAGTCAATACGGAAAATTCTTTCATATTAACATAGTAGATTGTGCCCTATTTTTACAGACTTTTCTTAGAGTGTAGCATACTAACTAACTATAATAATAATACATAGCCTAATTTTTGAGAATGTGTAGTAGGCTGTTACTAGTTGTAGCTATTAAAAAAAAACTCAATAATTCAATTTAAAAATACCGTTCTTTATATTTTATTTTATTATATTATGCATATTATTTTACAAGCAGCTCTAAATTCTATATAAAATATAGTTTTTTTGCTGAGATTTTGCGTCGTTATTACGCAATGATCGTCATCGCACAATGACATCATAATGTCATTTAGCAACTTTTAGCAACAAATCGACCTTCCTTTAGCAACTTTCTCTGAAAATTAGTTGGCAACACTGAATTTGAAGCGAATCAGTCACACGGGATTAGTTTTTATGTTAGGTGTATGTAAATTCATTTTTACTTCAGATGTTATCGGCAATGTTTATGGTCTTTTTGGACAGGATAAGCCATATATTTAAAGGGGTCATATGCTATTTTAAAGATCATTATTTTGTGTATTTGGTGTAACAGAATATGTTGACATGCTTTAATGTTCAAAAAACACATTATTTTTCAATTACTGTACATTATTGTAGTTCCTCTATGCAGAGATGGGTACAAATACATCAAAATGTATTTAAAATAAAAATACAAAATACTGTGTGGAAAAATGTATTTAAATACAAATACAAAATACTGTGTGGAAAAATGTATTTAAATACAAATACAGTATTTTGTATTTTGAAAATACACAAAATACATTTTAAATTGGCCATCCAGTAAAGTAACACTATTAAGGCCTGTTTACACCAAGAATGATAATTATAAAGATAACTATATTAGTGTGTTCTAAGTATACAATGCAGTTGTGTCATCTGTCACTTTAAATGCTCAAGCTCTTTAAAGCAGAAATGATTCCGATTGGCTGTCAGTGTTTTTGTCATTCATCATTTTTTGTGCTGTTATGGTTATAGTTGTGGTGTGCTATCTGCTATTCACTCAGATTTAGAATGTACTCACGCTAGGGGATCTGATCCATGCTTGAGCGCGATTGACCCCCAAAGTCAATGAAGAGGTGGCTCTGGTGTGGTACACATGTAGTGTGATCGCTAACTGCGCTGGATCTCAAACCCTTCTCAAAATTGAAACTCAATTAGTTGGCAACACAATGTCACTGCAGGTGCTGGTTGATCTGAGGGGTGCATGGGGAGTACATTCTTTCTTACAAATTTTCTTAAAGTTAGCTAAATTTCTGACAATTTCATGTCTCACACTTTATTAGTGTCTGTGGTGTTATGTTGATAACTTGCAGATCTGACATATTTTAATCTAAATTTTGATAAATACATACTTATTAATGTTTCCAAAATGTCCCCTTATCTTGAAATCATCATGATGGCAGCCTCCATTTTAGAAAAGTCTGGATTTAGGCTGATTTGTCAGTGGTGTTACTGTCTGTGGTGTTACTGTCTTTTCTGGTAACACCACAGAGCCTATAGTAACTTGCAATATAAAGTCTGTGGTGTTATATTACGTCTGTGGTGTTACTTCAAAATGACAGACATAAGTGGCTGTGTCACCAGTGTTTGATTGAAATTATTTAAAAATCAAAATGTTCTTAAGCTTTCATTTTAATGGATATAGCATATTAAACTAATTTTAAATGCATAGCAATATATTTTATTAGAAAAATAACAAACAAGCATTTTTACAAATTCTGCCTCTCGTTTGCCACCACAATTGAAGAATGACCCATATGCTAAATTAATAATTAAACCACCGTTTAAATCATTACCTGCTTCAAAACGAATGCTGTTAACTAAATCATTGTTGAAACATTTGCAGTAAGCCTACTGTACAAATAAAAACACTGTAACAAAATTACATAATGAATAACTACAAGACGAATGAAGGTATATGTATAACTGTATACAAAGCATAAATCTTCATATTTCAGAATGAGTACTTTGTGATTTGTTTTATGTATGTTGAGGTCGTGTCTATCTGATGTTTATCATGTTCATCTGATGTTCGCTACTGTAACTTTTTAATAAGCAGGGGAAATTCCCAACATTAAAAAAAATAACCGTTTACATGCCAAGGGTGTTTGCATTGTAAGAATGTACAGGGATACTTCAGATTTAAAAACAGTGACTTGTTAGGTGATGTTTTCTCATTAAATTCGTACGATTTTCTATTAATTCAATGGAATGTATTGGAATAGTAGGGAATACCAATATGGCGGTGTGGCGGCTTCACTTTCATGACGTCATGAGCAATCCAGTTCTCTATTATAGACAAAGGGCGAATTCCAATCGGCTTTTTGCGCCCTTGAAGGGCACTTCGGGGAGGGGATACCATTTGTAGGGACGTTCCAAACGAAAGTGAGCAACTGAATCCCTTCACGAAGGGCACTTCCAGAAGTGCGTTAGCGAAGGGGACATGCGATGGTCACTTAACGGAAGTGATTTCTGTTTGTGATCATGTGATCTTCAGTTAGGAGCTCTTGTGATGCATTTTAAAGCAAAGTTGGGGTTAATTTCGACTTCACATACAAACGTAAGTAGAATAGGCTGATTAAATTTGTCTTTATTTTAATGTAATAAAAAATATTTTTATCAGAGATAAAAATATGATTTAAGACTGTAGTGTAAGCAAGCTTAGTTTGAAAAAGTGTAATAGTAAATAAGACACAACTAGACAATCTTTGAATAATAATAAGAAGAAATATTTATTTGCCACGGCTGATGGAGTGCTGAATGCTGCACGCACGCGCAGGTTGTCAAGGTAACATCTAGTTAGTCATTCTCTCTGCCAAGAGAGTTCCAGACGCTTATAAGAGACAGTAATGCCCTACACCCTTCAAAGAACTCTCTTCAAAGGGAAGGGAGTAGGGCATAGGAATGCTCACTTCCATTTAGGATTCACCCAAAATCCCTTTAAGGCAATTCATGTCACTCGGCAGCCGTCTTTGAAATGCTTCTTGGGCATGCAAGTGCTGCTCCTATCTCTTTGAATGGGAAAACATCAAATTCTCCAAAACTGGTCGCCATGTTTACGATGAAATTTCATATTTGAAATCACCAGTGAAATCTGACAACAACTGTATCATAAATGTTGTTTATTTTGCTAAAATCGCATTTAAAAAAGCTTATCTCTCAGGCTAGACCCAGTGTGCATGCACAAACCTAGGTGTCTCAGAATGCTGACTGTTTCTATAGCAACCGGGACTTCTAATGGCAGATGCAGTGACGCGCTGACTTTAACGATTAGCAATTGGCTCTCTGGCTCAGAGGGTGGGGCTTCGTTCGATAGAGCGGCCATATTGAGCGTTGCATTTTTCCCCATTCAAAACTGTACGAGTGACACGTCTTGGGTATTCTATCGTCTTTGTTATAGATCAGTGGTTGGTACAGGCACGTTGGCTATTGCTCAAATAATGTATATGCTCATATTTCTAATGAGCCTAGGTTCCAACTATATCTCAAAAGTGAGTACTGCTGCACATAGCTCAAGTCTTGAAACTGTAATTTCAGGACACAGAGCGGGCACCTTAAATAGGCAACAGCAGTAATGGTAGTGGTAGAAAAACACACATTTCCTTTCTCTATATGTTTTATTGAGAATGTTGGGGGTATATGCACTTAGTCTCTCCATGATTTTCATTCTTTGAACATCTGTTTTGATAGAGGAGCATCCAAGTTACATGCCTCCATGGGGAGCTCTCTGAGCAAAGATCTACCTTTAATGATTATAGATGCTGCAAATCCAAATGGATCAAATAGGCTGTTAATTGTAGATAAGACTTCTTTTTTGTTTTGTGTATGGTTTCTCATCATTTGACACTTGAATGGTGAAAACATCTTTTGAAACATGCCAGCAAACTCCTAAACTTCTCTGCATATCTGGAAAGTCAGCAGCAAGGTCTAAGTCCTTCATGTTCTTTGCTAAGTTGTTTTGAGGAAATGCTCTCATCACTTCCACTTTGTTTAAGGCTATCTTATGTAGGCGAAGATTCGAAGCTGCCACATTTGCTTGGGCATTTCTGAGGAGTGTGATGACTTCTTTTTCTGTAGGAAGGGATACCAGGGCATCAAGTTCCTGTCAATGAAATGCCTTGCCTCTGAACCATGGTTCTTTTCTCCTTCCAGGGCAACTTTCTTGAGCCTGTACATGGCCTCAGCTGGTGAGGGACTGTTGCCGAAGACATGCATTCGCATTCTGAATTCTCAGATTTCATTTTCTAGGTTGTTGTTTTTGTACCAAAAAAAACACAAGAAGTTCTGGTGGTCCTCACTGACTGCAAAGCAATGAAACATTTGCTGGATGTCAGCTGTTATATGGCAACTTGTTCTTTCCAGAAGTGCAGTAACACCCCAAGTAGGTTGTTGTTCATGTTGGGCTCAGTCAGAAGAACGCTGTTTAAAGACACTCCTTAATACTGAGTGCCCTAATTTAACCTTCCTTTTGTGGATGATAAAACCCAAAGATTGGAAGGTACCAGCACTCTTTTGGAAAGAGATGGCACAAGTTCTGCGTGCTTGTTTTCAAAAATTTTAGCCATGAACTCAAGAAAATTGTTCTTCATTAGTGGTTGTTTTTTTCAGCATATGTGTGTGTGAATGGAGATGGTTACTTGCCTGCAGGGTTTAAATTGGGCCGGGGCCGTCCGGGGCTGAGCCCTGGCGCATGGACTCCAGGACTCAACATTAACGCTTCATTAACACCAGACAACTAACCTGATTAAAATATCAGTAACCAAAAATAACTAGGCAATCACCAAAATTCAAGTATTATTCTGATTTTATTACATTTAGTGTAAGTGGCGAATAGTGGATATAGCTACTGTACAACCCAAATTCTGGAAATGTTGGGACGTTTTTAAATTTGAATAAAATGAAAACTAAAAGACTTTCAAATCACATGAGCCAATATTTTATTCACAATAGAACATACATAATATAACAAATGTTTAAACTGAGAAATTTTACACTTTTATCCACTAAATGAGCTCATTTCAAATTTGATGTCTGCTACAGGTCTCAAAAAAGTTGCCATGGGGGCAACAAAGGGCTGAAAAAGCAAGAAATTTTGAAAAGATTCAGCTGGGAGAACATCTAGCAACTAATTAAGTTAATTGACATCAGGTCTATAACATAAAAGGGATGTCTTAGAGAGGCAGAGTCTCTCAAATGTAAAGATGGGCAGAGGCTCTCCAATCTGTGAAAGAGTGCGTAAAAAGATTGTGGAATACTTTAAAAACAATGTTCCTCAACATCAAATTGCAAAGGCTTTGCAAATTTCATCTTCTACAGTGCATAACATCATCAAAAGATTAAGAAAAACTGGAGAAATCTCTGTGCGTAAGGGACAAGGCCGAAGACCTTTGTTGGATGCCTGTGGTCTTCGGGCCCTCAGACGACACTGCATCACTCATCGGCATGATTCTCTCAATGACATTACTAAATGGGCCCAGGAATACTTCCAGAAACCACTGTCGGTAAACACAATCTGGCGTGCCATTTGAAGATGCCAACTAAAGCTCTATCATGCAAAAAGGAAGCCATATGTGAACATGGTCCAGAAGCGCCGTCGTGTCCTGTGGGCCAAGACTCATTTGAAATGGACTGTTTCAAAGTGGAAAAGTGTTCTATGGTCAGACAAGTCCAAATTTGACATTCTTGTTGGAAATCATGGACGCCGTGTCCTCCGGGCTAAAGAGGAGGGAGAACTTCCAGCGTGTCGTCAGCGTTCAGTTCAAAAGCCAGCATCTCTGATGGTATGGGGGTGCATAAGTGCATACGGTATGGGCAGCTTGCATGTTTTGGAAGGCACTATGAATGCTGAAAGGTATATAAAAGTTTTAGAGCAACATATACTCCCCTTGTCACAATACACGGCGGAGACAACAGGTAAGTGAATCAAAGGCAGGTTTATTGACAGGTTGGCAGAGGAAAATCATAGGAAGCAATGACAGGTGAGATTCCAACACGTAGTAAAGTTCAAAGAGTCTTAGCTGTGTACTGATATTTGGTTTCTGTGCAGGTTCGTGGGGAGTTCAGGATCCAAGAGCGGAGGAGTGCAACGTAGGAAGGTCGTCAGAGATCTAAAGGTAAGTAGAGACAGGTAAGTAGCATCAAGGGAGTCTGGTAAAGTTCAGGGTAGTGAACGGTAGATGGGACACTGGGGTAGTGAGAGGAGTGCAGAGATAAAGGGAGTGTAACAAGCTGAGGCAGCTGTGGGCAATCCGTGCTCGTGTAATTGGGATCTGGTGTTCGCTGGAGCTGATGACTACGGTAACTGTGAACAGGTGTGAGCCGGGGAGGATTCTGGGGTATGGAGTCCAGAGCTGGTGACTGGTGACAGAGAACTTGTGACATCACTCCCCCCTCCCCAAAGGCGCGTCCCGTGCCGTACAACATCCAACGGGAAGGGGGAGTGGGCACTCTGGAGGCCTCAAGGAGCAGAGTTCAGAGACGGACGGCCTCCAGGGCGACACCCGTTCCGGGACCCATGGCGGAGCAGGGAGCTCGGGAGGCCATGGCGGATCAGGAGACTCGAAGGCCACGGCGGGTCTGGGGACTCAGGGCGCCATGGCAGATCAGGGGACTCGGGAGACCATGGCAGAGCAGGAGACTCGGGAGGCCATGGTGGATCAGGGGACTCGGGAGGCCATGGTGGATCTGCCTCTGAGGCCGCGGCCCCAGCTCCTACCCCGGCCTCTATGGCTGGAGCCATACTACCCCCCTCCCCCCCAAAAAAAATACTTGGGGGAGCTTACGGGGCTTAACTCGGGAACTGGAGCCCTCCCTGGGCTTAACTGAGGATTAGGAGCCCTCCCTGGGCTGAACTGGGGATCAGGAGCCCTCCCTGGGCTTAACTGGGGATCAGGAGCCCGTCCTGGGCTGAACCGGGGATCAGTAGCCCTCACTGGGGTGAACCAGGGATCAGGAGCCCTCACTGGGCTTACCTCGGGAACAGGAGCCCTTCCTGGGCTTAATTTGGGAACAGGAGCCCTCACTGGGCTTCTCTCGGGAAATGGAGCCCTTGCTGGGCTTAACTCGGGAACAGAAGCCCTCACTGGGCTTAACTCGGGAACAGGAGCCCTCACTGGGCTGAACGGGGAATCAGGAGCCCTCACTGGGCTTAACTCGGGAACAGGATCCCATCCTGGGCTTAACTCGGGAACAGGAGTGCGCTTACGTGGAGCTGGCACAGGAGGGCGCTCAGGAGGAGCAGGCAAAGCTAAGCGCTGAAGAGTTTGTGGTTGTTTATACACAAAATGAGCTCATTTTGTGCATAAAATTTTTAAATTTCTCAGTTTAAACATTTGTTATTTTATCTATGTTCTATTGTGAATAAAATACTGGCTCATGTGATTTGAAAGTCTTTAATTTTTCATTTTATTCAAATTTAAAAACGTCCCAACATATCCGGAATTCGGGTTGTATATAGGCCTAATGCATGTACGGTATAAAGTTGTGCTGCTGAGGTGAGGCTCACGCAGCCTCTCGAGGAGAAATCAAAACCCGCAACACAAAGAAAGTCAGCATGCTGAGGTAAAAATTCAAAAAGAAAAGTTTTTATATTTAAAATACAGTTAGTTTGGCAACATCACACAACGTTTTCACCATTACGACTGTTTAATACTAGTTCAATAAACAGTTCAATAAGCAAGTACAATAATATTAGGTCACTTACATTTTAGGTGAAACCATAGCGCATCTCACAGCAACCAGCCGATTCATTGCTGAATGATTCCGTGTTTTGAACGAATCGGTTGAGACAAAGATTCATTAGCCCATGCATAAACATTGGATGAATAAGCCGTTTAAACGAATCGCTTGAATGAACAACTCAGTGACTCACTCATTAAACACTCACTACTGGAACCTGCTGGCATTTTAATTTAGTTTAAAAGTATCATTTCCACCATCATTTCTTGTTTGTATAGCCTATTTAAAAATTATTTAAAACAATCTCATAACATTATTCAATGCAGTTGTATTTTTTCAGTGTAAATTATTTAATTTGATAACGTATAGTTAACAATAATCACATTATTATAATTGAATTTATAGATTAAATGGA
Organism: Spinibarbus caldwelli; assembly: GCA_039654775.1. Taxonomy (NCBI): domain Eukaryota; kingdom Metazoa; phylum Chordata; class Actinopteri; order Cypriniformes; family Cyprinidae; genus Spinibarbus; species Spinibarbus caldwelli. The sequence continues at coordinate 23,372,263 of CM077250.1, forward strand.
AGAATTTGAAATGAAAGATTAAGTATTAATGAGGTTTGGGGGAAAATACCCTCTATAAAGGTAAAAAATGCCCTTGGATTAAATATAAAAACATGCAGATTTATATGTCACAGCTGATAGAAAACTGATAAGAATATTGCTCAAGAATAAATCATTTGCAAAAAAAAAAATGATATATATATATATATATATATATATATGCTTCTATTGTCCTCATTTGTAAGTGGCTTTGGATAAAAGCATCTGCTAAATGACTAAATGTAAATATATATATATATATATATATATGTATAAAAGCCCGACACCATAGAGCCTGAAGTTGCAAAGACTAAAGTCTCAATACCAAAGAGATATTCTTTATAAAAGTTAAGACTCGACCACGCCCCCCTAAAACGGCTCATTCAAACACGCCCCCACGTCTACGTCATGGTGTGGGGAGATTTGCAAAACACCGACCAAACATATACGCAGTGAAAGAGGGCGGGAATTTTATTCTCGCTGTAGTGTTGTTGCTGCTGCTGGCGCCATGTCCTGGAGATGCTGTGTTTTGTTGTGAAAGCGAAACTACTTTATTTGGGCTTCCAAAAGAGGACACAACTAGAAATCAGTGGTTAAGTTGTATTTACAACACTGTTCCAGAACAGTTCAACCCAAATATTAGAGTGTGTGCAGCGGATTTTAACGGAGTTTTCCGGAACCTGGTTGTAGCCTGCCAGCTATGCTCAAAGACTGTTTCTATAAAGTGGGGCAATTCCAACTTTGCAAGGACAGTCTGGCGCTTCTGACTCACAGCCTGTAAGTATGTTTTCATATATAAAGAATTTGCCACTGACTATTCAAATGCGAGTTTTGAGCAGTGTAGAGTAGCGCTTGTTGTTTGTTGTTTATCCGATCACAAATGCAGACATGGTAATGTTTACGCGGCGCGATGCAACGCGACGAGTAAAAAGACAGTATAAGTCATTATAATCAGTCATTATGTCCCCACTTGATGCAACAAATGCCTTGTTTGTAATGGGTTTTATTGTTTTTGTGTCATCGTGCCGGGACACGGCATCACAATACGGTAAGGGGCGTAACATTTCCATCTCAAGCTTGAGGTATTCGGCCAATCACAACGCACTGGATAGCTGGCCAATCAGAGCACGCCTTGCTTCTCAGAACGATGAGCTTTGTAAAAATTGGCGCGTTTCAGAAAGGCGGGGCTTAGAGGAGCAACAATAATGTACAGTATGTGGAAAATAATGTGTTTTTTGAGCCTTAAACCACATAAACACATTGCATTACACCAAATACACAAAATAATGTTATTTTTAGCAACGTCATATGACCCCTTTAACTTCTGAGCAAAAGTAGCATGTGGAGGACCATTGTGCTGTTCCAGTACTTTGTACACATCAATGATATCTCTTCCAAGACATAGAAGAATCCCTTCCTCAGGGTCAAGTGGGGATATCTTGCAAGCTATTGATTTGAGATGAGTATAGTTCCAAGCAGCATTAGGAGTAGGAATCTCAGCTCTGTTATCAGGTAGTTCGTTACACTCAAAGAGATGTGGGAAGTGTGAAGCTAACACTGTTATCAATGGATTCTACAATTAAACCTTTTGCTCTGTGAACCAGGATTTCTGATGTACCGGCACATGTTTTCATTGTGTAAGGAGATGTGTAAGGAGAAAGCAGCCGCTTCACTATCGTTGTTGTTTATTTGATTATTAAATTTATGTTAAAAGTCTCCTGGTTCCCACCTCCTTCTTCCCCGAACTACGAACTTTGTTACATTGGTGCCGAAACCCAAGAGAAAGGAAGGACATGCTGGGGGAAATTTGCGGTGCTACCGAACAAAAAGGAGCAGAGTCTGTCCCCATGGATGCTCGAGGTGGGCGCTGGAAGATCTGGCCAAGGGAAAGGACGGGCCTGTTATCCTCTGCAAGAGGATGGAGGGGCGACTGCTGTCCATGAGGGGATGGAGGAGTCCCCGCCGTTTGCCGATCAGGCCATGGCCTGCTGCCATCTGCCAGCAAGGGAACGGGGGGCTCGCTGCCGGGCGCCCATAGCAAGAAGAGTTGTCGCCAGCCATCAGGAGACAAAGGCCATCCACCGAGAGGCATCCAGTACCAACACCGGGCACCGTGAGTGAGGGTCTCTCAGCTGGTTGAGGACCGAGTGTCAGTGTGTTCAGGGAACCAGACCAAGTTTTCTTTCCTCTCTCCTCTCTCCAGTTTCTGTCTCTCCTCATCCTTCTGTCTCCTTTTCTCTAGCCTTGTCTGTCTAGGTGGGGTGAGGGGGTGGGTAGAGAGTAGAGCGCAGTCCTGAGGGTACCCCCCGGCCTGCAAGGTGCAGTAGGGGTATATGTGACGAGTCGGGCAGGGCTGAGAGCCATGGGTGTTTAGTGAGGCCGGTGTAGTAAACACGCTTCTATATAACTGTGGCATACCTGGGGGTAAGGACAGATGAAAATATTGGAAAAAACAGCATTTTTTTTTTTTTTTTGGTGTAAACTCTAACAATAGTTAAATCCAAAACTATTGTTCAGTGTAGAACATCGTGAAGTTTAGCCAATAGGCTGTCAATTCTTTAAATGATAAAATATTTCCTCACAAATGCTGTTTGTTCAGCATAGTGAAGCCTCTCGTCCATTGAAATCCATGCAAACAAAATAGCCTCTGGTCTCCTTCATTAGTGTTAGCATTAGCATTAGCCATTAAGTTTTTTTTGGCTAAAGGATGGAGACTTGACTTCCAGTGGCTTTGTGTCTAGTGATCATTGGGTCACGTACACACTGCAAGTTTCAGGAGTGACAACCGCATTTAAATGTGGGAGTGAGTCCCGTAAATTATCGTTCCATGTACGGAACAGCAGTCACTCCCACATTTGTAACTATAGCAAGATTTTGGCATCTTGCAGGAGTGAATAAGAATTTAGCCATTTGGTGTCTGCCATTTTTTGGCTAAAGACTCTTCTTGTCCATCGATTTTAACTAAACTACCACTGATAGATGTGCAGCGTTTTGTTTATTCTCGGGAGGCTACTTTAGAAAGCGCTGTCTTGCAGTGTTACCATGTCCTCATATTAACAAGTGCTTTTAGGTATGTTGTTTGGTCTTAGCCCATAAAGCTAGGCACTTTATGGAGTTAATAAAGTGGTCTGTTGTGGATATGAGATATGATTTTTTATTTTTTTTTTATTATTATTTTTTTTTGGTGTTATAAAACAAAGCTTTTGGGTGTTTTTTTTTTTGTTTGTTTTTTTTTTGTTTGTTTTTTTTTGTGCTTGTCCTTGTCTTGTTTTTCTTCTATAAAGAACTGGCAACTCTGACACTACCACAGGGCTCGTATCGCAACTAGTCCTGTGTCAAAATGTGCTATTGTAAGTTTAAGACTTCTTTCACTGTTATTTTCTTGCATCTCACATACAGACGAAGACACATTTCTGATGCACGTTCAAATACGTCATTAACAACTAGTTCGGTGTGTACAGAACGTGATTTTAGCTGCAGTGTGTACGTGGCTATGAAGACACTGATTAGCTTGTTCACGTGTGTTTGATTAGAGTTGGAGCTAAACTCTCCTGGACAGTGGCCCTCCAGGACCAAAGATTCCCAGCCCTGGTAGCAGATGGCTCCTTATGCTTTCGAATCACTCTCACGGTACTTTTATGTCATTTAATAGATCAGTGCTTCAACCCTGTGAAAATATTAGGAAGACTGTAAACAGGGCGTTAACAGAGGCCAGAGATGGGACACAATAAAGACAGACCCCAAGAAGAGAGAACAGACACGTCAGCAGAGAAAATACTGTAGCAAGGTCACTGTTTGCAATGCTCTAAATATTGGAATAAAATTCTAAATATTGAATTGGGGGTGGGGTTTATATAAATGTACCTCTGAAGGGAACTGACTATAGCGCCACCTGCTGTCATAGAGTGAATTTGCATTGCTAGCATAATTTCACAAAGTTAGTCAGACAATTTTATTTGCTTTAAATCTTGAAATTACACGGTCTAATTTTTTTTTTTTTTTAACTGCTACAAACTGCTACAACTCCTACTCTTGCTTACTTTAAAATAAAAATAAATAAATCAGCAATAAGAATAGGCCCAATTGCTTGTAAAAATAAATAAATAAAACCTCAATCGAATCAGCCATTAAAAATACTGATCATCTCTAGTTTTTATTATTTTTTATTATTATTATTATTATTTTTGTAGATGGACCACTGTTCTTCAAACAGTCATAAATCTGACTGATTATTAAGAGTAACTCAAGAGCGAGTACACTGGTCCACTTAAACTGGTATACACAGTAGATATATACACATATAAACACATGTTAGTGTGCGTGTGTGTGTGTGTGTGTGTGTATTTTGAACGACAGTGTATATACATATCAGTATATCTGGACTGATTCTGACTGTAGAGGTCAGCCACTTGGACCAAAAATGCCAAGGCTGATTTTTGTTCCAATCCAACCCTGCCAATGTCTGAAGATTGACCTTGATCTTATGAACCACTGTCTTTGATTTTTTTTTTTTTTTTTTTTTTTTTTTGAGATTTATTTATGGGCTTTTTTATGCCTTTATTTGGAAAGGACAGTGTAGAGTAGATAGGAAAGCATTGGGTGAAGAGAGAGGGGAGCAGGATCAGCAAAGGACCTCAAGCCAGGCTTCAAACTCAGGTCGCCATGAGAGCAGTTGTGCTGTATGTCAACATACTAACCGCAAGGCTATTGGTGCCGACCTGTCTTTGAAATTTTAAGGATAGAAACAACCTAACGCTCACTGTATCCCTTTGTCAGTAAATCCAGAATTGAACCCTTGTTTTCCTCAATCAAATCGTTTCTTTTCAACTCTTGGTATGGTCAATAGTTAATATTTGATTCCAATTACTTTTGAGGTACTATAATAGCACAGATTTTGCCATCCACCTGGTCCTATTGCAAGAGGATAGTGATGACCACAGCAGTGGTTTTGATACCTAATCAGTACTTCTTTAAGCAGAATGAGGTGTACCTGTGTTGGAATTCAACAGACATTCAAAGTCGCACCGTGTGTGTGTGTGTGTGCTCTCAAAAATGAAAATATAATACAAAAAATCTAATAAAATTATTCATAAAACATTACTACTTCATGCTTCTTAAACACCTGCAGAAGCCCAACCCATCTCCCAGCTTATGTGTTTATTAACAAAGAAGTGTTCTGAGTCTATGTCATTCTGAGAAACAGAAATCCTTCACATGATCCATAGAAAACATTGTTGGCCAACATGTTTCACGGTACCATCCCTCTTTTACAGTATGGGTTTATGTAAAGCCTCTAAAAATGAATTCAGAGTAGCAGATAATAGTTTGTCATGCCTGGACTTGCTTTCAGTGTTGCATTATACTCATGGTTTATCATTATAATGATCATTAAATAATTTTATATTATCTGTAATTAATATATTTGTGTATTGTGTATAAATCTATAAATTATGGCCGTATTGGCCCATTTTACTGTTGAACTGTAGAATAACTTTAGAGTGTTTGCCATTTCTTGGTAAATAAACACTCATGACAGGTAGACCTACTTAGGTATGCAAATCCTTGCAATGACAGCACAGCATACGCAAATAAAACCCAGTCAAGCCAGATCACGTATGAGCACTGTACAAAGTTTAAATATACAGTAGTTTGATAGTGCCACTATAAGAATTTGTAATCATTGTGAAACAGTGAAAGTAGTCACAAAGTTTATTAGTTGCATTGCAGCATTTTTTTTTTTAAATTAACAATAGTCTCAAACCATTTAAAAGTCATTGTACATAATATTCAAGAATAAAAGTCTATTTTCTTAGGAAGTTATTGGCACTCCAAGTTGCAACCTTCTGATGGCAAGCCAGCCAAGTACAGTACAATAAAATAAAATAAGTCATATAAATATCTAGCAAATAGATCAAGTGAGGCATTTAAATTTATGCACTGATAAAACTAGTTCATATGCAGTACAAACAGTAGGCTATTGGTTGAGCATTTATTTTTTCCTTCTTTTTTTTTCCTTTTTTTTTTTTGAATAAATGTTAAATTTATCAACAAATATTAAAAGATTTCTTATGTATTCCCAAGAAAAGTTGCTGCGCGCTGTTTTCCATTGCTAGTTACATAATGACCGTGTTAGATTTCTATAAACTGATAAACACAAGCGTCATGTCACCAGTTCTCCACCAGAGATCACTGACACTAAATTACTGAGATTAAATCCCATCATATCAACTGTAATCGTATATCAACGGTATATTGTAATGTGAACTTTTGTTTTTAAATATTTATCGAGGTTTTTTTTTTTTTTCCTTTTTGGAATGAACGTTACTGAATAGTTCCCATTATAACTTGTTACAGAAATTCAACAATACAGTTTGAATGTAATAGCCTATTTATGCTCACTTATGTTTGCTACACCATGTATTGTTATAAGAGTTTTTGGTTAGTTCTTTTATTACAACCAAAATGAAGAGTGTGTGATACATTTTTGTGTAATAAAATTAAAGAGGTTATATGGATCCCTGATAAATAAGTTAACACCAAAGAGGAAGAAAACTATTTACAAAGCTAGAATAAGAGCTCATGGGACAAAAGCAGATGTTTCTTTGTCTATGGAAGTTTTCTGTTTTAAAAGAGAGAGAGAGAGAATGGTTGATCTGCATACTAACACTAACTACGTACTAATTATGAGCATGGGCTTCACTGAAATGACTCAGAGCATTCACATCCATCCATATATATAGCCTATAATCATTACAACATTATTCACAGCAATTGTTCCCTCTATGTCATAACTTTAATTTGTGAATCAAAATTCATGAAAATACATGCTTTTCTTCATGTTTCATTTCTCCTGGTTTTGTCAGATTCAAAATTATCCTTATTATTGCTTAATCTTTATTTAGAATGCCTTATCTGTCATCACAGTTTAATGCTTATATGATAACTTTGCCAATCCTGTAAAGACAATGTTAGGAAAGAGCACAATTCCCAGTGACTGAGAAAAAATAAGCGACTTCTATCGCACTGACAATGGGTCTGAAGGCATATCCTGCCATTCAAACACGGGCGCTGTTCTGCTCAACACAAACACAGGATGTGATACTTAGCTAGATTTATCAGCAACAGGCAGGCAACAGACACAATGGCAAGACATACTGTATGTTTGTTTACATGTAAAATACAGGGGAAAAAACATAACTAACTTTTGTGGACAAGTAGTCTGTGTTCAGTCTCTGTTTGGGGCTGCTTGCCACTATAGCTATAAATACTAACAATGGTTTTATATGTTGGTTTCAAACATTTAGTTCATATTTTTGTAAGTTATCCTTTTATATTTTTGGTGTTTCACAAGTCATTTTGTTTCATGTTAGTTTCAATGTTTCTTTAATGTCTTTGGTATACATACTGTTATATGAGATCACTAAAGTAATTCATCAAAAAATATATGCAATAGAAATACATTAACAATATCATTACAACATTATTCACAGCAATTGTTCCCTATATGTCATAACTTTAATTTGTGAATCATAAATACATGCTTTTCTTCATGTTTCATCTCTCCTGGTTTTGTCGGTTTCAAAATTATCCTTATTATTGTTTAATCTTTATTTAGAATGCTATTTACACAAGAACATCAATATTTCTTTCTTGAAGATTGATACTTGCCAGCTCTTTAATAGGTTAGACTGGGAACTTATTATACGACCTTTTAATAATGTATCTCTGTAGTCTATATTATACAGTAGGTCAACTGTCGTGGTTAACATGGTGTGAATGTGATTCTTCATCATAAACCTTAGCATTGTGAAACTTTAGTATCTTAAAACATGTTGTAAGGGCAAAATGTGAATAGCCTAGCTACTAAAAGTATCAGTCTGCTCTATAAAATATACTTATTATCCTAAATCAGATGCTCAGTGTACATCTAAAACTGTACTGTGGTGTCACATCGTGAGCAGCCATAAGCTGAAACATATGGGGAAGTTGACAAAACAATAAGCAGCCTGGGCAGTTGTTTTTTGTTGGCGGCAGGAACTCGCTCTGAGAAGAGACAAATGAAGCCCGCTATTAAACATGATTTCCTTTGGAGGTTATTCACTAAACAGGATGCATCAGTTTGAGTCCTTTTCTGATACTTGAAAAGCCTATGAACGATTCCTTCTCTATTCTCTGAGATGAACTGAGTATTTTCTCCTCAAAGCGAGTAGTATTGTATCATTAATGATAGGCTACTGACGGGATGGTGCGCAGACTGATTGTGATGTTGTCCTGTTTTGTCGCTGGAGGGACCGATCGAGTGAGCACAACGTGCACAGCTGAGGCTTGCCTTACGTTGCATTTGGATGAGAAACTTTTTGAAAACGCTTCAGAAGGCTGCATCAGTAATGGCGGCAAATTGGTTGCCATGAGAAATGAAAATGAACTTCAGAGCATCAAATCGGCTCTTTTAGCAGCAGAATTCAACATTAACTCTAAACTTTGGATCGGACTTAAGTTGCTGCACCGATTTGACTGAGGAGTTACACGGCTTCAGATGGACTTCAGAGCCGACAGATTCCAAATATTCCAACTGGAAAAAAGATACCTTTGAGCACGTGCACGGAAAAAAAAAGTGTGTGTCGATTTCACTGGCAGATGGTCTCAAGTGGTCAAATAGCTCATGCCTTTCTCTTCAAAGGCATGTGCAAACCAATAGTGTTGGAGAAACCAGGTGATGTCAAATACAGCGTTCCCTTCTTATTTAAACCGCTAACTCCAAATGAAAAGTTGGCGATGTTGACACATGGGACTTGGGCTGAAATACAGTGCGACGGGTCGGAAGATGCAGAACCTTTTCTCTCAGTTTGCAACAACAAAAACGGTAATTTTAGCTGGACAAATTCAGAGCGTTTTTGCGCTGCAAACTTAAAAACGGAGGCTGTGATCACCGTTGTTTTGAGACTGCAGGAGCAAGTGTTCGTTGTGAACGTCATGAAGGTTATTACCTGATGGATGATCAAGTGAATTGTGCTCTCAGAAATAACTGCGAAAATTCACGTTGCGAATCAAAGTGTATACCGACTGCCTTTGGCTTTTCATGCGCATGCGCGGAGGGATTTCAATTGGCTGAAGACAGCGTCAGTTGCGTCGATAGCGATGAATGTCGGCAACGTTCCTGCGGTGAACACAGGTGTCACAACACGCCTGGAAGCTATTTTTGTGGGTGTAAACCTGGTTTTAGGCTTGTGGCTGGCAAATGTGAAGACGTGGACGAATGCACCGAACTCAAATGTCAACAGGGCTGTCTCAATTCACAGGGTTCATTCTCTTGTTACTGTCACGATGGTTACAGTTCATTATTAAACGATAGCAGGATATGTATAGATATCGATGAGTGTATCAGAAGACCGTGTGAAGACATCTGTCTCAGTACCTTGGGTAGTTTTAAATGTTCCTGTAGGGAAAACTTCATTTTGGCTAAAAATGGCATCAGCTGCGTCCCGGATCCCACGGAGAAACCACAAAACACTCCATCTTCAGATCATAGAGAAGCGTTCATCACTAAACTGAGTCAGTTACCTGTCACATTTGGACCGACAACAGTCAGCCCCCCTCCACTTATAAACATTAAAACGGACTCTAGTAAGCGCAAAGAAAGTTTTCTCGGAAGTTCTTGGATTTTGGTGTGTGTCTTTCTTAGGTTCAGTTATCCCATTGACTGTGATCATTGTGGTAATGTCAGTCTTTGTCGTCTACCGATGGAAACGTTCGAGAAAAGCCGCTTTAAAAAATGCCGCTGCTGACAACTACTGCTGGGTTTCATCTGGATTGGACAAAGAGCCGAAAAAATGCAACATTCAAACTGAATGATTAAATGAAGCCCAAATATGAATGTTCATTTTCTGTTAGCATCAAATTCAAAGGTTAGTTTACTCTAATGCTGTTTTTTTTTTGTTTTGTTTTGTTTTTTTTGTTTTTCCCGTTGCCACACATCTTTTTTCTGTAGCCTAAATGTTGGACAACTTAGTGAAAATAATTAAACCACACTTGGATACTAAGTTTAATTCAAGTTGTAGGATATATGTGTTTATGTTGTCTTTTTTTACCATATACCATTTCTGTCTTGTTTGCTGTTAAATTAATTTCGTTTCATAATTATTTTGCTGATAATGTCAAGATGGGCCCACGTCACATATTGTCAGAAAAGGGCAACGTTTGTATAGTGATCTTTGTATTTCTTTCCGTAATGGAATAATGATGGAAAGTTACAGTCTGTAGTAGCCACGAAATGCAAGGTACATAGAAATAAACTTTAAAAAATTAACATTTACTAATATATGTGCCTATTCAATATAGCCCACTCTCCTCTTTAAATGAACCAGAAGTTACGGTCTGTAACACAGCCTTAGACCTGTTCACAAACTTCACTAAAGGTAATCTTATATTTAAGGGTTTTTTTTTTTTTTTGTTTTTTTTTTTTGATCCACGATATGTACTATTGTTGTAAAAAATAAAAATAAATCTGTACATTTTGGTAGAATAAATAAAGCTTCACTGAACTAGTTTGTGCCGATCTAAATATTTGTTGAAGGAGAGTTTTTAACCCTAATCAAACCCAACTGCATGTAACCTAATAATCAACTAATCCTGGAAACCTTGATTAGCTGGTTCTGATGTGTTTAATTAGGGTTGAAACTAAACTCACTGGGTCGTGGTGGCTGCTCGTTCAGCAACGAAATTGAATAAGATTTTAATGTGCATGAATGGATGAGTGAATTACTGAAAGAATGAATGATTAACATTGAACGTTAAACTCTTGGGACCACAACCATCTGAAATACTATTCATGCGTCATTTTCGTCAAGATCATTATGCATTTCAGAGAGGGCGCAGTGCGCGCATCATATTTATCAGAACAAACTGTGACAGGTGTCCTGACATTTTATCCTACCCGTCAGATTTTCCTACCGGGGTTTACTGCGCATGCGCACATCAATATTTCGTCCTTTTTCTCACGCTGAAAAACAATATTTAATGTATCTGCATTACTGTAAGGGTATGTTTAGGGTTGGGGTAGATGTAGAAGTTAATAAAACACAATCTAATAGGTAGAAAAAATTATTTATTGTTGGTTTCCGATAGCTGTATCCCACCGCGAATATGACACATAATTACTGTATTTACATGACTGTAAGGGTAGGTTTAGGGTTGTGCTAGGTGTAGATATTAATAAATCATAATTTAACAGGTAGCATTTTTCGTTCTCGAATTGTACTACCTACTGTTTTAATGGGAGGTAGGAAAATCTGACAGGGTAGCACAAATCGACAGAACACCGGTCACTCTGGAGAATTTCTTGGTTCCCTCAGGCGGGGTTTCCTTCCTATGTTTACCTTAATCTCCGGAATGGGGTTTCAAAAGGTAGAAATATTTAAAGCTTCGAACACAATATCCTCAAGCAGTTTAAGTTGTTGTAGCATACCTCTTGAAATCAAAATAGAATGGATTCTCATAAACAAACGCTTTTGTTCATCATGATAATTTCGTCGTGCGTTGGAATGGTATATAGCTGTGTTTGTTCAAGAAATCTAAAATACTGTGCAAAAATTTACGAAATGCCAGTGGACTTTCAAATGGCTCAACAAAATTGCAGAGAACGGGGCGGTCAGTTATTTATCCAGTCGAATGCAGCAGATGAAGTTGTCGGCTATCTCCTTAATAACCTGATCGGACACTTTTGGACCGAACTCCATCTCCCAAGCGACAAATGTTTAAGTAATACGAGCACATTACGCGAAGGTGAACGGATCACGGAATTCACCAACTTGGAGACCGAAGAAACGTCGTGCGTCCCAGTCTGCGTGTCTGTCTCCAGCGACGGAATGCGGACGCCGAGACCATGCACGGACAAACTGGATGGATTTTTGTGCGAAGACTCTCAAGGGGATCTTTGCAAAGGAAGTGCGGTCGTTCTGGATAATGCGCAGTGTATGTTTGCACCCTGTGAACATATATGTAGTCCTTTGGAAACTGGATATAGGTGTTCATGTAAGGAACGATTCCGTCCAAATGCACGAGATCCACGCCGCTGTGATTTCTATTGCCCAACGAGAGTTTGTGAAGCGTTATGTTTGAGAGGCGGGTCCGCGTGTTGGTGCCCGGCTGGTTTTGTTGGAAGCGACCAAACCTGCGAAGATATTGATGAATGTGAATCAAATCACGGCTGCGCACACAAGTGCCTAAATACGATAGGAACTTATAGATGTGCTTGCTACGAGCCGTTCATCCTCGTTAATGGAACTGAATGCACTCTTGCTCCTAGTCCATATAACGATCAAGTATTTAAAACACCGTCACCGAATTACATAGCAAGAGGGGCACTGTCGACCACAGGAGAGTATGCTGGGCTGATAATATTCCTAGTACTGGCTGTTTTTGCTTTATTAGTACTTGTGCATTATTTGCGCAGTCGTAAAGCAACTGTACAGGAGTGCAATCCACCAAATTATGAAGAGTTTGAAGAAAGCGTATCCAAGTAAATGATAAGTGCTACATAGGCCCTAAGTGTTTTCTTTATATAAAAAGCTGATGGTAATGTCTCTGTGTATACATCCAGTAAGATGTTTGTTACTGTATACATTCTGTGAAGAATTACATTTGTTGGATGGAATGACTGTAAATCTCTTTCTAGGTAAAACTGATATGTTAGGTTAAAAATTGTAAACTGGAAAAAAAAAATATTTCTTTTTTTCTTTCTTTCTTTTTCAAAACTGATCTGGCAGTATATAGTGTTCATAATTGTCATAGAAAATGTATGTACCATTTAAGAATTACTAGCAGCCTATAGAGTCCAAGCCATAAAGACCACTTGTGAAAAGATATTTTGGCACTCTATGATGCTGCTCCTTTTGGCCAAAGATTTTCTGTGCAGGATGTTGGGCGTTACTTTTTTTTTTTTTTTTTTGTTTTTTGTTTTTTTAAATCTTCCCCCTAAATTTCTGCATGTTCCCATATGTTATCCTACATATTTTCTTCCTTTAGGTTTAATTCCTTGATATCTGACAAGATTTTTCCAACTGAATAACTGCGTATATTCAGTGGTTTAGCTTTGTTTACCTAATTTGTTCTGGGGCCCGTTTTAATAAGGAGGTTCAACCAACTCTGAGTTTAAACTTGAACTCTGAGTTGACTTACCGAGAGATTGAAAACTCAGAGTTTTCGGTTTCAGAACAGCTGAATTGTGTTAGATAATTCAACTCTGAGTAGGTTGACTCTCCCTGCATCCCAATGTTCATACTATCCATCCTAAATAGTATGTGAGTTTAGCATAAGTGTGTCCCAAAGCATAGTATGTTGAAAAGAGTATGCCAAAAGTCCCCGGATGGTCTACTATTTCAGGTCGATTTTTGAAGTGTGGATCCGTGCACAGTCTAATGGCTAAAATTGCCCACAATCCATTGCGCTTTGGCAAAGGATTCGGTCCAGAACATAGTATGTCCCAAAGCTTGCCTACTCTTCTACTACACACTCAAAAGTGTGTACTATTTTACTATTTCTTCACCAAATAAGTACATACTTTAAGTGCGTAGTATAAGTAGGCACATTGGGACGCAGCCTCTGAGTTTAGCGCGTGCACGACTATGAAAATTCATGATCAGTGGAGCGCCGAAATTACGATTCGATTCGATTTCGATGGCAACAGCTCCCCCAAAAAGACATCAATGCATAACTTTAATTCTTATAACTTAAAGGATTAGTTCACTTTCAAATTAAAATTTCCTGATAATTTACTCACCCCCATGTCATCCAAGATGTTTATGTATTTCTTTCTTCAGTCGAAAAGAAATTAAAGTTTTTGATGAAAACATTCCAGGATTTTTCTCCATATAGTGAACTTCAATGGACTCCAAACGGTTGAAGGTCAAAATTACAGTTTCAGTGCAGCTTCAAAGGGCTATAAAGGATACCAGACGATGAATAAGGGTCTTATCTGGCGAAACGATCGGTCATTTAAAAAAAAAATGTATATGCTTTATAAACACAAATGCTCGCCTTGCCAGAATGAAGCTGACAGATGAAGAGGAGATGGTCAAGTGTTGGAAGAATTGTAAAATACAAAAGGAAAAAGAATAACCTTTGCTTTTGTATTGCTTTTGTATTTAAAGGAAATAAAGATAACCAAATAAATTGTGAATAATTTGTGTTTATGGTTAATAATATGTGCTGTGCAGGGGGAGGGGGGGAGGGGGCGGTCGAAAATTACATGGGACCGACGAGCTTATTTGTGGAGCGATCTGGATCTGCGGTTTGTCTAATTTTATAAATCAAATTACATCGCTGAGAAAATGTATGCTAAAAGCACTGCACAAAACCGTGCAGCGCTAAAAGTCGCAATAATGGTAATCAGTAGGCTATTAAATTCACTTATATTTATGTATGATATACACCGTTTAATATTTGACGAAATTATCATAGTTATTTAAGCCCAAGTGCCACCTACAGGCCTGTTATGTGAAGTGTAGGCTGGTGGTGACGTGAAAGGACTTTATTATATTACCATTTATGATATTACCATTTATTTGATCAAAAATACAGAAAAAAAATGTAGCCTAATATTGTGAATTATTATTACAATTTAAAAGAATGTTTTTCTATTTTAATATACATTTACTATTTTAATTAAATATTTATTTCTGTTATTCAAAGCTGAATTTTCAACATCATTATTCTTCAATGCATGGTCCTTCAGAAATCATTCTGATATGCTGATTTATTATCAGTGTTGGAAACAGTTGTGCTGCTTATTGTTATTACTTTTATTTATTTATTTTTATTGGAATCTGTGATACTTTTTTGGGGTTCATTGATAAATAAGAAGTTAAGAAGAACAGCATTTATTCAAAATAGAGATTTTTTTTCTAACAATGTCAATCTTTATCACTTTTTCTATCAATTTAACAAATCCTTGCTAAATAAAAACAAATTTCTTTAAAAAAAAAAAATAATAATAAAAATACTGACATCAAGCTTTTGAACGGTATGTAGGCTATATTGTTACAAAAGTTATATTTTAAATACAGTGGGGCAAAAAAGTATTTATTCAGCCACCAATTGTGCAAGTTCTCCCACTTAAAAAGATGAGAGAGGCCTATAATTTTCATCATAGGTATACCTCAACTATGAGAGACAAAATGAGAAAAAAAAATCCAGAAAATCACATTGTAGGATTTTTAAAGAATTTATTTGCAAATTATGGTGGATAATAAGTATTTGGTCAATAACAAAATTTCATCTCAATACTTTGCTATATACCCTTTGTTGGCAATGACAGAGGTCAAACGTTTTCTGTAAGTCTTCACAAGGTTTTCACACACTGTTGCTGGTATTTTGGCCTCTAGAGCAGTAATGTTTTGGGGCTGTCGCTGGGCAACACAGACTTTCAACTCCCTCCAAAGATTTTCGATGGGGTTGAGATCTGGAGACTGGCTAGGCCACTCCAGGACCTTGAATGCTTCTTACGAAGCCACTCCTTCGTTGCCCGGGCGGTGTGTTTGGGATCATTGTCATGCTGAAAGACCCAGCCACGTTTCATCTTCAATGCCCTTGCTGATGGAAGGAGGTTTTCACTCAAAATCTCACGATACATGGCCCCATTCATTCTTTCGTTTACACGGATCAGTCGTCCTGGTCCCTTTGCAGAAAAACAGCCCCAAAGCATGATGTTTCCACCCCCATGCTTCACAGTAGGTATGGTGTTCTTTGGATGCAACTCAGCATTCTTTCTCCTCCAAACACGACAAGTTGAGTTTTTACCAAAAAGTTCTATTTTGGTTTCATCATTTTCCCAATCCTCTTCTGGATCATCCAAATGCTCTCTAGCAAACTTCAGTCGGGCCCGGACATGTACTGGCTTAAGCAGGGGGACACGTCTGGCACTGCAGGATTTGAGTCCCTGGCGGCGCAGTGTGTTACTGATGGTAGCCTTTGTTACTTTGGTCCCAGCTCTCTGCAGGTCATTCACTAGGTCCCCCCGTGTGGTTCTGGGATTTTTGCTCACAGGGGTGAGATCTTGCGTGGAGCCCCAGATCGAGGGAGATTATCAGTGGTCTTGTATGTCTTCCATTTTCTAATAATTGCTCCCACAGTTGATTTCTTCACACCAAGCTGCTTACCTATTGCAGATTCAGTCTTCCCAGCCTGGTGCAGGTCTACAATTTTGTTTCTGGTGTCCTTTGACAGCTCTTTGGTCTTGGCCATGGTGGAGTTTGGAGTTGGACTGTTTGAGGTTGTGGACAGGTGTCTTTTATACTGATCAAACAGTTCAAACAGATGCCATTAATACAGGTAACGAGTGGAGGACAGAGGAGCCTCTTAAAGAAGAAGTTACAGGTCTGTGAGAGCCAGAAATCTTGCTTGTTTGTAGGTGACCAAATACTTATTTTACAGAGGAATTTACCAATTAATTCTTTAAAAATCCTACAATGTGATTTTCTGGATTTTTTTTTTTTCATTTTGTCTCTCATAGTTGAGGTATACCTATGATGAAAATTATAGGCCTCTCTCATCTTTTTAAGTGGGAGAACTTGCACAATTGGTGGCTGACTAAATACTTTTTTGTCCCACTGTAAATGCTGTTCTTATTTAACTTTTTTATTCATCAAAGAATCCTGAAAAAAGTATCACAAGTTTTCAACATTGCTAATAAATCAGCATTGCATAAAATGCATTAAGAAAATAAGTAAAATTTTGATCAAATAAATGCAGGCTTGATGACTATAAGTGACTTCTTGCAAAAATATAAAATAGTAATGTATCCAATCTTTTGACCTATAATTTTTTTTAAACCTAATTTTTTTTTTCCTCATATTGCCCCTTTTTTACATTTGAGCCCCTGCCCCTGAGGAACTCTCTGCACGTCCCTGGTGCTGTGGTTACGGCACATACTACCCTTACATCTGGCATCCTTCCATCCCATACAGTAATCAGTTTCATTTTCAGAAGGTGCGATGAATATGCTTGTCATCAATGCATCCAACCACACTGGATATCCTGAAGGAAATTCTAAATACTTCCAGAGGTTGCAGCAAGATGGTATCAAGTGAAAGTTATTTATCAGATTAGCCTCATTTAACACTGGACTTCAAGCAACTTGGGCTATGAGCTTCTCCACCCTTCCTCCAGACTCTAGGACCTTGGTTTCCAAATGAAATACAAAACTTGCTCTCATCTGAAAAGAGGACTTTGGACCACTGGGCAACAGTCCAGTTCTTCTTCTCCTTAGCCCAGGTAAGACGCCTCTGACGTTGTCTGTGGTTCAGGAGTGGCTTAACAAGAGGAATACGACAACTGTAGCCAAATTCCTTGACATGTCTGTGTGTGGTGGCTCTTGATGCCTTGACCCCAGCCTCAGTCCATTCCTTGTGAAGTTCACCCAAATTCTTGAATCGATTTTGCTTGACAATCCTCATAAGGCTGCGGTTCTCTCGGTTGGTTGTGCATCTTTTTCTTTCCACTCAACTTTTTCCTTCCACTCAACTTTCTGTTAACATGCTTGGATACAGCACTCTGTGAACAGCCAGCTTCTTTGGCAATGAATGTTTGTGGCTTACCCTCCTTGTGAAGGGTGTCAATGATTGTCTTCTGGACGACTGTCAGATCAGCAGTCTTCCCCATGATTGTGTAGCCTAGAGAACCAAACTGAGAGACCATTTTGAAGGCTCAGGAAACCTTTGCAGGTGTTTGAGTTGATTAGCTGATTGGCATGTCACCATATTCTAATTTGTTGAGATAGTGAATTGGTGGGTTTTTGTTAAATGTGAGAAAATCATCACAATTAAAAGAACCAAAGACTTAAATTACTTCCGTCTGTGTGCACTGAATTTATTTAATACACGAGTTTCACAGTTTGAGTTGAATTACTGAAATAAATGAACTTTTCAACAACATTCTAATTTATTGAGATGCACCTGTATATGTATATATATATATATATATATATATATATATATATATATATATATATATATATTAGATTAGATTAGATTAGAAGAGCAACTGGCAAAAACAAACATAACTCTGACTTTAAAATTTTCCTATCAAAATTTCACGAGTAAATATTTTTATGAAAGATACAACAATTGTGAATGTTTTGTCCCTACACAATGGAGGAGTCAACATTAAAAGTCGCAGCGAATATGTGTGTCCTCCAGCTGCTTCAAGTAGGCTACAGTATTACAGTGCATCTCATCCTCATGGACTGAACCAGATTTGCCATTGCTTGCTGTAAGACAAAGACTCTCAAATCTGGCCCACGAGATCCTCTTTCCTCCAAATTTAACTGTAATCCCTGTAGCAATGTCTGAGGCCTCTTACATTACAGACATTGCAGTTTTGTTGCTCTGGCCACATCTGCATGCCTCCCTGTAGCAGGAATATGGCATGTTCATGAATGTAATCAGAAACCCTGGGCATCTTTCTTCTGGTGTTTTCAGAGTCAGTAGAAAGGTCTCTTTAATGTTCTATGTTATTATATCTGTGACTTGCCGCCTGTAAACAGTAAGTATCTTAAGGACTGTTCCACAGGTGCATGGTTGACTGAACAAGCATGAAAAACACATTTTAAACTCTTTCCAATAAAAATATGTAAAGCTTATTTGGATTTTACAAAATGAACTTCAAAATACAGTATGCTGAAATTGGGAAGTTTCTTTTTTTATTATTATTAATTTTACACAAGTACATAGACCTGTTCCTTTCATGGTGCAGTTTCATCTGGCTATTAACAGACAAATCATCTGATGAGTTAACCACTGAAACAGAATGGATCATTGACAAACATAAATGCTGTGATTAGGCTATTTATCAGTGAATTAGAGATCTATATATCACACAAATAACTAAAAAAAAGCATTCAGTGTTTAGTTGTAAACGTCATTAAGGTTGTTGACAGTTATCTAACTGTGCTAATGGCACCAAAAACAATTGTGTTTTGCAGCAGATCAACCTTTCAGTTTGCACTGAAAATTTCCCTTAAAAAATACATCTTGTTTATTTATAGGGCACATACTATAACAATATAAAACAGCTGTTAGTAAAGATGTTTAACATGTCAAAGATGTTTTTATCTCATCCATTCATGTCTGTAAGATTCAATGAATAGTTACTTGGTAATGTACTCCAGGGCCCATTTCAGAAAGGAGGTTAAGTGAAAACTATGTTAACCCTGAAATGAGGGAAACTGGGTTTTCCGTTTCAAAATGGGAGGGTTTATTCGAGAAAGCCGGGTAAGTCAAGCCCGTTTCTGAAAGAGAGGTAACATTTACTCAGAGTCAGTTACTGTGATAACTTTGTGAACCTAACCTGGTCGGGACTTGAAAAAAATAATCTTAATGCAAACGGAAACAAGAATATTTTTAATTTCTTAATTTCTTACCCTAATGGCAGACAAAGCCTGCAGATAAACACTGAAGAAAAATGCACTTAAATTCGTTTTTTTTTTTCCTTCATGGAAACAAGACTAAATACCTTATGTTATTTTTATTATTTTATTAATTTATTTATTTATTTTTGCCATATTCACATGAATATTTATTTGAGCGGTACCATTTTAAATGTTAGTTTTCTTTAAAACATCGGAGATGCAGAGCACATTTGTAAGAGCGCTATATACAGACCTATAAGGAAAGTGTGCGTCCCTCTCACGCTCTTTCCGAGTATTTTTTTTTTTTTTTTTTTTTTTTCCTGTGCACAAATCCGTCAAAGAGGAGTTTCACAGGACTGTAGGTCAGTGGTGTAGCAATCGGTTTAAGTTTCCACAGTCTGTGATGATTTGGGGTGCAATGTCATCTGCTGGTGTTGGTCCATTGTGTTTTTTGAAAACCAAAGTCACTGCACCCGTTTACCAAGAAATTTTGGAGCACTTCATGCTTCCTTCTGCTGACCAGCTTTTTAAAGATGCTGATTTCATTTTCCAGCAGGATTTGGCATCTGCCCACACTGCCAAAAGCACCAAAAGTTGGTTAAATGACCATGGTGTTGGTGTGCTTGACTGGCCAGCAAACTCACCAGACCTGAACCCCATAGAGAATCTGTGGGGTATTGTCAAGAGGAAAATGAGAAACAAGAGACCAAAAAATGCAGATGAGCTGAAGGCCACTGTCAAAGAAACCTGGGCTTCCATACCACCTCAGCACTGCCACAAACTGATCACCTCCATGCCACGCCGAATTGAGGCAGTAATTAAAGCAAAAGGAGCCCCTACCAAGTATTGAGTACATATACAGTAAATGAACATACTTTCCAGAAGGCCAACAATTCACTAAAAATGTTTTTTTTTAATTGGTCTTCTAATTTATTAGTATTCTAATTTATTGAGATGCACCTGTATATATATATATATATATATATATATATATATATATATATATATATATATATATATATATATGCATAACAACATATTTTGTGTTGCTTTTGGTAGTTACTCCTCAGTCTAAAACGTTGTTTCCCTGTTACTCATAGTCATAATACTTCACATTAGTACTTTGACCTGTATAATAATTCATTTACTCATCACGAGATAACCTACATAGCCTACAGCACCACAGACGGGATAATTCTGCTTTCAATACTTTCCAGTTTCCAGTGAAGAACGGATCTACAGCCGAAGTAACGCTATTATTCCATTTATTGTCAAGATCAGCTCGACTATTATCTGCTAAGGGAGAGAGAGGAACACCAGCACAACTGATGTTCAATGTACGGCATCAGTGGGTAGGTTTAAGAAGAAATCGTGTGTGTGTGTGTGTGTGTAGAAAACAGCGAGCACTTTTTAAAACAGCAGTATAGAGTGTTAGTGGATCTTGGTTTTCATCAGGGTAAGGTAGACCAGTGACGCGTATGACGCATTTTTCATCATCATCTTGATCGTCGTACATTTAGACAGCATCGTTATGTTGCGCGAGCCTTATTCTGATCTGCCGAAGACATCTGAATAATGCATAATAATGCGTGCTGGATATGCGATACACGCGTTCCCGAAAAGACTATATTGGTGTTTAGGAACTGATATGGGGATTTACTGCTCATCATGTTCTGCGCGTCGGCGAGGAGATTCTGCAGGGCTGAAAATCCATGATGCAATCCCAATAGATTTAATATTTTCATGTTTTACCTAGCTTTTTGCCGTTGTCATCATAATTTCAGATCATTGTGACCCGATGAATTTTATTCAGTGAAAGATGTTTCATCATGGTGATAAAGAAGGCAAGAAATCTGCGTTTGGACATCCTGTCTACGGCCAGATTGTTCTCTCCATTATCCTCCTCCTCCTCCCTCCTTTTCTGGTCACCGCCTTCCCTGTTAACACAGTAGGTAAGAGATCTGCATAAAAACTGCAATTGTATAATTTTTAGGAATATGTGGAATATGCGGGGCTTCCTTTGTGGTTGCACGCTGAAATGGGCTGAAGAACCTGGCCCATCATCTTCATTAGAGGTTCTGTTCTGTCATGCCATAACAGTTCCTCCATGACATGACGATGCTGTGGGCTATATAGACTAACCTTTGGTCATGACTAAGCAGAACATTTAAAACAAGCAAGAACCACACTCATAAAATTCCAGACATCATCTAGGCCCTAAACACCTCCAGGCTATAACATCATTTTATGAAGGTGACATTTATGTAACATTGAGTAAAACCAACATCTCAGCAGAAAAGTGTTTTGGCATAGAATGAAAATGCCATATTGAGTGTGATGTTGGAGAGACTACAGGGATTGTTGAGTTGTAACAGTTTCACCCAACAGAGTTACGGGTGACATCATGTGCTCACCACCCTCCTGAGGTGATAGAAGTTGCAAGACAAAATGTAAAAATAGAAAGGATAACAATAAAACATTTTAAAGAAAATGAAAAAAGCATGTTAATTTACTGAAGCCATGACTGACCAGACAGGGAACACTGTAACTTTGTCTTTCATATAGAACTTTATTCATAATAATAATATGTTCTGTAGTTTTGTTCTTCACATTTGTTTACATTTTCCCGTATTTTTACCATTTTTAATTAAATACAGTGAGGATGATGGGTGACATAATTATTTTGAACTAGTAGTTTTAGTAAAGACAGAAATGGGTGTTCAAGCATCAAAACAAAAGCTTAATACAACTTTTTTTTTTTTTTTTTTTGCATACATTAGAATGTGTCCCGTTTCGTTTTATTTTTTCTCAGCAAAAAATAATAACTGTCAAACATTTTTTACTGTGATTTTTCAGAAAAAAAAACTCATTCAGTATAACAATAATTTGTATACCAAATATTGTCAGTATCAAAGCAGCACTATCCTTCAAAGCACTTGGTTTCACCCATTTGTCAATACATTTTTAGTCATTCATAATAAAAAATATAGTGTGATCACTTATTCTAAGTACAGATCAGAATCAGATCAGAAACTACATAAATATATCTAAATGATATGCTGAATGACAGTGGAACTTTATTTCACCCATATTTTGAAATTTTAATATTACAAATGTTAACATTTAAGTAGACACTTTGTTTGCATTTAATATGCTGTCTGTGTTTATAAAATCACTTTTGTAAATTTTATTTAATGCGGTCACCAAAATGGGATGTCTCTTTAGATTAAAGTTTTGAGAGACATGGAACAAAGAACTACCAAGTTACAGATACCAAGATCAAACACTGATATTGGCACAACCATAAAATGTCTTCTTTGCTTTAAATGTATGATTTGGTTCTTCCCTGTGCACTTTCAGTGGAGCAGTTCTGCAAGGATCCTGGTGTTCCTGAGCACGGAATCAGAACTCCAAGCAACGGTGTGTTCTTTGAAAACTCAGTGGCCAGGTTCTCTTGTGTGGATGGTTATAGCTTAAAGGGTCCAGCTAAGATTATCTGCACGCGTTTCCATAATGGATCGGTAGGCTGGAAACCAAGCCTTAAACCAGTGTGCCTTTCAGAAGGTGAGGCTACTCCATCTTAACCTTTTAACTGTCAGTGTCCTGTTAGCTTTAAATGGTACTTTAAATCCTTTTACCAGGCTCCTCCCCCTAGCAGATGGTGTCAAGTGCCGTATTACCAAATTTACTACAATATTTTATCATCAAAACTTTTTCTAATCTTGACGAAATGTATATTGTTGGAAAGGTCTGTCTCAAGGTTCCATATTTGGTGCTTATTAGAAATATATAAATTTGTAACAAAGAACTGCATCAAAAAAATAATAAATCAATGTGTCACCCTGTGGCTATTTTTGCTGTAACGCCTAAACAATATCTGGAACCTCAGTTTTTGTGAGGTCATCTTCAAATTTGGAATATAGCTTATTTAGACACATGGCTTTATAGCAATTTTAGATTCCAAAATATTTGGTAAAACATTTTTTTAATAAAATAATAATAATAAAAAATACAGTATAGTAATTTTTTTTTACAGTAAGCTTAAACTTCTATAACTTTTTTACATTTATTTATTTAAATGTTTGTCTTCAGCAATAATCTGCTGAGTCTTCTTTAAAAGGAGATTAAGCTTAGGTATGTATTTCAAAGCATTCATGAACTGCAACAATTTAAGTTTGGATGCATTTAAGAAGTTAAATATTTAAATTCTTTAACTCTTTAATAATTGTTTAACTATAGTGTTGCAGCATTTTTTATGTAGCTACTCTATCTTTCAAAGATTGTCTTCCTCCATTCATCGAGGATGCTGATGTCACAAATAAGACGTACAGGCCTGGTGACAGCCTCATTATTAGCTGTCATGATGGATTTCAGATCCGATACCCTGACACAGAAACTATGGAATCAGTCTGCCAGGCGGATGGGACATGGGATAATCAGCCAACCTGTCAAGGTTTGACACAAGCCATTTTTTGCCAATTATTCAAAACAAATCTACTGTGTAACTGACTGTAATTCAATAAACACCACACTCTTGAAGATAGTTTAAATCTGGAAAGGGTTTCATGTCTGTCCTCTGTCTCCACAGGCTGCCTCCGGCCGCTGATACCTCCACACAGTTACATGAACATCTCTGAAACAGAGTTCTCTGTGCCTGTTGGGACTGTGGTCCACTACCAGTGTTTTCCTGGTTACAAGTTGGAGGGACCTGAACTTCTGGAATGCATGTATAACCTCATCTGGTCGAACACGCCACCACGGTGCCTTGATGTTGAGGGTGAATAGAAGTATAATTTAGCAGCTTTAAGCTGAAAAATGAACAGATGTGTTCAAAAGAAGACATGATTTTGTAATTATAATATTTTGTTTAATATTATCCATCTATAATATTATCTTTTATAGATTCATTTTATAATTACAAATCTTTTTACAACTATAATCTTTTATAACTGCATCCTGAAAACTACTTGTTTACAGTTTATAGACTTTTCTCTTAATGAGAAACTCAAAATCTTTATGTAAAGATTTGAAATTTACTTATAAAATCTGCAATACTGTAAACAGAATATTAAGTAATTATGTTATTTAGGAACGTGTAAACAAATAAGGGACAAATATTAAAAATGTGGTCTGGGATTCAGGAAGAGGAAATGAGTTATTTGATTAAGATGTCTTTTTCTGTGTCTCTGATGTTTTACAGCATGCTCTGTACCCCCGATGATAGAACATGGAGATTACTTCTGCCACCCACAGCCATGTGACCGCTACATTCATGGGACGGTCATAGAATGCTACTGTTATCCTGGCTACTCTTTAGCGAATGACTACAAGTACATCACCTGCCAGTACGGACAATGGTTTCCACAAATGCAGTTTTACTGCATCAAAGATGGTAAATTAGCCTGCATTCTTTTCAGTAAAAGATTACAAACAAATTTATTTGGTCAATCATAATCAGATGAACCTTGCACATTAGCACAAGGAAAGTGCAATGAGATATAACAATATTTTTTATTGATGCTGTTAGTTATGAAATTGACGTTAAAGGGGTCATATGATGCGATTTCAAGTTTTCCTTTCTCTTTGGAGTGTTACAAGATGTTTGTGCATAGATAAGATCCCTGAAGTTGCAAAGACTAAAGTCTCAAAACCAAAGAGATATTCTTTATAAAAGTTAAGACTTGACCATGCCCTCCTAAAACACCTCGTTTAAACACGCCCCCACATGTCTACATCACGGTGTGGGGAGATTTGCAAAACTCCGCCCAAATGTATATGCAAAGAAAGAGAGCAGGACTTTTATTCTCGCTGTAGTGTTGTTGCTGCCGCCGGCGCCATGTCCTGGAGACGCTGTGTGTTTCATTGTGAAAGCAAAATTACTTTGTTTGAGCTTCCAAAAGAGGACACAACTAGAAATCAGTTAAGCTGTATTTACAACACTGTTCTAGAACAGTTCAACCCAAATATTCGAGTGCGTGCAGCACATTTTATGAAGGACTATTTCCTGAACCTGGGAGTAGCCTGCCAGCTGTGCTCAAAGACTGTTTCTATAAAGTGGGGCAATTCCAACTTTGCAAGGACAGTCTGGCGCTTCTGACTCACAGCCTGTAAGTATGTTTTCATATATAAAGAATTTGCCACTGACGATTCAAACGCAAGTTTTGAGCAGTGTAGAGTAGTGCTTGTTGTTTGTCGTTTCTCCGATCACAAATGCAGACATGGTAATGTTTACACGGTGCGATGCAACGCGACGCATAAAAATACAGTATAAGTCATTATAATCAGTCATTATGTCCCCACTGGATGCAACAAATGCCTCGTTTATAATGCGTTTTATTGTTTTTGTGTCATCGCGCCGGGACACAGCATCACAATACGGTAAGGGGCGTAACATTTCCGTCTCACGCTTGAGGTATTCGGCCAATCACAACGCACTGGATAGCTGGCCAATCAGAGCACGCCTCGCTTCTCAGAGCGATGAACTTTGTAAAAATTGGCGCGTTTCAGAAAGGTGGAGCATAGAGGAGCAACAATAATGTACAGTATGTGGAAAATAATGTGTTTTTTGAACCTTAAACCGCATAAACACATTCCATTACACCAAATACACAAAATAATGTTCTTTTTAGCAACGTCATATGACCCCTTTAAATATGCATATACTATGAACTAATGAACCTATAAAAAAAATTGACCTATTTACTTACCTTATTTACTTTTTACCTATAAAAAAAATTGACCTATTTACTTACCTTATTTACTTTTTTGCACACTCATGGTCCCTCTCTCTCTATCTCTATCTCTCTCTCTCTCTATCTCTATATATATATATATAGAACATGAGTGTACAAACTCATACAATTAAATTGATTTTTTTAACAGTATTACAAAATAATTATATTTCAAATAAGCTAGATAAATAAATTCTATTCTCTTAAACTTTCTGATAAAAATCCTGAAAACATCCCAAAAATATTAAACTGTTCTTAGCATTGATAATAATGTTTCTTGAGCACCAAATCAGCATTTTAGAATGATTTCTGATGGATCAAGTGACACTGAAGTCTGGAGTAATGGCTGATGAAAATTCAGCTTTGCATCACAGAAATATATTACATTATAACATATATTAAAATAGAAAATAGTTGTCTGATTTGTAATAAGATTTCACAGTATTACTGTTTTTACTTTTTTGATCAAATAAATGTAGTCTTGGTGAGCATAAGAGACTTTCAAAAACATTGAAAACTCTTAAAAATCTATATACATTTTTATTTTTTATGTATATTATATATGAATTAGTGCTGTCAAATGATTAATCGTGATTAATCGCATCCAAAATAAAAGTTTTTGTTTACATAATATGTGTGTGTGTACTGTGTATATTTATTATGTTTATATAAATACACACACATGCAGGTATATATTTAACAAAAATATGTTATGTTTATATATTAAATATATTTATATATATAATATAAATTATATGAATATAAATATATACGTTAATACATGTAAATATTTACAAAATATATACTGTATGTGTGTATTTATATATGCATAATAAATATACACAGTACACACACATATATTTGGTAAACAAAAACTTTTATTTTGGATGCGATTAATTGCGATTAATTGCTTGACAGCACTAATATGAATATACTTTTTCTGAAAATGTTGGGGTCAGTAAGATAAATGTATAAAATAATTTGATTCCTTTGTATTAAAACAGTTTGTATTAAAACAAGATTCATATCTCCTAAACAGAATGTTAAACTTGGCTGTACAAGTTAACAAGCAGAGCTTTATTCCCATAGAGACAACCTGGCCTGGTTTTCAAGATTCTCTACTAACCACATGGAAAGTAGTGGCTTGTACGGCCACTAGTGTGCTGGTAGCTCTGCTCTTGGTGATCACAGGCAAGATGTTCCACTTCAAATGCAAACCCCAGCAAAGTCCAAGGTACGGCCGACATTATAATCATACAGTGTAGTCTGATCTACTCTTAACTTACTCATCAAAACATGTCTTCCTTTTTCAGTGAAGAGCAAGATGAAGGCCGAGATCCAAACATCTTGGTTGTAGATGGTGTTGCTGTACCACTTCCCTCTTATGAAGAGGCTGTTAGTGGTACCTACTGTCAGCCCCCAAATGATCTGCCCCCTGCTGGTCTGGGGAGCTCACAGCATTCAGAAGAACAAAACCCACCTTCATATCCCGGACATACAGGGAGTCATAATGGTGTGCCATTGGACACTAGTGAGGCTGAGACCTATGATAGCATCTCGGACACATCAGAATGTCTTCAAGGCATACAGCCATCTTCTTCCCATGCTGGTGGACTCAATAACATGTCTGAGAAAACCAATGCCATCACCTCTATGGAGGAGACTGCCTCCACAAGCCCCAGCATAGACATTGCAGATGGTAAGGCTGTCAGCTGCTGCCACCTAGTGGTAGAAGCACACACTGTTTTATTATATTATTTGTAGTGCTGTCAAACAATTAATCGCCATTAATCGCATCCAAAATAAAAGTTTTTGTTTACATATGTGTATACTGTGTATATTTATATATATATATATATATATATATATATATATATAAAATTATATATATATATACAAACACATGCATGTATATATTTATGAAAAATGTTGTTTATATGTTAAATATAACTAGATATAATCTAAAATATAAGAATATAAATATATACATGTAAATATTTTACAAATGCTTACTGAATGTGTGTATCTATATATACATATAATAAATATACACAGTACACATACATAATGTAAACAAAACTTTTATTTTGGATGCGATTAATCGCGATTAATCGTTTGACAGGACTAATTATTTGTAACATATTTGAATACAGAGACACTTACCAATGTATTGCTTTGCATTTTCCAGAAATTCCTCTCGTGGAGGATGGTGAAGCGGACTGCTGATTGTTACCTTTAACTGAAAATGGGACACTTGAGATTGTTTCACTCCACTGTTGGTTATTTCATTGTTCATTTCTGATTTTGTTGAACAACATGGCGCAGGCCAAATTACTGCTCATAAGGAATTATTGCACACTTATATTTAATGAAGAGCACACCAGGGAAAGATAGGCAATAAAAAAATAATAATCAAAAACTAAATAAATTCCCATTTCCTGCTCAAGAAGGAACTATGCATTTGATCATAGCATATTGTTAATTTAACTTTCCCACAATACATAGCATCTAAGTATTATAAATTATTTTTCTTGTGACTTTCACTTGGCAACCGCGCTGCATTCTGGCCAGCTTTCAAATGGTATGGATTGTAACAATGATGAATATTTCTTAAATAAATAATATGTTAACTTTACATTTGAGTTTATTTTGAGTTTTTTTTTTTGTTTTTTTTTTTGTTTTTTTAAGTTCAGTGCATTCATCCAGGTGTACCTTGGATGAAACTAGGTACAAGCCAAAGGCAGGTGCACTGCATGCATTATGACAAGCTGACAACATAGCCTGCAAAGTTGGACTTGATTAATAACACACATATAAGCTAATTTACTTTTAACAGACCACAAATATAGCTGAGAACACAGCTCTAACAAGATGTCTTTTTAAAGTGATTTGGGAAAGGGAAAGTAAAAAAAACATGGTCAGATAAAAGTAACATTTACATTTAAATATCTTAGAGGCAGATAAAATGAGAAGTCTCTTTAGTTGCAGCAGCACATTACACTCTTTCCAGTTCATGTGGCTGGATTGCTGCATATGGATGGATTATATGAGGAATTATTTTTTAATAGTTTTTTAGCATATTTTATTATACTTAAACTACAGGCATAAATCAATAGTAATTAATTTCATGTTTTTTTTATTATTTATTATTATTATTATTATTATTATTTATTTTTTTGGACGTTTGTGAGTCTTATTATTTTTGTCCACTAGGTGTCACACATGAGTTTGTTTTCAGGGACATAAGCTTCAGTTATTAACAGAATTAGTTCTTAACAAATTAGTTCTAAATTTCATAATTTCATACACACACACACACACACATACACATATACATATACATACACATATATATATATATATATATATATATATATATATGCTATAGCCTACATACACTTTATACATTTTAAAACATTATAATATGACGGGAAAGTGTAATTAAATGTAACATCAAGGATGGCTCTATACTTAATTTATTCGTTTTACTTATGTTGTTGAAAGTAGGCTGTGTTGATATGTCCTAGTACCTAACATCTGTTTCATTAAAGGTTATGTAATAAATTATGATACTAACACCCTTGACAGAAAAAATAAATAAATAAATAAAATTAATTCCGGTCAAATGTTATAAATCAGCTCGGTTTTTCTTTCTTTCTTTTTTTAGACGCGAGTTTTTATACGGTGCCAGAAGTTGATCGAATAATAATAATAATAAAAATAAATAAATAAATAAACTTGATTGTATTAAACCAATTATTAAACAAAAATATGATAGTTTTATATACAGTGTTAATATTGCATGGCTATAATTTAGTATATGGCAAGTATATGTTATCCTGTTATCAAATGACAAACGCGCACATTAAAAGAAGAGCGGGGCAGGCGCGCGCACGAACGCATGCACTCACAGCATATGCTTGCTTAAACAGACATACTGTACACACACGTTTAATAGCAAACACACTCCTTCACTCTTAGGCACATGGCAAAAATGCCGAGAGAGCCGGATTCACTCAGTCATCATCATGCAAAATGCCCTGAGGATAGATTCCTGACCAAGAGGACCGAATGGCTCCAAGGACCCTTCAGACTCGTCTTTATAATCATTTACTTCTCTTATTTGAGACATACTTTGGCACATCCTCAGTGTCTGGACTACCAGCCACCTTTCAAACCCCCTTACCACCTTGAGTTTTGCAGGCACTATGAGAAATTTGGTTGCTGTGACCAAAAAGCAGACAACAGTATTGCAATGAGATACTGGGATATAATGGACCTGATTGGTGATGAGGCATATGCAGTGTGCGGTGATTTGGTAAAAGATATTATGTGTCAGGTATGTATGATACTTTATTAACAAATAAGCTGACATTGCTACTGTAGTAAACTGCATTTTTTAATATGTTTGGTTATGTTTTAACAGGTTGTTTTTGAAATGTTGTGAAATGTTTGCGTGTTAGAAGGCTGCACTTTCATATTTATATTATATAATATTACACAACAACTTGAACAATTTATAGTGCCCTGAATAACATTATATTTTATAAGCTTATTATCCTGCATATGCCCATTGCTCTCTTATATTAAACAGCTTAATGCCATATCTGCAATGTAAGGGATGTAATTAGGATTTTATTTTTTTATTTTTTTTTAGTAATAGTTTTGAGGAGTTTGCTTTTGACAGCGGAATAGAGTGTCTGATATTTTAATACATTTAAATGCTTAAATGATTTCTGTTTTTCTCAGTAACTGTCATTCACTGATGTAAATACATTTACAGAAATACACAGTAAATTCTTTTATTAGTGGTGCTTGGTAAGACAATCGTCAGTATTATTATTGCACATCCATTTGATTAGATGTGAGAGCTTTTAAAAATAAACTACAAATCTAAAGATTATAGTGTGTTTGTGCTGCAGATTAATGATTCTTCATCTCTTTTACAAGTTGTATGGTTACATTTTGAAGTGATTTTACATAGAGTTTTCATTGGGGCAGATTAAGTAACTTACATTTAAGGATGAACCAGATCCATATTATAGAGCAGGGGTACCCAATTCTGCACTTGGAGTCATACCTTTCTGGAAAGTTCAGCTCCAGTCCTAATTAAACACACCTAAAGCAATTAAGCTCTTCAGGAACACTTGATAATTATAATCAGGTGGATCAGGGTCAGAACTAATGTTGTATAGTCCAGACCAGCTAATTCAAGTCAGAGTTCAGGCCAAATCTGAAAAGGTTGTGTCAGACTCTGAGAGAAAGTCATATATGAGTCTGAGTCAAGTTATAGATCTGAAGAGCAAGAGTGTCCAATTCTGCTCCTGGAGGTCAACATCCTGCTGAGTTTAGTTCCAACCAGCTCCATAACACTTGCCTGGAAGATTCTAGTGAGTCTGAAGATCTCGATTATGCTGAGTGCACACCACAAGATAATCGGGCTGATTTTGGGCCGATTTCTCCCCTTCCGACAATCCTAGGTAATGTCCTGATTATTTTGGTGGTTCTAAAGATTATCTTATCAGATTTTCCTGTGGTGTGAGGTGTGTTAAGAGTGACTGAATCTGCTCAGAAGAACGTCAGAGGCGCCACGATCGCGAATCGTAAATATTCAACATGTTGAATATTTACGATCAGAAATCCAGATGTGTGGGGGGACCCTGAGGACACCACACACTATTAGAGCAAAACGGTTAAATCTAGGATTTTTTGTCCTCATGTTTTTGGTCTCTCACATTTTGAAGATCTTATAAGATTTTAAAATCTTTGAGTGTGTACCCAGCATTAGCTGATTCAGATGTATAGGCCTGAAGCCAGTGCTTGAAGTGCAAAAAAAGAAGTGCAGGGGAAAGTACTCTGCAGGAAAGAAATCTCAAATTGTCCAATCCTAGTCTGAACGATTCAGACAATATAAATATGCTTTTCTTTGGGGTGACTGAGATTGGTTTTGCATCAGTGTTACATGAATCTCTGCAGCACACACACACACAGTGTGTGCTCCAGACTAAAGACACAATAGCACAGAGCAGATCATATGCAAGCGTCAGCACAGGCCACAAAATTTATCTACACTCAAAAAAAAATTTAATCCCAAAACTTAAAATTTACGTATTTCAATTACATGGCAATTTTCCATCCAATTTAATCACATAAATCTAACGTAAAATTAACATTTATTTCAACTAAACCCTGTCATGTTCAGTTGACATGAATGAATTAATTAAATAAATGTTATGTAATCTGATGAACTGTGATAAGCTTGTGGAATACATAAACTTTACTCTTTTCCAATAACTTATTGTTACTTTCTTTATATAACTACCTTAGATTTTCTCAATTCTATTAAATAAATGGTCAAAAACATGTTAAATTTTCAAACATTTATTGTTGCAATTGCTCCATTAATTGCTTTAACATCAAACATTTTCACATTTTCTAGGTAACATTGTTATATCATTGCATAGTAAACAATTTGTACTTTTTCCTGACCTATAATGTGAAACACAAATGTAAATGGTCCCTCCCCTTCCTAATTATTTGTTAGGGAAGAAAAAAAAATTAAAGGAAAGCAACTATTATATTTTACTTCACATATAACTAGTGATGACAATTTAAACACTTCTACACATTAAAATAAATAAATATAACAGGTTATTTTTACATTTCAATATTTAGGTCAGAAAAAGTGTCTTAATCATTGTGGTGTGATTTGTTGAATACCTGAAGATCTCCTCATCTTGAATGTCAGATCTTAGTTTTGGTGGTGGAATAAGTAGCATTCAGTTCTCTGAAGTTGAATGTAATCAAAACATGAAAAATGAGGAACTACAAAAACCTGAGGCCAAGAACTGGTGACTCGGGATACACAAGTAAGACAGTCTCAGCGCTGCTGGAAAACGAGTCAAGTTGACTTCCTGGACTGAGTCAGCAGCACTAGGGCTAACATCTCAAAAAGTATTACAGCTAGAGGAAACAGAAAGGTGCTTTAGGTGCAGGCTCTTGCATGCTGGAGTGTCATCAGTTTGTAGAATCTCTTTCAAGTTATCCTTGTCATGTCTTTAAGCTTAAAAGTTTTCAATATCCCTCCAGTTGTTGGAAACATGTCCTATTGACTGAAACGTTTCAATTTTAAGTGCTTGAACCTTTGAGGAAAGCTCGCTGCCATCCAAATTTATCAGTACTTTCTGGAAGAATTCAAACGTGAATTTGAGACTCTGAGGGTAGATTAAGTTGAGAGCGTAGATCAGTCCGAACAGCATTACTAATCCAAAGGAAATACTCTTTAAGTGTTGTAGCAGCTTCACACCATCTATCAAAACTCCAACATCTGGCTCATCCGCAGCACCAGCACCTTCTTTGGAAAGTCTCAGAGTGAATTCAGGATTGCAGTCCTAGGGCATTTAAAAATAAATAAATAAATAAATAAATAAATATTAGGAAATAAAAAATTTCCTATGAACTTTTACATGTAGTTTTCATACACTCACATATCTAAAAGTCAAAAAAGAGAGAGAAAACATCAATACTTTCGCAAAGAAATGAGTAAAATTTAGTTATAACAAAACAAACAAATCTTATACATGCCATAACTGAGTGATTATCCCACACTGGAGTCAATTTTGAAATGATATCACAACGATGATGTCTGAAATAGTAAAGACGATATATTGTTTGAGTTTTGTAATGAAATTACAACTCCGCATGAAATGAATACATATTCCTCTTCATTAATGCGATGTTTAACTTGTACATGCATCTTTCATACACGTGTTTCCATAACGTTTTTTTCATTTTTTTTCTCATATTACATTCATGTTGAGAGAGTAATTACGAGCAATAAAAGTTGTTTTAACCCTTTTTAAATATACTTTATTTAAATTGTTTGCTTAATTTCAATTACTGGCAAGAATCATTTTTTGAGTGCAGCATTGTAGTACTCAAGCCTAGACTCGGTCTTGACTCAGACACCAGATGCTCTGAAGTCCACGAAAATGGTCTTGGAATGAAGAAGTCCTTGAGTACTACAACACTGGCTGGAACTGCTCTCCAGGAGCAGAACTGGGCCCCTGTTATGGACTAGAACATCAGAGACTTGTGGGTGGGGACGTTTAACTTGAACCAGTAAGCTTCAGAAAATGTAGTTAATTGTAAGACCTGTATTGCTCTTTCGCAGGAATGTTCTCCATACGCCGCACACTTGTTTGATGCTGAAGACCCGTACACTCCAGTGCGGCACCTACCAGGACTGTGCTACGCTTACTGCTCAGAATTTCACAGCAAGTGTCATTCTGTGGTCAAGTATCTAACCAACAGCCGGACTCTGCTGGAGATGTGTGAGAAGGACCACTCGCATTTCTGCAACCTCATTAACCTCGATGACCAGGATTATTGCTACCCCAACGTCCTGAGGAACAATGACCTGTACAGCAGTCTGGGCAAGGTGGTGGAGGACACCAAAGGCTGCCTGCAGCTGTGCTTGACAGAAGTGGCCAATGGGCTGAGGAACCCTGTGCTGATGGTCCACAGTGGAGATGATACCCACCGCATGTTCGTGGCAGAGCAGATTGGCTTCGTATGGGTGTATCTGAAAGACGGCAGCCGCTTAGAGCAGCCCTTCCTGGACATTAGCGGGGAGGTGTTGACCACACAGTGGCTGGGAGATGAAAGAGGTTTCCTGGGTCTTGCCTTCCATCCTAAGTACAGGAACAATGGGCGCTTCTTCATCTACTACTCCATTTTGATAAACGGCAAGCTGGAGAAAATTCGCATCAGCGAGATGAAGGTCGCGGCTCATGACATGAACGTGGCAGACCCCCACTCAGAGAGGTTTGATCTATGTTGTTCACATGCTTTCAAAATATACGTTAAAGAAACAGTTCACTTAAGAATGAAAAACCTCTTATTTTCTCACCCTAAGTTGTTCCAAATGCGCACGCTGTTATTTTTCCTGTGAAACTAAAAATCTTCTTGCATCTTAAAAATTGCATAAAAATTTCATTGTCAACATGTTGGTCAAGTCCCAAAAAAGCTTTAGATTTCATGATATGTCACATCAAGCTGCATGTAAAACCTGAAACACACTGCACGATTTTCGGCTGTCCCAGATGAAAGATTGGCATCGCGAGACAATCGTGGCGATTTTTGTGATCGTAGCTCCTAATCTGTGGTTTTGTGTCGTACAGTGAGAGAGGTTCAAAGACGGCTGTTTTCACAGTGTTGTGACCAAAGACATCCTACGATTATTTTCTGACAGTGTCAGAAATTCAGCATGATCATCGCACATTGTGTTTGCTGCTACGACCCACGTTTACTGACCAGCCAATAAAAATGCGACATGAAATCAACGCGACATGACGCTAAAACATAAAAATGCTTACCTCAAGCTCTTATCCCTTCATCTTTTGCCGCTTCCATTTTTTTTCAGCACACATTAAAAACTACAACTTCCAAAGTGTGATTCCTCATGCTCTCTTTGTTTTCAAACTAGTGCATGCTCATGACGTTTTATTCTTCTATAGTAACGTGTGACGTAACGTACGACTCAATAGGTGTCATAGATTCTCCATGTATGTCTCTACCCAAGTTTATTAGATCCATGTCGCACAGTGTGATCTGCAATGATCTTATAGGATTGATAAAATCATGACGTGTGTAGAAGGCTTTAATAACATTATCAAACCTCATTGGTTCTTTTGAGTTTCATGACCAAATGTTATTGAAGTCCAAATTCACACCATAGATGATTTCAGAGAAAACCAACTGTTCTTAACACAAAGCCATCATTTGACTTCAGAACATTTTGGTTATTGTGGTACAGACTTTGTAATGGTGCTTTTATGGTTTTGAATAGTTGGCTATTTTATGTTTCCTCAATTTCTTCTTAAATGTTGTAAACAAATATGTATTTACAGAGTTCTTCTTGAGATTGAGGAGCCTGCAGCAAACCATAACGGTGGGCAGCTTCTGTTTGGTCTAGACGGATATCTGTACATCTTTACAGGGGATGGTGGAAAAGCAGGAGACCCTTTTGGAAAATATGGAAATTCCCAAAACAGGTAAGGACTGTTTTTAAACTGTCAAACCTTAAAACATTTCAGAATAATTGGTGTAGAATTAAGAGTATGAGTGTCACAAATCATGCGCAATGCTTTGATAAACTCCAATAACTCCCTCTTAGACACTTTATCACAAAAGATTTACCTGCTATGCAAATATGTTTCAGATCAGCATTGTTAGGAAAAGTGCTTCGGATTGATGTGGATGGTAGCAGTATAGATGGGAAGCCCTATAAGATTCCTCCAGACAATCCATTTCTCAGAGAGCCTGATGCAAAGCCAGAGGTCTATGCCTATGGTGTGAGGAATATGTGGCGCTGCTCAGTGGATCGAGGGGATCCGCTCACTGGTTACGGGAGAGGGAGAATATTCTGCGGTGATGTGGGTCAAAATCGATATGAGGAGGTTGACATCATTGTGAAGGGAGGAAACTATGGATGGAGAGCCAAAGAAGGCTTTGAATGCTTTGATACGAAATTATGCCAAAACTCTTCTCTAGGTGAGCTGAACCGTAGAATAATTACACACATATGGGTCAGATCAAATGGAGCATTTCAGAATTTTTTACTGCTCCATGAAACATGGTTACTGGAGAACTTCATATCACTAGCCAGTCAATAAATTTGTGCTCCTGATTTCTGGAGATTGATCATTTTGAGCATTTCAAATGATCTTGAATGAATAGTTACTTAAAAAAAGTCAATATTTACTCCCGTCATTTTTTTTAGCAGTTTGTGTTTTTCATGTAAGGAAAGTTGATGATTTACACTGCCAAACTCCCAAATGAGAAAAAAAAACATAATAAAAAAGGAATTTTGAATTTTAATACATTCTTGATTTCAAGTCTTCTTAATTCCAATGATAGACATGTTTGAGAAAATGTATGCATACATTTATGATCTTTTCCTCTGCATAGCTCTCTGATCTTATTTAATTTAGCATTTTTTTCAATCTTGCTAAATTGCAATCGATCACGTGACACACAAGAAACAATGACGTTTGGTTGCAATGCAATGAGCCTATATTCAGTATAATAATGGCTTAAATTTTTGTCTGTTCTTCAGACAAAGAGAGCGTAAAGCTACAGTAAGACTTTGAATATAATGCACAAGTTACACTGATCAAATTTATGATTTGTTCTGTCCTTTTTAGAGATTGACAGTATCTTAATATGTAACAAGTAGGTTGGACATTCTGGATTCAAAACATAATGTTGAATTTAAAGAAAGAGAATAATTTAGGATCAAAGCAACACACGGGGTGAGAAATTAATAACAGACGGTTCTTTTTAGGGTGAAATGTAAAGAAACCGTAATGAACAAACTCTCATTTCTTTAAACATTCTTTTAATTACACAAACATTTTTTTTTTATTTTTATAGATGACATTTTGCCAATATTTGCCTATGGACACCATGTTGGGAAATCCGTAACTGGAGGTTACGTGTACAGAGGATGCGAATCACCCAACCTCAATGGTCTTTATATTTTTGGAGACTTTATGAGTGGGTAAGGACCAACTCTCTCTTTGCAACAACTAAACCTAACTATTTTTCATGCACAATCAACTCTCAATTATAGCTATAAAAGTTACAGCTCAAGAGAGTCGTTTTTAGGTCAATCGGTCACTACTTTTTTTTTTTTTTTTTTTTCTTAAAATATGTCTGGGAGCAATGACAATTCAAGCTTTTGTTCCTATTCAGACGATTAATGGCTCTGGAGGAGGATAAGAGATCTGGGACTTGGAAGGAAAAGAATGTGTGTATGGGTGACACTAAAACCTGCTCTTTTCCTGGCCTTATAAATCATCACCACAAGTTCATCATCTCATTTGCAGAGGATGAAGCGGGTGAGTTTGTGCACAGTATAATATAATGCACAATATACATATTAATCCAATTATGTGACTGAAAAATATTCATACTATTTTTTTTTTTTTTTTTTCCCCTGAAGGAGAACTTTATTTTTTGGCGACCTCCTACCCAAGTGCAATGTCTCCCTTTGGCACGCTTTACAAATTCATGGATCCATCCAGGTAGGTATATTTTGCTACATTTGGATACATTTTCTACTCAAATAGTCTTAATATGCACACACGTGCAGTACGGTAAAAAATGACATGACAATTTTTCTTTGCCTAATCTGTCGATACTGTATAACCAATGATGGGTAAATTCCCCATTAAAAGAGTTCTTAAAATGTAACATAAGTCTCAGTTAAGACATCATGCTGGGAGACAGAAGGACTACAGGACATGTCAGTTTAAGCGTCATGCGGTCTATATTTCTTTGGAATCTTGGAATCTGTTGCACATGCTTCCACCAAATGGTTTCCATCTGGGGGTCTGATATATTGAAATGTCGATTTTACTATATTTTATTTTATTACAGTGCCTTTAAAAATACATTGAATCTAGTAAAGGATGACTAAATTACTTAAATAGAGACTGAAATAACAATATAAATAACCAAACATAATCTTTTTGATGTTTTAAACAATTAACCTATAGATAAATCAAGAATCATCCTGCTGGAACCAGCAAGACTACTGAAGATTATCAGCACATCTGAAATCAGTCTCACTAATAGAAATACCATACATTAGTCCCAGCTGTTCTGTATTCTTTATCCCTCCTTAAATAGCCAAGTGGAAAAAAAACAGAGATTCATTACTAATAGGAGCAGTAGAAGGTCATTGCCCTCACAAACACACACAGCCTTGTATATACATTTGTTGAATTAATTATGATACCATCTTAAATTTCTTTTTTTACCTCACGGCACTAAAGGAGTCCTACATTTTTAAATTTAATGAAGTTATTTCCTCTGTCTGTCTCTATTTACAGGAGGGCACCTCCAGGAAAATGCAAAAACAAGCCACTTCCTGTAAAGGTCAGAGGGAAGAAAGTGCCATTCACACCAAGAGAATGTAAGAATATTTTACGTCCTAAAAAATTATTGGTGTCAACACTGTCAAAAAAAAAAAAAAAAAAAAATTGTTGTTGTAAATAAAACAAAGATTGGAGTACATTTTACAAGAAAATAGTACTTCAGTTTATCTATTTCAAAAGTTAAATTTAAAAGTTAAATTTTCTTTTTTAAAAGTTTAATTCAATGTTACTTGCTGTTTCTTTGTAATTGTTTGTGGAATTTTCTATTTTTTCTATTATTTATTTTATTATTATTTTTTAAGATTACCAAAGAAAATCAATTACATTATGTAACAGAATTGCCTGAAGACTCCTATCTATCTATCTATATTTTATTTATTTATATATATATATATATATATATATATATATATATATATAATTATTATTTTTTTTTTTTTTTTAAGTGACTCTGCTTGGCATAAATGAAACGCCTACAAGATCACCACTGGAGAAGATCTTACTCCCCACTAAACCACCAAGCACACGCCAGCCCACAAGGACCAAACCCACCACATCTGCACCGAAGAAAAAAATCCCAGGCAAAACCACTACAGCAAAGTTGAGCCAAGAAAAGTTAAAGAAGACAACTCGGGCAAAGGAGAAGCAAATAAACACAAGCACAAAAACACTAAAGAAGGTTCCTCCAAACAAGAAGTCATTGTTACTAACCAAGAAGGACAAACAAGCCACAGGAAAGCCATCTCACAATCCCAAACTGTCCATAAAAGGATCTCCAGAAAAAAAGAAAACCAAACCTTTCAAACCAATAAAACCAAAAGATGTGACAAAGCCCAAGGTCTGGCTACAAAAGACTGTAAAGACTAAAAAAGAGATGAAGAAACCCATTAAGAGCAAAGCTAAGGTGACTGTTTCTAAAAAGAATCAAGACAACAGCAAAAAGACTAAAAAATATCCCTTTCACAAAAGAGAGAAAACTGTTTAAATAAGCCATGTGCGTGGTGTAGTAATTAGATGGTAGTAATGTAGAGCAGTAAAGAGAATTCAAAGAGATCCTGTTCAAACAATGTATCAATTGAATTGCAGTTTTGAGGTCAGTCAGATGTGTGATATGAAAGACCACAGAGAAAACCACACCAGTCCTGCGCCAACAGTTGATTTTGTTTAGCATGCAACACAGAAGCATTCTTCAAATGTTGGACTTATTTTTGGAATGTGGTGAAGTAATTAGTTTGGGGCGATGATCTTTATTTTAGACCAAAACTAAAGTTAAAAGGAGAAATTCTAAATAAAAAAAAAACAAAAAATGTGTTTGAAAGGCTCTCTTAAACATAACTCTTTGAAACTAAAATACATTGAATTGTAAAATGTGCTAATTTTATGACATACCTAAGTCCAAAATAAACATTTTTGAAATGTAAACCCAATGTGGCACTGCTTGTCCTTTTAATAGACACAGAAAGAAAGCAAACTTAATATACCATCCATGCATAAGTCTTTCTTGGTGAAAGTAAAAATGGTTCATTCTACAAAGTGTTTTGTCTTGCTTACAATAAATGTATTTTTAAAACAGATCCAAGTCTACATGAGGGTGTAAATTAGGTATTACTCACCACACCCTTGATGTTTGTAGTACTAGGTCAACTACAAACGAAGATTTGCGATTGCAGATTTAAGGGGAACCACTATTGCTGAACACGGTTTTAAGAATTTTGCTAAATTAAATTATTTTTTTTTTTTATTACTTTTACTATTGTACATGCACTTATTTGCATTTTATTCCAAAAGTAAAACGGAAAATGGTACGATGTTTAATGCTGAACAACTGAGCTTTTTTTAACTGTCATTCCCCAAAACATTTAATAAAACACTTGTGCTTTTAAGTGAACGTGATCTGCACTTTTTTTTATGATAAAGTCACCTAACATTTAATAAAAGTGGGTCATGAAAAAAAAATGTGGCAACATAAAACGTTATCTCTGAAGTCATCACTGTGTAGTATGTCAAAAACTCCAAGAAAAGCATAATATACAGTAAGTGATCTGCCATCTTTGACAACTTCCTGTCAAAGCAAAAACCAACCCATCATTCAGGATCCTTATTATCTTCAGCCAACAGGCTCTTCTGTATTTTGTTTTTAAGGTAAGCTTCACTACAGCATAAAAGCAGAAGCCATGCATTCCATGGAATATCTGAACTATGCATCCTACATATTTGGTATCAGCAATTCTATATAAATGCACATATTTACTGTATTTGCAGTGTTTGTACAATACTGTGATGCATCCAATAGTCTTGCATGTATAAGATGATGGTGATTAAGAATTCAACTGTATAGCCCTGAAGTATTTGAGGTGAAATTGGAAGTTCAAATCTAAATAATATATTTACTACATAAGCAAACTATAAGTCGAATTTAAAATAATTTAAAATGCCTTCTATTTTAAGAAGGGGTCCCTAAAAAGGGATCATATTTGCGTGCTTGATGCTTATTTCATATTAAATTATTAAAATATTTATTATTTCTATACTGGTTATTACTTTGGCCATTTTTTAAAAAGTTTTGCCAAAAGTTTTGGTGTTGGTTGAAGTAAAATAGGTAAATACTAAAAAAATAAATTAATTAATAATCATGATTTATGCCTGTAATTCCTCCCCTATATACATTATACATGTTTTTGTACATACTTGAAAGCTGCTCTCAAATTATATGCTATTCATAATATTTATTCTATAAGCTTTTTATAGATTGTATAATTTTCAGCCACACTTGAATGCTGATGATCATAACTGCAACACGAGGATCACAAACGATGTTAAAAAAACATTGAAAATCTATACTCTCACCTACAGAGCTTTACTGTATCCTGTAAATAAAGCACAGGTTATGGGCATACCATTACAAATGCCTCTGAGGACATGCTGGAACTAGATTATTTGTATTCACGGCAAGCAGTAACTAATAATTAGGTTTCAAAAGGCCACTGCACGACATATGCTTGACAGAAATCCTAAAGACTTATCTAGGAGATTGCCTAAAGGTGATGATTTGTCAGACTGGTGAAAAGATCACTGAGGTTCACTTCAATTCAGTTCTTGTACCTTGAGATATCTGTAGTTTAAGAGGGGCCCCCAGATCGTGTTCGGTGACGTCTAGGAGATTGCCTAAAGGTGATGATTTGTCGGACTGGTAAAAACAGCACTGAGGTTCACTTCTATGCAACACTTGCACTTGAGATCTTTGTGGTTTAAAAGGGGCCCCCAGATTGTGTCCGGGGAAGTAGCCCTGGGTTGTATTGCACAATTTGAAGTGTCTTCAGAACTACAACGGCTTGTGATGACTGGTTACAGTAAGTGCCTGAAGCACACGAGAAAATATTTTCACTTGGTTCTCTGCTACTTTTTCAGGTCTTTTTGGTCTATATTTTATCAAGTTCACATGTTCTAACGTATCTTAATTAGGCTGAGTCT
This sequence comes from Spinibarbus caldwelli, assembly GCA_039654775.1. NCBI lineage: Eukaryota > Metazoa > Chordata > Actinopteri > Cypriniformes > Cyprinidae > Spinibarbus > Spinibarbus caldwelli. The sequence goes on from CM077250.1 coordinate 23,414,829, forward strand.
CGGAGTACTCATATTTTGTAATTTCTTCATCTTTATGATAATCTTAAAGAATCTAAAGGTAGATCACACAAGTTGTTTGCTATATATGTGCTGTGGCATCTTCAGATAATGTGCACCTGTCGACTGTACACTGTGTACTGGGTTGCCAGGTTTTCACAACAAAACCCAACCAATTGCTACTCAAAAATAGCCCAATCGTGTTTCGAGGGGGTCCCCAGTAAAAATGCGCATTCCAGGGACTAAATATCACATTATTGGGGTCGCTTCAACCAGCGGACATGAAAAACAACCCACGGCAACAGAGTTAAAGTAGCCCAATTCCGCAGGAAAACCGCGGACTTGGCAACACTGACTGTACACTCAAAAATAATGTCTACAAGGACGGCCAAATTATGCCCCCCAATAAATATCACACAGGCCACTATACGGCTAATAAGTAGTAAGCAGTCATTTAGACTTGGTTTTCTCAAACTTTTGAATTAGTGACCCCAAAAACTTTGAGGAACCCCAGTTTGAGAAATTTTGATTTAGAGGACACATAGCTAAAATGACTTAAAGGAATAGTTCACCAATAAATGAAAATTGTCAGCATTTATTCAGTCATGTTGGGTATTTGTACCCTAGGACTGATTTCCAGAGGCATTTTTGAAACTTTGTAAGTGCTTTTTTTTTTTTTTTCTTTTTTTTTTTAATAAGAGTTAACTTATTAAACATATCTGATTTGCCTTTGTACAGTCAAATGTAAAAATATTTTTGTCAAATACTTGTATTCATTCAATTAATTTAATCAGAATATTGTAGGCTAATAATATTACAGTTTAATCAACATCAACAAGTCATCTTTACACTGCACAGAAGCTGTGTCTGGCATGGCATGTTTGTTCACACACACAGCATGCTGCTCAAAGGTGACACACAACAGTTGTATGATGTTAAAAGATAATTGTAATTTATCTCAGCTTATATAAAGTAGGTCTATATAAATTGTAAAATAAAAAGACCATTCCTCATCCCTGAAGTGGTCAATGACTTCAGGTCAGCACTAGTTCTGCACTAGTAGCGGTCCTGGCACCGATATCCCAGTGGTTAGTGTGCCGACATACAGTGCAACTGTGCTCACGGCAACCCGAGTTCGATTCCTGTCTTGAGGTCCTTTGCCGATCCCGCTTTCCTGTCTGCTCTCAACTGTCCTATCAAATAAAGGCAAAAAAGCCCAAAATATATATATTTAAAAAAAGAATGTTGTAGAGGACCTGAACTTATATTTGGCGGCAGGCTTCACTGAAGGGTTCAGTTCTGAGCTATCCACAGGCAAACCTCGCTGAGGTTTGAAACCCCCTGAAGCCTAAGCAATTGCCAGATATTTTACATGCAACAGTTGTATATTCCAAGTAGAGTAATATAGTACTGTGAATAAATTTGGACAATTTAGCAATGAGCTGGACAAATGAAATCTCTCTGTTGGCAAGCAGTTAAGTGATCATGTATCTGCATAAGGAGGAGTTGGGGATGGAGGAGGGTAAGGGCATGTCTGTGTGACAGACTATGGCAAGTGTGAGTACTAGGTGGTTGTCCTGCATCTTCAATAAACAAGCTACAGGTAGTCCAAAATGCAGCTGCTAGAGTCCTTACCAGGTCATGAAAATATGATCAATATTACCCCAATTTTACATTCTCTGCACTGGCTACCTATTAAGTTCCATATCAGTTACAAAATATTGCTACTTACTTTTAAGGCCCTAAATGGTTTAGCTCCTGCATACCTAACTAGTCTTCTATCACGCTACAATCATCCCGCTCCCTAAGGTCGCAAAACTCTGGACTCTTGGTAGTACCTAGGATATCAAAGTCCACTAAGCAGGGTGACCATACGTGCCATTTTTCCCGGACGCATCCTGGCCAGGATTTCTATATTGCTTTGATTTCAAAGTACCTCGAGAGCGTTTTGAAAACATAAGGAACCAATGTCATACACCGATCGGTCTGCACACGCAAACAAAGCCAAATCCTAGATATTTTAGGCAATATAGAAATCCTGGCCAGGACGCATCCGGGAAAAATGGCACGTATGGTCACTCTAACTAAAGGAGGTAGAGCTTTTTCACATTTGGCTCCCAAACTCTGGAATAGCCTTCCTGATAACGTTCGGGGTTCAGACACACTCTCTCTGTTTAAATCTAGATTAACGACACATTTCTTTAGCCAAGCATTCACATAATGTATCTCATAACCATGTACTTCAGTAACATCTGATCAAATGCACATTTTCTTTCTTTTGCTTGGGCTGAACACATCATTTTTTGCTTAGTTGGAACAGCAGCTATGTTCATTTTTCTCTATTACCTTCTCTGTTTCTGTAACTAGGAATTACACAAGCTTCAGTCTGGATCCAGCCCTTACAAAGACCTGAGATGACCAAACATCTGAGAAGAGATGATGCCAACAACTCAGACAACATACAAAACTACCAAATTTTGCATTACATGACATTAACTAACTGCTTGATTTTTACCGTACATTTCTGCCATATGGACATCAACTTGAGATAGTCACCACTAATAAGCTATTACTAAATATACAGGTGCATCTCAATAAATTAGAATGTTATGGAAAAGTTCATTTCAGTAATTCAACTCAAATTGTGAAACTCGTGTATTAAATAAATTCAGTGCACACAGACTGAAGTAGTTTAAGTCTTTGGTTCTTTTAATTGTGATTATTTTGGCTCACATTTAACAAAAACCCACCAATTCACTATCTCAACAATTTAGAATACTTCATAAGACCAATAAAAAAAAAAACATTTTTAGTGAATTGTTGGCCTTCTGGAAAGTATGTTCATTTACTGTATATGTACTCAATACTTGGTAGGGGCTCCTTTTGCTTTAATTACTGCCTCAATTCGGCGTGGCATGGAGGTGATCAGTTTGTGGCACTGCTGAGGTGGTATGGAAGCCCAGGTTTCTTTGACAGTGGCCTTCAGCTCATCTGCATTTTTTGGTCTCTTGTTTCTCATTTTCCTCTTGATAATACCCCACAGATTCTCTATGGGGTTCAGGTCTGGGGAGTTTGCTGGCCAGTCAAGCACACCAACACCATGGTCATTTAACCAACTTTTGGTGCTTTTGGCAGTGTGGGCAGGTGCCAAATCCTACTGGAAAATGAAATCAGCATCTTTAAAAAGCTGGTCAGCAGAAGGAAGCATGAAGTGCTCCAAAATTTCTTGGTAAACGGGTGCAGTGACTTTGGTTTTCAAAAAACACAATGGACCAACACCAGCAGATGACATTGCACCCCAAATCATCACAGACTGTGGAAACTTAACACTGGACTTCAAGCAACTTGGGCTATGAGCTTCTCCACCCTTCCTCCAGACTCTAGGACCTTGGTTTCCAAATGAAATACAAAACATGCTCTCATCTGAAAAGAGAATTTGGACCACTGGGCAACAGTCCAGTTCTTCTTCTCCTTAGCCCAGGTAAGACGCTTCTGATGTTGTCTGTGGTTCAGGAGTGGCTTAACAAGAGGAATACGACAACTGTAGCCAAATTCCTTGACACGTCTGTGTGTGGTGGCTCTTGATGCCTTGACCCCAGCCTCAGTCCATTCCTTGTGAAGTTCACCCAAATTCTTGAATCGATTTTGCTTGACAATCCTCATAAGGCTGCGGTTCTTGGTTGTGCATCTTTTTCTTCCACACTTTTTCCTTCCACTCAACTTTGTTAACATGCTTGGATACAGCACTCTGTGAACAGCCAGCTTCTTTGACAATAAATGTTTGTGGCTTACCCTCCTTGTGAAGGGTGTCAATGTTTGTCTTCTGGACAACTGTCAGATCAGCAGTCTTCCCCATGATTGTGTAGCCTAGAGAACCAAACTGCGAGACCGTTTTGAAGGCTCAGGAAACTTTTGCAGGTGTTTTGAGTTGATTAGTTGATTGGCATGTCACCATATTCTAATTTGTTGAGATAGTGAATTGGTGGGTTTTTGTTAAATGTGAGCCAAAATCATCACAATTAAAAGAACCAAAGACTTAAACTACTTCAGTCTGTGTGCACTGAATTTATTTAATACACGAGTTTCACAATTTGAGTTGAATTACTGAAATGAACTTTTCCACGACATTCTAGTTTATTGAGATGCACCTGTAATGTAGAAACGTAAATTTTCTGTAAAGCTGCTTTGCAACGATTTGCATCGTGAAAAGCGCTATACAAATAAACTTGAATTGAATTGAGCCCTGTACACGGCTGACCATTGCTCTGAGGACTGAGTGAGGAGGCTTCAAAGCTATGTGAAGGAGAAAGATTCTAAACTAAAGTAATACGGTGCTCGGCGCTGCCTTTCTAGCAGCTGAGCTCACCAACACCATTAGTTATTGCAGCGCAATAGCGTGATTCAATAAGGCCTTAGGAAGGTTCAGAGAAAGGGATTTCCGCGTTTTACACATTGTCGCGAGACTGACTTGAAGGGGAATCAAAACTACTTGATAATTGAGACTAGGTTTTGGGGGGATTAAAAAAAAAGGAGTGAATATTTTTATTATTATAGGGTGACTCTGTTCGCACGCTGCTAAGACACATTTATATGCAAACACTATGCAAAAGTGAATTTTGCATCTGATGTCCCCTTTAAGGCTAATGCACGGACATGAAATTAACAAGATATAAGATACCTAATGAAATCTGCAAATTTGTAGAAAACCTTTACAAACTTTCTTTACTTGGCTGAACTGGTTGCCACCTGAATGTCTCACCAGTTAAGGTAACTTCTTTTGCGTTGAAATGCAAGTTTTGTGATGTTTCCTCAGACATCTGGACACAGACTCATCTGTCTTTTCTAAATCCATTATTGGTTATATACTTACTTGAGTGTGGTTGTGGTTTTCTAGGTTTGTGCTGAGTTCCACATGTCACAGGAAACAACAAGCACCAGCAAGACTTCAGAAACGTTGCGTGACAATTTTTATGATCTTCAAGTGAGTTTAAATTTGTCAACACTTAATACCTCAATCAATACTTATTAAAGAAAGTTAGCTTTCTTGTTTAACATGTTTGTGTTTGATTTGTCATTGAAGGATGTACACAATGTTGCTCTTTGTGCTCCCTTGGTGTACCTGTGTGAAGAAGACTCGCAGTATGTCAAGACTTGAAATGTAAGTATTCAGTGCATTAACAGAACTGCTAGTATCAGTAAATGCAATTGTCTAGTTTTAGTTTAGTTAGTTAAACTTACAGTTGGACGCTCTGTTGTTTATTCCAGGTAGAGTTGTCGGGTGAGCCAGACATCACATACACTCCTGCCATTGTTGTCAATGAAAGCACTACAAGTCCTGCAAGCACTGCAGCTGTGATGGATGATCTTCTGGTGTGTTTGACATGTTCAGAAACACTTGTTCAAACAGTCACAGTGTTTAAAAAAATAAGACTGAATAAAAAAATCTTTATATGTACAGCTGCCGTTGTTTTTGTTTTTTTTTATTATAATTATTTATGCTGAACTTCTGCATGATTAGCCCATGAGTTATGCATACAGTAAGTGTATTTTTTGAGGTAGTATTTGTAATCAAAGTATGGTAAACATTTTTAAGTACTGTGCACTTAAATATTAAATCAAATAAAATGTAAACACTTAAGTTTTACTTAACAGTACTTTATAATTGTTAGCTTTAAAAAAAAATGATTTTTACTTACGTTTTGAGGTAATCAGTTTCAACAAAATTGAGTATTCTAAACCAATCAGGTTTTACAGTAGTGATTATATTTCTCTGGGAATAAAGAAACTTCTCATATTTTCAGTGAGTCTATGGAGTTATGACAACTGGTGAGGCAGGTTTTACACCAGTGGGGCCCATTTTTATGATTTCACCAAGAGTCAAACTCAAAAAAAAAAAAAAATGCTCCTAAAAACAAAAACTATTTACAAACCACCTTACTAATGGTGTAGCTTGTCCTTTTAACTATTTACAGAGCATCCACTCAAAACAAATTTTTGGCCCATTGCCTGAAAAACAACAGAAGACCTACAGTATGATGTCAGTGTCACTCTGTAATTACTTGCCATCTAGCAGACACTTTTCATCGTAGGTGTCTTAGAGTACACTAATTACAGACACAGCACCTAAAGCAACCTGTAACAGGGCCCCTGTGAAAATTCAAGGGGCGGGGCAACATTTACATGGGTGGGCCTCCCTAATCACAGAGCCTGAGAAAGCATCCCGATTATCCCCCTGGGGATGGTTCTGCCTGGTTGATCATAGATACAATGATGATGGAAGAAGATTTATCTCAGTGTAGTGTTATTTTAGCTTAGTAACCTGTTTAGCGTTACTAACAAAACTGTAGAACTGTTTATCTTTTAGAAGTCAGTAAATCAAAGTAAAAAAGAAACAACGGGACACTTTAAAATGAACAGTGAGAAAAAAGTGAGATAATTCATGTGGATGTGCTAGGCTTCCGACAGGAAGAAAACAATGACCCCCTTTCCCACTTAAAACCTCAAGAGTTAGTTTACTGAATGAGTGACAAACATGCTAGCAGGAACCATCTGCCCTGGTAGTGTGTGTCCCTAATTGATGACGCTTGGCTTGTAAATGTAGTTTTAGCAAAAACTACATTTACAAATGTAAAACACAACAAGATAGCACAAACACATATACTAAGTAAATAAGAATCAGCAGGACTTTTTCCTCTCTTATTTGATGCCTGCACTACATTAACTTTTCTCTCCCAAGAAAATGTATATTGTGTGATGATTATTTCATTAATTTTCTTCAATTTTCTTTAAAGCTATAGTTCACCTAAACAATTAAAAATCTATTGTCATTTACTCACAGTCATGTTGTTCCAAACCTGACTTTGCATTTTCTATGGAACATAAAGGAAGGTATTTTGGGAAATATCTCAGTTTTTTGGTCCATACATTTGAAGTCAATGTTAACCAAAACTTTGTTTTTGGTTTGGTAACCAACACTCTTCAAAATATCTTATTTTGTGTTCCACAGAAGAAAAACAAAAGTCTTATAGGCTTAGAAAAACATGAGGGAGTAAATGAGAGAATTTTTATTTCTATTAAGCTGAAAAACAAAGTGACAAGTTAGTTAAACAGTCACTGGACGGACCAAAGGTACTGTGATAATTTGGGTCACAGACAGCCTTTAACTGATATACACAATGCACATGTGTAGGGGGAAAAAAAAACATTTGCTAATAATTGATTAATAATAATAATAATAATAATAATAATAATAATAATAATAGAGTAAAACATTTTTTCCACAGTGCATTATATGTAGCTACTAAACACTAACACGGTAAATACAGAAAAGCAGACAGGTAGTTTGTTTTACTGGTTGTCCACGACAAATTAAACCCCTTGAATTCACTGAAATGGCGCCATCCATTGGATAATTTTTCAAATGAGCACAGTACCAATTAAGTTTCAAAAAGCTTTATGATCAGTATGACTGCTTTCTTTCAGAATCTCAGTATTAGTAAATCTATTCAATAGTTTAATGTCTGACAGTTGGAATCATTTTACTATGTTTAGAGAAATCAATACTAAAAAAAAAAAAAAAAAAAAAAAAAAAAATCAATGTTTTCATTACTGATAGATACTCATGCCTCCTTATACGAGTCAAAGACTGTTTAAATTAAGATACTGATTTGAGCCGTTGCCGTGAAACCAGACCATTATTACAATGTAACAATTATCTTCCCAATACATTTGCTAAAATATAGAATACAAATCACAGAATTCGCATCTTCTCATTTCACATTAAATAATTACTTCACTCAACACTGAAAATGCTCATCATTTATTCACCCTTGTGTTGTTGTTTTGAGGAACACAAAAGAAGATTTTTTTTTTAGAGAATGAAATTTTGTATTCCACAAAAAATAACATACCATACCATATATTATTTTATTTTTCTTATTCAACGAAAATTTATGAAAAGAATACTGATTTAGTTTAACTTTAGAAACGGTGTATGTAAGCAATTGCATGTCCGCTTGCAGATTAGTCACTAGATTTTGATACAAGGTTCAGCATTCCATCCTGTCTGGCCATATCAATAGGTGATCTTATAAACAGGTTCACCCACATGAAGGACACCTGTTTTCTTGACGGTGTAGTACTGTCCCAATATTGGTGCGGTTTTCTGATTAGGGTCAGTCAGTCGATAGCTATGAAAAAAACAAAAATTAAGTGATAAAAAATAATGGTGGATGTATTAAGAGAAGACAAAATTATATTATGAAATTATCCTATCCAGAGCAAGTGCTTCTTACATGATTATATTTCTTGCACAACTATAACTATTTTTCTACAATTTATTGTTTTAGAAGTAAAACACCCTATTACAAAAAAGCTTGAAACACATGCATCCCTAACCTAATTGCATGTGATTTTCCTATGCACACACAATGTATGACAATTCAAACATATATAAAACTAATACATATATCTGCATTTTGATCAAATATTATGCCCAGAATTTTCAGGGTTTTTTTGCTAATAATTTTCATTTTAGTGCATCATTAATTTAACAGGATAAGCATATAAACAAGGTGCTCTACAAACGGAATTCTACTGCTGTATAATAATGTGACTCTTTTCCAGATTCTGTAATAATGAACAGTTTCAAGTCTAAAATGATGCCCTGATAACATGTAACTGATTAACAAAAGAAAAACAAGCCAAGTTCTTTGGCAAGCAGCACAAGAAGAACCTTTGTGCATATGCTCTGGGTAAATCTTAATTCCATTAGTGAAATGAAACGCAATGTTTCTGTCTGTGTGCGCTTACGTTTTGAGAGTGTCCAGTGGTTCTTTCCGGGTGATGATTCCAGTCTCAGGGTCAACAGTGGTAAAAAGGCATCTGAATATTAATGCACAGAATTAATTAGTTTACATGAATAAATAATGCATTAGAGATCAGTGTATATTCTATGTTACCTTCCACAGCCAACGACTCTCTTTAACTCCACTTGGCCAATCTGAATATGATTCCATGTGTCCTAGTTAAAGGAATAACAGTTTTATTTTACATCATAACACACCTTACATTGCATAAAACTGTATACATTGCATAAAACATATTTTGTTATACCTCCGTGAAGGCCTCACAGTCATTGACAACAATACTGGGACGAAATTGAAAGACAGTAACATCCTTATCCAATCGGGTATTCAGGTCCCTAACAGAGGCCTCTGACATTAGCATGACAGGAGCAGCATCAGGATAGGCTACCTGAAAAAATGCGAAATATCCGATTAGATAACGGCAGTGACAAATAAGAAATAACAGGAAGAAAGTCACAAGAGACATTAGATTTTTCTTTGAAGTCAAAAGTATTTACTATAATTGTGATTTCACAAAACTTCCAAAATAGTGTTGTTTTTGTGTATTATTAGGTAACAGATTGAGACATTTGACAAAGTTAAAAAGCTAGAAGACAAAAAAAAAAAAAAAAAAAGGAGTTTCTATTACAAGAAACTGCATTAGATTTTCATGTGTGTTGAAATGAGGAAGAAACAGTTGTGAAAACTCAAAAAAATATATAATTTAAAAATAAATTACTCTCTTTTGTCAAGATAATTAATAGGTAAAGGTTTTCACTTTTTAAATCTTTATTTGTAGTATGAGACCTGTACAGTGCCCTTCATCAAACCTTTTCATCCTTAGGAAAGAGGGGCTCTTTCTCAGAAGGCCTCTGGGCTTTCAGATGAGGTTCAAAATGCACCAGACGAAAGGTGTTGTCTGATTCCAGGTATCGAGTAAGCCAGTTAGACACATCGTCCCCACAGTCCCTGCCCTGAACATCTACACCAAAGACTCTATTCACACAAGCAAATTTTCAAGTTTCAATACGTCACTTCAACGTCAATCAAAAAAAAAAAAAAAAAAGGCAACTTTGGCCAGACTTAAAATGTATGAATGCCATCGTATTTCATCACAAAATACCTTACCAAGTGGAATGTATTTTAAAGAAAGTTAGCACAGGCACACTTCTCAAACAAAATGAAAAACAGACAGAGTAGTTCAAAATTAAGACAAAAAGTATTTGGACACTTTGGTTTGTGGAACATGTTCATAGTTAATGCTATGAACTACACCTGTGGTTATTCTGATTGAACATGTGTGAACTTGAGGAGCACTGACTTCATAACAGTGTTGCTATTAACTAAAACTACACACTACCTGTTGTAGATACAAAAAAAAAAAATTAAACAAAATAAAAATAAAAAACTTTCTAACTTAAAATTAAAAAAAAATAGAAGATTAGACGAGTTGCTTGGATAATTAACTGATATAAAATTAGTTTAAGTCAAAGTGCAAAAATTACTAGTTAAAACTGAAATAAAAATAGAAAAATAGTAAATAATAATAATAATAATAATAATAATAATAATAATAATAATAATAAATTAAAATAAAAAACATTTTAAAAAAAATACTAAAACAAAATAAAAATGGGAAATATTAAATAATAGCTCATTTAAATATAAATGAATACTAAAATGTATAAATACAATAATACTAATATAGCTGCAAGCAGCGATTACCGGGGTTCAAGCACTTTAAGGCCTATAAGGTGGTATGCTTTTAGGGTCTAGGCCAACCTGGATGCATGGCTGACAGTAAACACACATCCAAAATGGAGAATAGGCTCACAGACACACTAAAATGAAATGATTAAACTAGTATATTAATACTCAATAAGCATGTTTACACACACAGACATACATGCACACACATTTTGTTGCAGATATAGATATTTTAAATAAAAGATAGGTGACAAAACTTACTGCAAATCTTCTCTTTTTAAGAGTTTTTATATAATTTTTAGGTTTCACTATAATCGTAATTTGGCATAATTGTAAAAACGTATGTCTGTATGAACAAAATGGTAAACTGACTCAATGAGATTTAAAATGTTATAACAGTGATTTTATAAAGTGTAAGCATGATTCTATAAGCAAACCCATGAACAGTACTGTTTTAGTGTGTTTATTGAGCCCATTAGTGGTCTTCCACTGCCATCTAGTAGTTATAAACTGCAGTTTCTCATACAACACTGTGTTTTTAACCTTTATAACTGTGTTTTTTTTTGTATCTCTTAAATTTTGCATGCTAGTTTAGAATGAAATTATGCATCATTTTACACAGTTTGTAAAGAACATATTATAAAATGACCAGTTTATAGTTGTCCAAACGCAAATGTTCAACATTTTTTGATAGTTATTGATCTAGAGAGTCCAGAGAATTGCACTGCACTGATTTTATTGATTTTGAGTTTAAAACCTACGACTAGTTCACAAAAAGTGTTTTTTTTTTTAAATAATCTCAAATATCTAATTAACAGTTTGATTGACAGCATTGGTCCCAGAGGCAAAGTTGTTCAGAATGAGGAGATCTATCATATGATATGATAAGATCTAGTGTTTGTGTGAATATATGAACATGTTCTACAATTTGAGGTCATTTTCTATAGAAATACTGGGTTTTTGAGGCCTTTTTAACTGTTATAGCGCCACCTATGGTCCGATCTCCATGAAACTTTGCATGCTTGTTAAGATTCATCTAACACATGTTTTCAACAGGTTTCGTTTAGGTTTTATAGGCTTTTGGGTATATTTGACCAGGCCCCTTTCCTAAATGACCCTGTTATAGCTAACCAAAGGACAAAATTTTACATTTTTTGATAATTATTGATCTGGAGAGTTCAGAGAATATTACTGCAGTGGTTTGATCGAGATGGAGCGAAAAAACCTAGGACTAGTTCGCAAAAGTAGGATTTTAACATATTTGTGAATATTTAATGAACTATTTGATTAACAGCAATGGTTCTTGAGGCAAAGTTGCCCATTATGAGGAGATCTATCAAATGATATGCTTATTCTGTGGATGTGTGAAAAATCGTGCAATATACAATCGTTTATGCACTTGAAAAACGTAATATTGCCCCCCAGTGGCCAATTTCTTTCAAAATTCTTACAGACCTTTAGGGCCATGAGTCGAACATGCCCACCGAGTTTCGTTCCGATCGACCTCCGTTAACCTTGTCAAATAGGTGCTTAAACTTGTTTTGCCAATGGCGGCCATGTTTTTTTTTTTTAGATACTTGAATGTCCTCATAGACACTTGTGCCACTTTGGACAAAAACACTGCATATCAATTTTCAAGTCGATCGGACCAACGGTTGCATAGTTATAACGGTTTTTATGTTTTTTCCATCTTATAGTGCCACCAAGTGGCAGAGCTGTGCAATTTTTTTTTTTTTTTTTGACTAAAGATTGAGCTCATACACATGTACCGAGTTTGGTGAAGATATCTCATTCCGTTCAAGAGTTATAGCTAAATTTAGCAATTAGCTGAAATTAACATCGAACCTTTTGGCGTTGCTATGCGACGGAAAGTTGAAAGTTCAACTTTTTTTGATGATTTTTGATATTCACTGTCCAGAGAATATTTCTGCAGTGGTTTGGTTTCGATCGTGCGAAAAACCTAGGACTAGTTTTCAAAAGTAGGTTTCGGACAGAACTCAATTTTGCAGAAAAAAAAAAAAAAAAAAAAAAAAACCACGTACGTCATAGAGCGAATCTGTTGGACTCGGGACTCGGACTTCGTGTTGACCCAAGGATTCCAAAAGTGTACATTTTTTGAGTCTACAACAAACGGTGTATGAGCTAGGGCCAAAATAAAAAATTAGTTTTTTGCGCTGTAGCGCCCCCTTTAGGCCGATTGGGGCTAGCCTTTGGATCCGAGTAGCGAGCAATACTACAACGATCTGACCAAGTTTCAGCTCTCTAGGCCTTACGGTTTGGGCTGCACGATCAGTTTTACCGGAGAAGAATAAAATTTTTAAAAATCCTTACAATTACAATAGGGTTTCAGCACTATGTGCTTGAACCCCTAAAAATAACACAGCTTCACACATCCACTATGACCACAGTGAAGCCAGTTATACTATGTAATGAAACTGATACATTTTTATGCAATTATAAATACTTACGAGGCCACTTTTTGCAAAACGTACGCACCTGCTGTCCACAACTGCATTATTGGGCTGGTGAAGAGGAACCCTCAACTCCTCCATCTGGGGTCCATTGAGACACAGCTGGCCACCCTCACAGGTCAAAGACGCCAACACCAGACGTGGCTGCTGTCTGCCTGTCACCATGCGGCCATCCTCAGTGATCACCAGCCAGTGCCTGTAACAAGCACACACTCTCTGTAGAATTAACTCTACAACTAACCAGAACAACTGTCCATATTCATCGGTAGCCTAATGTACAGGTGCATCTCAAATTAGAATGTCGTGGAAAAGTTCATTTATTTCAGTAATTCAACTCAAATTGTGAAACTAGTGTATTAAATAAATTCAGTGCACACAGACTGAAGTAGTTTAAGTCATTGGTTCTTTTAATTGTTACGATTTTGGCTCCCATTTAACAAAAACCCACCAATTCACTATCTTAAATTAGAATACTTCATAAGACCAAAAAAAAAAAAAAAAAAAAACCTTTTTAGTGAATTGTTGGCCTTCTGGAAAGTATGTTCATTTATTGTATATGTACTCAATACTTGGTAGGGACTCCTTTTGCTTTAATTACTGCCTCAATTCGGCGTGGCATGGAGGTGATCAGTTTGTGGCACTGCTGAGGTGGTATGGAAGCCCAGGTTTCTTTGACAGTGGCCTTCAGCTCATCTGCATTTTTTGGTCTCTTGTTTCTCATTTTCCTCTTGACAATATCCCATAGATTCTCTATGGGGTTCAGGTCTGGTGAGTTTGCTGGCCAGTCAAGCACACCAACACCATGGTCATTTAACCAACTTTTGGTGCTTTTGGCAGTGTGGGCAGGTACCAAATCCTGCTGGAAAATTAAATCAGCATCTTTAAAAAGCTGGTCAGCAGAAGGAAGCATGAAGTGCTTTAAAATGTCTTGGTAAACCGGTGCAGTGACTTTGGTTTTCAAAAAACACAATGGACCAACACCAGCAGATGACATTGCACCCCAAATCATCACAGACTGTGGAAACTTAACACTGGACTTCAAGCAACTTGGGCTATGAGCTTCTCCACCCTTCCTCCAGACTCTAGGACCTTGGTTTCCAAATGAAATACAAAACTTGCTCTCATCTGAAAAGAGGACTTTGGACCACTGGGCAACAGTCCAGTTCTTCTTCTCCTTAGCCCCAGGTAAGACGCTTCTGACGTTGTCTGTGGTTCAGGAGTGGCTTAACCAAAGTAATACGACAATTGTAGCCAAATTCCTTGACACGTCTGTGTGTGGTGCCTCTTGATGCCTTGACCCCAGCCTCAGTCCATTCCTTGTGAAGTTCACCCAAATTCTTGAATGGAGTTTGCTTGACAATCCTCATAAGGCTGCAGTTCTCTCAGTTGGTTGTGCATCTTTTTCTTTCCACTCAACTTTCTGTTAACATGCTTGGATACAGCATGTGAACAGCCAGCTTTTTTGGCAATGAATGTTTGTGGCTTCTCTCCTTGTGAAGGGTGTCAATGATTGTCTTCTGGACAACTGTCAGATCAGCAGTCTTCCCCATGATTGTGTAGCCTAGTGAACCAAACTGAGAGACCATTTTGAAGGCTCAGGAAACTTTTGCAGGTGTTTTGAGTTGATTAGCTGATTGGCATATCACCATATTCTAATTTGTTGAGATAGTGAATTGGTGGGTTTTTGTTAAATGTGAGAAAATCACCACAATTAAAAGAAACAACGACTTAAATTACTTCAGTCTGTGTGCATTGAATTTATTTAATACACGAGTTTCACAATTTGAGTTGAATTACTGAAATAAATGAACTTTTCCACGACATTCTAATTTATTGAGATGCACCTGTACATGGGCTAATGGCCTACGACGTTATGCAGGTTTGAGGGGCCTCTGACCTCTTAAACAAGGCTTGAACCCTTCCAAAGAATGTCAGAACAAAGACAGAGAATAGTATGTACTCTGTTACACACGTCTTTATATTTTAACAGTTGTCAAAACTTTTGTGGCTACTAAAAGTTATCAGAGCGCTAAAATATAAACTAGCTGCAAGACCGCTCGAGCGCATCCATCAGAATATAAATACTGCCATTTTCAGAGTGTTCTCTCACATTGACATTTTATTAAACATAAAAATGTGTAAAAACGATTTAAGAGATATTTGCTACCTGCGCTATTGGCTCCAAAAGACTTCATAAATGGAGGTGCGTCACATAATTACAGACAAATATTCATTTCAAGAGTAGACCGCATTTAATTTGCTATCGTATATTGATTCATTTGCGTTAAAAGAAATTGCATGACTGAAAAGCAAAAGTGCATACTTTAATCAAAAACTCACCGATCCCGCAGTTCGCCGTATTTCAGCCCCATTCGCAGACATTCTGCTGTCTCCACCGGCACGGCTTTCCCAGACTTCATCGGGTGAACCAGCAGCTGGGTAACGACTCCCACTCGAGTTAACTTCTTCTCTGGACTCGTATATTTATACACAAGACCGAGTCCAAACAGAGCAACTGCTGTGCCTACAGCGCATAATACTATTTCTCGATTTTGGTCGAAGATTTTCGCAAACACCTCTTTTAAGTCCATACTTAATTTTCTTAAAATAATATCTGCCTGTGAGATTTCATAAGTCTCAAATAGGTTTTACGGCACTCAGGCTTTGATGGCTATCTGATGGTGTGTTTTTATTGCAGCCAATGAAAAGGCGTGTTGCTATCAGGTAGTTTTAAAGGAACCGTCAAAATATAATAACTCTATCACCCTCTGAAACAACTTTTCTTGGCACTGGCAGCTGATATCTGCTTTATTTTTCAACCCTCTCCCACAGAACACCTGTCATTCAGATCACTTTTCACTATCTAATAGCTAAAAACTAAACAATTACAGAGATTTTGTCATCATTTACTCACCCTCTAGTTGTGCCAAGCCTGTATGAGTCTCTTTATTCTACTGAACACAAAAGAAGATATTTTGGAGAATGTGGGTAACCAAACAGTTTTTGGTCCCCATTGACTTCCATATATTTATTTAGGCCTATTTATTTATTTATTCATACTGTGGAAGTCGTTGGGTACCAGCAACTGTTTGGTTACCCACATTCTTCAAAATATCTTTTCTGTTCAGCAGAAAAAAAAAAAAACCTTAAGGGTGAATGACAATGACAGAATTTTCATTTCATTTTGTGAACAATCCCTTTAAATCTGGCCCACGAGATTCCTGCAGAGTTTAGCTCTAACCCTAATCAATGTCTTCAGGATCATTAGAAAATCACAGGTAAGTGAGTTTGATCAGGGTTGGAGCTAAACGCTGCAGTGCATTGGCCCTCCAGGGCAAGATTTGAGGAACCCTGCTTTAAATGCATAGGACAGATAAAATAAAAATCCATCCTACAATATCCTGTTTCACTCTAAAATATGTTACATTAAAAGTTAAATGGGTTGCAAATAATTTTTGACTTTAAGGACTGTTCCGGGTTCAAATCAAGTTTGTTGCATGCTAATGGAGTAAGAGTTTACTGAAGTTGACATCACAGTCAAGTGTAGTTCGTTTATAGCCTACATTAAGTTTTTTACTTCTGACGATTGTATTTTTGTGAAATTTATCATGATGAACAAAACATGTAAGAATCATAAACTTTTGTTGGCCACGGTGCTTATTTGCAATAATCCAAAAGCCAATAGGAAAAAAAAATCTATTTGATTTTTACTGATGATACCAGGGTGATGATAACTTTTAGGTTTGCCTACAAAAATATGTGATGAGCAGTCTAGTGCTCTACGAACACAGACAATAGTTTTGACTTGTCATTTCATCGGGCAAATATCACACATGCAGATAAGTTATGGCAATTGTGTAACCAAGTGTTTCTGAAAGGGTTAAAAAATCACTGCTTTGTTTGTTTTTATAAACTGTTGGGAGAATCAAAATGATTTCCTCTGGTAAATGACAGCATGTTACAGATTCTACAAAAACGGTTAACGATTTAACTTGGAACATATTCCTTATTAGACCTTTTACAGTATAACCATTGTGAAAATACATCCCTTTCCATAGTTTCACTGGCATTTGACATGGACAAAAATAAATCTGTTATTTTTTTCCTGTTCTTTTTATTATTATTCTACTCAGCAAATAGAAATTTTTGCCCTGTTTCCTTTAGTAAGGACAAAAATAGAAACATAAATGTACACTCTGTCCTGCCCCCACTGATCTGCTGGTCAAAGATATTTTTTACCTTTCACGTGGATGCCAAACGGAAAAAAAAAAAATCTAGAAGGAAAAGCAACAGATGCCGCCACCATGGGGGGGCAATACAGGCATTTGCTGTAATGGCGTTCCTTCTGTCACTGTGTCATGCAGGTTTAATAGCTAAAGGCAAAGTCTTGGGCAAAAAGCGCTTTCTCCTTGGCAGGATGTGAAGATGGCACACACTCCTGTGTGGGCCAAACATAGCCTGAGCAGCAAGGCCTCTCTGAATCATGGGGGATACACAGGACACGATGTCCAGATCAGTGCTGAGAGCACTTGGAGAGTCCGTATGCGATAACTGCTGTTTTTCCTAGAGCTCTAGTTCAGACCAAGGTCATATTTATACTTTATCTTTAAAGGAATTTTATGTGCTAAACATCAAGAGTAATTAAATACCTCAGGTTCAAGAGTCTAATAAACTTTCCGTGCCGAGATGTTGACTTTGATATCACCGTTACATAGACAACTCTGTCCTAGTTTTGAAAAACAAAGTCATCTGCTGCCAATCCGAATATCATTTTATCACTCCACGTGACCTCCATCAGGTTAATATACTTCAGGAGCTTTCAAAAGGTCAGATTATTCCCTTAACACACTGTACAGAGCACCTGCTTCAGGAGTCATGTCGGTATGCCATCTGGATCAACAAATACCTGATAGGTGTTTCATTTTGCTGGTTACACTGAAGTCTAGCACAGCGTATTATAGGGGACTCATTACAGTAATGGAGTGGCAGTCTGGCAATAATATCAGATCATAGTATACTAAATAAAAAGTGTCAGATGTGGTTTTCTCAACATCGCAACATTGCGAAAACTACTGATCCAACAGGGTTGTGCAAATTGCAGAAGTGAAGAACTGGCTCCTTTTTAAGGAGTTGAATTGGCCACACCCACAGGAAAAGGAATTTATTGAATTGTAATTTAAAGAATTTATTCCCCAAAGGGACATGTTCATGGAAAAAAAATTGAGATGAGAGGTTAAAATTATAATCAAATGCTTTGTGTTCGCTCACAGAACTTTTGCGTTCCCCTGAGAAACGTTATGTTCTCTCTCAAAGGAATTAAAATATAGTTTTTCTCCTATCTAATATTATTTCCATCATCAGTTTAGAGAGTGCATGTAGAATTTTGTGAATGAACAGAAATGCATTGCAATATCATTTTTTCCTCCATCTCATATTTTTTTCCACACTATGAAATTGTGTTCTTCCATCCTCATCCATCAAACTTTAATACATTTTATTTATTAAAATGAAATATCTGTTGTGAGGCTGTCTGTTTGTATAAATGTTTTTAACGCTTTTAGTTCTATTTCCTTAAAATAATGTAAATTTCTTTGAATTTCAATTCATTTTAAGCCTACTTCCTCAGACAAATTCAAATTGCAATTATGCATTCAGTTTGCTATCTCAATTCCAATTCAACTCAAATTCAAGAATTGAATTGAAATTTAAAAGGTGTTCTCGGTCCAATTCTGAATAGCACAAAACCCTGCAATGCAAAGCCAAAAATGACTTGAATGAAAATGAACAATTTCACACTTCTTATGCCATAAACATTTCATCTGAACAAAATATAACTACATTTTTTGGTCAAACTTTGTAAAGAACTACTGTCTATTGCACCATATCAAGGTGTAAATGAGCTATTTGAAGTAGAAGACCATTTTAATTCTCATAATAGTCATCAAAGTGTTGAATGAGTATAATTGTGTTTGTGTAAAAAGACTCCTAGTGGAGCTCTTTCATCAGTCCACCTCAATCTTGGGTGGTCCGTTCAAGCATCTTTATGTGAATGCTATGAAAATAACTCATGTGACTCATTTAAGATCTACAGTGACTGTATAAGAAAGTGAGGTGGATTCAAACAGAGCTGCGTCTCTTGGAGAAGAGCCTAAACGGTGAGATGTTTCTCAGGTCAGCAGACACAGTGCTAATGGCTGAGCAGCGTTGAGGGTTACACACGCAGCCCGTGGGGCCGGGTTCGAAGAAGTGGTGGGGCGATACGTCTCCTTGCTCCATTAGCGCATCAGTGAAGGACATATCCTGCGGGAGGATCACCAATTTCTCTCGGCTTTTGTACCACAGGCAGGAGCACACCGTCTGGAAGTGGAGCACCTCAGCGTAGACGCTCTTCAGCCCTCGCCTTTTATCTCGCCCCACAGCGGCTGGGCTCGGAGGGTCCGGACGCCGTGAAACCGGACCTTTTGGTTTATCTTTGGAGAGCAGCGCCCTCTGCTCTGCGTCTCTTCTCTCATCCTCGGTGTTCATCGTCATGAACCGTAGCACCACTAGATTGAGGAAAGCACCAATTACCGTGAGGCCCATCAGGATATAGACAAAACTGAAGGCCACGTAATGAGGGTCATTCTGGAGAGCGTTGTCCTTTTGTAGGGCTACGTAGTCCCCAAAACCAATGGTGGTGAGGGTGATGAAACAGTAGTAGAAGGCATGGAAAAAGGTCCAACCTTCGTAGTGGGAGAAGGCAGATGCTCCTATGCACAAGGTGCTGACACAGGAAAAGAAGCCGATGATCACCATGTTGACCATGGAGACTTCCGGCCGCCGCAGGCCCATGCATTTCTTGGCTTTGTGCAACAGGAAGCGGACGAAGGTGTTGATGCGTTCGCCCAAGCTCTGGAACATCACCAGGGTGAGGGGGATGCCCAGAAGCGCATACCCCATGCAGAATGCTTTCCCAGCATCCGTACTGGGGGCGGCATGACCATAACCTTGGGAAGAAGAGTGTTTCCAAGATAAGTGTTTCCAAAAAAAAAACATGTTTTCATAGATGACTTGATGTGACACTGTATGCTTATATGTCTGCAGACCTTAACCCCTTCAGACCCTGCATCAATTGGAATGCTTTAAACCAGGAGTGCATAAGTTTAGCCTGCTGATTTGTTGCCTCGCTGTCTTATATCAGGCAATGACTTTACAGGCAGTGTTTGCAAACGAAGGCACCTCACAAAATGCTTTTGAGGCAGCGTAATGGTTTAATAATATATTATACAACAAAATAGAATGAGCTTTGAAATATTTAATTTCTCACTAGAAATAACATCAAAAGTGCAAAAGGTTGATCAGAAACATATTTTTACACACCAACTGCAACTTTCAGACGCCAACTTTAATTTTTTAGCTCAACCATCATAGAATGGAACACACGGGATTGTGGGATATCAAAGGCCCCGAGGGATACATCTATGCTGCCTTCAAAAACTGACCAGATGAAGGCATCTCAGGAGGCAGGAAGTGAAGCTGACATTGGATTCAGATGTGCCTTGGAATGAATTCTTCAAAGGCAGCATTTTTCAACTTTCGGACACAGCCTTGATAATTACAGACAAGTTTGTTGGAACAGGGTTGACACTGATTTCTGCAGGAAGGTAGATTTCCAGAAATGGCATTGGACACCCCTGGTTTAAACCAATAAAAATGTATATTTTCTATAATATGAGTAATGCCTGGCCAGCTATACAGGAAAGCTCCTCTTTTACCTTTTATATGCTAATTTATGTTCATGCTAGTCACATCAAGTTGAACCTATTATAATCTTAATAGTATCAAGTGTTAATTTGAAGATCTTTCAGACTTGTAGAACACTGTCAAGACCATACCAGAGTAAGCTGCCATAAAATGTTGTTAGTAGGTCTTTGGTTCCACTCAGCGTGAGATTTACTGGCATAATTCAGCTGTGCGTAGAATAACATTTGTGATCTTTGTGGGTGGATGTCAGTTAAACAACCTCTTAATAAGTCAGAATAAAATTTAATAAGGTAAACATGCCTTTCAATAACTTCACAGTTTGTTATTGGCCAGAATCATCAAACTATTCATCAGATACACACCCCCTACGCTTATTTGTACTAAATGTTCTTTAAAATCCTGTAAATATTATTACAGATGTTCTTTACACTTAGCCATCCCAATTTTGTTATGATGATACTGTAAACTCCCCAATGAGGGCAGACTAATACGGCATTAGCCTGCATGGAGATTTGTTGAGTCTATGCGCATAACTGTCAGTATTGGGATACCAAATAGACTCACGGATCAAGTTTTCAACAAGCAAATTAGGACAATGAAGTTCAAATTATTTAAGAATAATCTACTGTAATGTAGCTAAAACATTACAGAATCACTATTCTTACTTTTATCCGGTCAAAGGCAATGATAATTCTCAACCAACAAAATAAAGTACCATTATGTTCTGTTGTGTGTGACTATACTTGCTCCAACAAATGAATATTAATCATAATTCCAAAATGAAAATGGTAATCTAAAAATGGTAATATCAAAACTAACTGGTTCATTCAAGTCAAAAATATTATTTAATTCATTACATTTTTCATGAAGGATGTTTGAAGATACACTCTCAGGAGGGAAAAAAAAAACTTTCTTTCAAACGGTACAACTTTTTACCTTATTTACTCCTTAAGAGTGCATATTAATACCTAAATGGTGCATATTAGTATACTATATTATTAGTACTTTTTAAGGGTACAGGCCTAGTGACAGCTTTTGTACCTTTTTTTCATCTGAGTGGATCAAATTATGTTGTGTTGTATATAATCACTTCCCATAAAGCTCTTTGTGGTCTTTGAGAGTTAAAGGGAAATACAGTTGTACAGTTGTAATTGTCGTTCGCACAAGCAATGCAATATCGTTATCTTCAGCTCGTGAAAGCACATAGAGAAAACATACATTAGCATTTTGTAGGGTGCTCTTCTAAAAATAACCCATGCATGACCATTTTTGAATTAATCCACCCGAAGCAGTGACCGAAATCACCATGAACAGTATCACAGGATTAAGCACTTCAGTGATGACTGTTTGGAGCCTTCTTCTTCATATTTTCTCATTTATCGCATCCTAGCCTAATCTCGCTTCATTTTATGTCTTAAGCAATCTTAATGAACATATTTCACCAAGATTGAATTCGAATCTGATTGAACTGAATTTTTATTTTAATACACAAAGCACACAGTTAACTGTTAATTCTATTTTGGTGACTGTGTGTAATATATATTTTAGAGTTCTATTAATATTAATAAACTCACCTATGCTGATAATAACACAGATGGTGCAATGGAAAACCAAACGATGTCTTTAAGTTAATCGAAATTGTCCCTCGGCAAATAATAGCCTAACAATGTCGCCCACACGAACGCAAAACAGCATCAGTAAAACATATGACACTAAAATTATGCTATAATCTAAATAATAATTTAAAAAATCTAATAAAACTAAATAAGGCGATTCATCTTTAAAACTTTCAGAAATTGTAAGAGAACACTGTGAAATAAAAATGTGAATAAAATTAAACGAAATAAAAACTTTTCAAAGCCTAAAGTTAATTGTATTAGCTTATAAGCAAAACAGCAGGCTAAGAAATAAAACATCATTAGACTAGAATGACCGTCTTCACAAATTAAGTTCATTAATTAGAACTGAAAAAATTACCTATGGTCGTTATCACAGTGATGGCGAAATAAAAAGAGCCGGCGAACTTCCACTGGACTCCGGCTTTGTGAGGCTTCAGAAACAACACGACCGTTTCAATCTGATCAAAGTCAAGCGTGGTGAGATTATATTTAAGCATAAGTAGATGTTTTCGATCGACGAGTTTGCTCTTCTGGCTTTTCTCTTGCTTTGACTCGAGGGCGTCGAAGACTCCCGCTCCAATGAGTAAATAGGACAAAGTGCAGATAATTAAGGCGAGTGTCCGCACGTTTTGTCTCTTCATCTTCTCATAGTCGCCTCAAAATATCCCTCAGGTTTCAAAGCTCCGGTCCGGCATAGGAACTTTACTGATTCATGGCTTGTCATAGCTCCCTTGTACCCCTTGGCAACAAGAATCCAGATGAGGGTCTCCTGAAAATCTGCCACAAGTACCGCTATTAAAAGAAGTGGTGTTTAGTGGAGCTGTTCTTTCAGCACCACCCCCGAGACTCACACTCGCTCCTTATATGGGCACTTGTTCCTCCCAGTTAGAGCGAGTGAGTCCACTGGTGAACTGGGAGAACCAAGACAGGTTTATACTGTCACGCATCATAGATCATATTACATTGTAATTATTAATTACTAATTGTATGTCACTTTTTGGAGCTGTTTAAATACATTTGGGATGGCCTTTTTGGGTTCCCCGAAGAACCTTTCTGTGTTCTTAAAAGGAACATTTTTTTTTTCTTAGTGTGAAGAATATTTAAATATTCCAAAAAACCTTGTTTCACTACAAAGAACCTTTTGTGCATTGGAAAAGCTCCATTGATTAAATGTTCTGATGTCACAAAGAACCTTTATTTTAAGAGGTTATTAATGTAATAAATGATGTGTAACAGACACCTCTTCTTTTACATTAAAAAAACTGATTGTTTTGTTTTATTTATTTATTTTAAATAAGCTTTAACCCCAACATACTGTGTTACAGTCATTTTGACCCGGAGAGGATTTTCTTTTTCCCTACAAAATGGACTAAAACTTAATGACTTTGCTCACTGGTCAAACAACTTCATTCAGGGTATAAAATAATCATAATTTTTGTACTTTTTGTGGATTATTTTCCCCCACCCAGTAACACTTGTAGTGTTCCCGGTCAAAAATGACTGGCATGCAAAACATTGCTTATAAATATCTTGTTAGGTTATATTAGTACCAAATATTGTATTCAATCTTTTTATCAACTTGTTTTCATTCAATTAAAACAGGTTTTGTATTTCTTTTTTGAGCTGATCAATCAGGTCTTACTGATCTGAACTTATGCATCTCTTTTTTTTTTTTTTAGTAAACATTGCCAAAATTATCTACAAATAATGCTTTTTTCACTCAAAAACTGAGTTGCATAAGCTCAGATCAATGAGGCTTATGACCAATCAGTATCAAAAAAAATATTAAATAAATAAATAAATAAAAATACAAAGATTCAAGATTTGCTAATAACATAGCATAATGAGAGATTTACAAGCAATTTTAATAAACTAGCCATTTTTTGACCAGAAACACCAAATTACGTAAAGGATTTTCAGCACAGCACAAGGGCTAAATCCAGCTCTGCAGATAATTTTTGCTTAAGAGTTTGCTTATGCTTTATTAATGGCAATATAATATCTAGTTACAACATACTGCACATGCGCAGATTCCTAAATTGAAAAAAAAAAAAAAATCTAATAATCAGTCACATAATGTACCTCCAATAAAAAAGTATCATAAAAGGTGTCTTATTAATATAATTCACAACATTCTGCACATGCACAGATTCCTGAATGTAATAACTGTATCTAGTAATCAGTAAGTAAATACATTGGTAATGTCTTACCAATATAATTTGTGGTCACAACACTGCACATGTAGTCTATGGAATATTTTTATGGGAGGCTTTCAGGGAACTAACCCACTGTAGCTAATGAAGGCTGAAACGTTTTCCAGTGGAACACAGTAATCCTGACCCCGTGCATATTTAGCTGACCCTTTGCATATTTCAACAAATGGTTTCCAGGCTTCATAAATTGTTGTCTAGCAACATAATTAATGTTCTAGTCCTTGAGTAAATATCAGTGGTCCTTGTGAGCTTTTGCAGGCGCACCCTTTGCATAACAATTTGCCTTTAACAGCTTCTCTGCGCATCACTGCGAATGAAACTGTAGTTCTTTTAATGGTCACAGCATAAGTGGAGGACATCTGGGTAAACAGACAACGCAAACCTTTCTGCTATTCTGAACAATCCCGCTGTCAAGACACTGTGCTCCTGTCTTCCTAGATTGCATTTTTTTTTCCTTTTATTTGAAAAACAACTTTTACCAAAATGTAAAAAAAAATAAAAAAATACATTTTACATCCCACAGTAACCGGACAGCAGAATTAATTCAAATCAATATATTTATTTTAAAATATTACATAGAAAATACACAAATCTAATTTACTATGCAGCATTTCTTTAATCAGAATCTGTTAAAAACCATTGACTTGTTTGTTATGGCCACTATTTGATCACATTCATGTTTTAGATAATTATCTATAATCATAATATATTTTCACTTTTTGTTTTTGGATTTGTCCTTTTCAGCCTTTTTAAACATGAAACCTCCATTTTGTGAGCAAGTGATGTGTTTCAGGACACAACATGAAGCTGCACCACATTTTGAATGCAAAAGATCTTAAGTTAGCACTATTAAAAAGGTTCCCATATAAGATGACATGATTTCTCAAGCAAAAGCCTTTGGCACAATTAGCATAAATAAGATCTCAAGAGTGTTCTCAAGGCAAACTTGAACAACATACACATATCATTTTAGTGCCTTGAATAACTGTGTTTTCCATATTTGTCAGAAAAAAAAAACCCTACACTACTTGCATAGTGTGTACAGACTGTGTAAATAATCCAGTCTTTTCAATGACAAGGACAAATGAGGCCATTTTGGCAATTAGATAAATTCACCTTTGAACAGCAAGTGCTGCTGGTACTCGAGGTTTATTGGAGAATTTATCAGCCATTATAAGGCTTCGAACTCATCTATTCTCTGCTTGGTGTTGCCCATGCGGATCTGACGCAGCGTCTTGTACTTGTCCCTCCCGGCTTGTACATTTTCATTGTGCAGAATGTCGTTCTTAGTCTTCTTAGAGTCATCTCGCGCCTCGGCCAGCTCAGAGCTCAGGGCCTAAAAGCAATTTAAGATACAGTTAGTCACAATGTACACCTCAAATGGGACAGCTGAAATTAAAAATTGAGATATGTATGTGGTGTAACTGAACAAATAGCTCCTGATCTGAAAGTGTTGATTTGAGATCAGTCCACTGAACGAGATGTGTTGTTCATTAATGAATCAAATGAACGTGGTGTTTTGTTTATATACACACTGTGTCAATAAAGCATGTCTTTTAATGAAGGCTAATGTAATGTAGGTTAATAAGGCTTGAAATTGTAAACAAATTGTAAATTGTTGAAAAAACACTCAGCTCTCTGAACAAATCTGATTTTATTTTATTTAATTTTTTTACTATTTCTTTATAGCCATTGATATGAGTCACTGAGAAAGAAAGGATAATAATGAGTCCTGAAAGACTAATAATGAACAAATCTATGTTTTTGAATGAATCTAAACAAAAAAAAAGCTAAAATGACTCATAATGCTCAAAAAAAAAAAAAAACTTACTGGTCACCACCTACATGTGTGACAATGTAGCCTATAGAAATATAAATAATCTGAACTAATCAGTTTTAAGGTTTTCAAAACTCAAATCAAATCTCCTGAATGAATGATATAATGACTCAATCTTCAAGAAAAAAACCACTGGACGCCATCCACTTGTGTAAAAATCTAACCTCCCTTGAATGGTTACTGACTGAATCAGTGAATGAATCTGTTTTTAGGTTTTCAAAAGATTCAATGAATCACTGAGATTAATCAAAACCCCCACTGCAAGTAAGTGTAAAGTGTGTATATGAATGTGAATGAACTTAAAAAGAATCAAATGTGAACAATTCGGTTTTAAATGAATCTCCTGAATGAATGACTCAAACTCCTCAAAATATAAAATATAACATAACCTTTAGAAGTAGTTACTGAACAAATCAGTGAACGAATCTGGATCTGTTTTTAGGTGTTCAAAAGATTCGGTGAATCACAGAGATGAATCAAAATCCCCAATACAAGTGTTATGTATGTAACTGAAAATAAGATAAAACTAGTTTTAATTGCGAACGTCTCTGTGTTGAACAAATCTCTTGAATGAATTCTAAAATAAATCATAATTCTCAAAAACTGCAGAACTTCCAGAAGTAGTTACTGAATGAATCAGTGAATGAATCTGGATGTGTTTTAGGTGTTTTTCAGAATCAGAATTTGATGAATGATTGGGATGAATCACAATCCTTGCTAATAATCCGTATTTATGCTTGAGGAAACGTGATAGACATGTTACCATGAGCTGTTTCTGCACGCGCTCATTCTTCTCTGCCTCTGTAATGCGCTCCTCCTCGTTCCGGTGGTCCTCAATGCCCTCCACCTGCAGCTCAGCACTGTAGGTGCTGTTGTTCTCCTCATGATCATCATGATCGTTCTCCAGGGGTTCCTCCATCATGGCCCGGGCCATGGGCGCAGCCATGGGGGTAGCAACCACAGGAGATGACATAACATGCTGCAACTCCTCACGGGTCTTTTCCAGATCATCCTGTACCTCTTTAGCCTGAGAGAATTGAAGAAGTCCATTATCAGGTGAAAAATGTATCTATATTTTTCCACTTTTATGATTTCAGCAATAAATACATTCAAAAAATCTACATTAATCTAGTCAAAACTCACCCTGTTCTGCCATTCATTGGCTTCTTCTTCCTTGACTCTCCTGGCTTCCTCCAGCAAGGCAATCTTTGCAGTGTATTCTGCCAGGTCTGCTGCCTATATATAAAAAGAAATCAAGCTTCAGTTCACTATAAATAAAAGTTAGTTGTTCCCCATTACACAATCCATCACAAAATATGTAGACTGTAACTGTTTAAGGTGCGTTTTGTGTGTGTGAAGGTGTCTCCCGCTCACCAGCTGCTCCTGAGTTTTCATCTGGTCCTCAGCTTGCCTGGCCAGCTCTTCTTTAGCCATCAGCGCTGCCTGTCTCTCAGCCTCCAGACGTGCCGCCTCCTCCTCCACCCGCCGCCTCTCTTCCTCCAGTATCCGTGCCCTCTCAAACTGCTCTCTCAGATCTGAACAATATACAAAATCAACCATAAGGAGGCAGCAGTCACTCAATTATACAACATTGTTTAATTGCAAGCATGCACTAGTATGGTGGTCAATCACAGCAACCTGCAATGAAACATTTTGTATAAAATATGCAATATAATAATATTAATAATAATAATAATAATAATAATGAAAACATAATTATTTTTATGTTTAAAATACTAAATATTTAATATATATAAACAATACAATGTGCAATGTAATAATGCAATGTAAGTATTTTTACAAATAATAATTATATTTGATTTTTAAATATTTATACACCTTCAGGGTGATACAAGATCATTCCAGTTTTCATCGGGATTTCAATGTTAATTTCAAACAAGTCCATTAAAGAAAATATGCATTACTTTATTAAAGAGATCAGATATGTAGTTAAATTTTCTTACCTCTTTCAACCTTTTTGGTCTGCTCTTCAAACTGGAGAAGCTTCATCATCATCTCCTGCTTCTCTCTCTCCACCTTCTCCTTTTCTCTCTCTGTTGCCTCCCTTTTCTTTTTCTCATTCTCTAGCTGGGCTCTGGGAAGAAAACAGGTAGCAAGGTAGCAAACACATTTAATAATGTACCCATAATGTTCACAAAGGAAAAAATTAAGTAAAAAAATAAAAATAAAAACAAAAGTAAATAAACAAAAAAATGTTTATTTATTTAATTCATGTATTTATGTATGTATGCATGTATGTTTATTGGCCAATAAAAGTTATAAAATTAGTGCCCTGACTTTCCTGGTGTCTTGCTGCGCTCATCAGGGCAGCTGGTCATCGCTATATAATAACTCAATCTGGGCAATGAATATTGTGTCCTCCTCACCTCTCCATCTGTCTCTGGTGTTTCTCCTCCCTGGCTTGAGCCTTCATCTGCTGCACCTCAATAGTATCAGGTTTCCTGCGCTGCATGTAAAGTTCATGGTTTCCCATACACAGCTGCAGGATGCGCTTGTTAATGCGCAGACGAGATGCATAGAACACAAAGTCCTGTAAGAACAAGAGAGAACAGAGTCATATTTCATAATGTCTTTTGCATAAAAAATATGTTAAATATATTCCAACCCGCCTTCTTGTTTGAAAAAAAAGAGGTCACACTTTATTTTAATGGGGTCATCGGATGCCCATTTTTCAAAAGTTGATATGATTCTTTAGAGTCTTAATGAAATGTCTATAACATACTTTGGTTAAAATTTCTCAATGCAAAACAACACTCTTTTTACCTTGCCAAAACCAGCTCTGCACACAGCAAGCCGTTTTTAGTGCATGTTTCTTTAAATGCTAATGAGCTCTGCTGACCCCGCCCCTCTCTTCTGTGGGGTGACTAGCCGTTCACTGAGAGATTGTAAACTATAGCCGCTGAACTTGCTAACTAGCACGTTATTAGGAAAGGCGATTCACAAAGATTTATAAAAGAACCTTATACGCCTTCTGCAGGTGAAGCTGGATCACGAATGATTTGCGTGAACATAAATGCATTTAGGTAGATCGAGGGCACATTCACTTCAAAAATTAACGTAATCCTCTGCGTCTTCAGCGGCTCAGATGTCGGAAGTAAATGACGACTGCTATTTTCATTATTACATCCAACAATAAAACACTTCAGTCTCTTAGGAGCCATTCTTGTCTACATCTGCTCCAGTGTCGAAACAATGGCGGACTGATGACAGCTCACTCAGGGCGGGTCTAAGGTAAAACGCTAGTGTCAATCAACAATCGTGGGAGGGGCCTGGTCTGTGTGACGTCACACAGCCAATCATCTGAGATCGGCTTAATTTGAGAAAGGAAATATTATTTATAGGGATTTTAATAAAAAACACTGGGTGGATTTTTATCATTATAGGTTGGATGTGTAGAAACACTGCCAACACACATTTATGTTCAAACAACATGTAAAAGTGAATTTTGCATCCGATGACCCCTTTAAGGTCCAATTCTTGCAAACCATTAACTATGACTTTTGTCTCAATAAACGCCAAGTTTAGGTATTGGGTAGGATTATGGATGTAGAGTATGGTTATGCAGAATATGTGCTTTATAAGCACTAATAAACAGCCAATATGTTAATAATAGGCCTGCTAATAAGCAACTACTTAACAGTGAGGATTAGTCCCTATACTGAGGTGTTACCAAAAAAACATTATAAACTTTAATACACTTCTCATATGAAGAATGTTTTTAAAATCTGAATTACAATTCATTGTGATATCTTTTGGATGCATAACATCAGAAATATCAGGGCAGGGGGTTTAAATGTCCTGATATAATAATATAAAGAAAAAGGTAATTTTGCACTGTGTGTCTGCGTATTGTGTGTGTGTGTGTGTGTGTGTGTGTGTGTGTGTGTGTGTGCGTGTGCGTGTGTGTGTGTGTGTCTATCTATCTATCTTTACAATTTTAAAATTCTTTTAAAACGTTTTGGAAAATATATGTTCATTTACATGTATTCAAGGTGTTAGGAAAATACATTATTTTACTGTTGATGGTTACACCACATGACACTTATCATTTAATCATTTAAATTTAATTTTTTGTACAAACGGTTTTTTAAACGATGCAAAACCAGCATGAATACAAAGAGTTCATTTCAACAAACTTGACATATATTTTAAACTTGATTTTTTTAAAGATTTTTTTCTTCATCTTCAGTGCTGTTATTTGCCATTGGCCCACATACAATAATTTCATGTGTGAAAAATACATAAAAACATTCATTCCAAGACTTACGGGAGCTTTTTTGTCAATGGGTTTGATTATGAACTTCTTGTCACTGAAGGAGATGTTCCTTATTTCACTCCAAGGAAATCCAATTTTTGGGGTTAACCTAAGTAATGAAGAACAGCCTAAATTGATTTCATGCAACTGACAGTTTTGTAATTTTTTTTATTGTAATGTCTTTTTTGTGTTTGACTTTGTGGCCCATTAGTCCTTAGGTGCAATGACCTCTCAATAGTAAGCACTATGTGTTCATGTTGAGTTGTTTGGCTTGTTGTGGATTTGGAGAGTTACTCTGCAAGTCATTAACCACACAGTCATGACAGCTGACCCCAATATCCCCAACCAGCCTGACACTGTTTCTAAACAATCAGGCCTCGCACTCAAAAAGTGCTTACCTGTCATCTTTTTCATAGATGTTAAGTCCCAAAGCATCTACGCCTAACCACAGGTCTGTTCCTTTCTTGTTCTTGATGTCGAAATAGTTGACGCCATACATTTCCAAATCCTGTGAGATCTTTAGATACTCCAGTATGGCATCTTCCCTGGACACAAAATTCAAAGAAATGATAAGCTTGTGCAACTACATGAAGACGAGCTGAATGGGAGCATGTAAGTCAGACTCACTTGAGAATGCCTCTGTGCTCCTCGTGCCAAATCTGGATCCTCTCCTCCCATTGCTCTTTAGAGAGTTTGTGCTGGTCAAGCACTCTGAAAACACAGAAAATCAAATCAACACACCTTCCATTTTGAAAATTAACCATGGTTTTACTATAAATAAACCATAAATTAACCACAGTGTTGCTACACTAACCAAAGTTTAAATATGGTATTTGTAGTAAAACTGTGTTTATACAAACGGTAATCAATCCACCAAAAACCATCGTTGCTACTTCTACTATAATAAAACCATGCTTAGTTTTCATGTGGGTTGTGGTAGAATCATATGACTAAAATGTTGTGACCATATTGCATAAATATATTTGGAGCTAAAATATGATATATTATAAATATGAATCACATTTTCAAGATGTCACATAATAAAAATTGCACAAATGTTTTGATCATTGACTTACAACAACATATTTGTTTCTATTTTTGTCTTCTCACAATAATTTCTGTCTATTTAGGGTCCTCAGAGTCTCAGTTTTCTTTATCAGTAATTGAAAGTGGTCAAAGCATGCAAATGCAGTTGCAAGTTCTTTGACAAGTAGATTTGACAAGATTATTATATTCTAAAAATATATATTTAAAATATTAAAAATTAATGCATTTATTTTTTGGATACATTTACTTTTTATAAATACATAAATATGCTTGTTAAACCTGCAATTTTATATATTGTGTTGTTCATTTTATTTTAATTTTCACATGTGGTGTAATTTTACATAATATCATTGTAAATGTTTGTGTTTATGTTAATGAATAATAAAGTCTTTCAAACATACCTAAAAATATTTTTTAGATTGTTAGAAGTAGCACCAACAATAAGCGTAGATAAGTGTATATTTATATGATTATTTTTTATTTTTACATTATTATGTAGCAACAATAGTAAAGTGCTTTCAAAAAGATTCTGAATAAAGTATTTTATTGTAACAAGTTACCATCAAACCTTGTAAAATTATGTTCAATTCTGATCATTTTGTTTGTGATTCAAAACTCTGCATTCTGCTGGCATGTCCAAATGATGTCAGGTTTGGCATTTTGTAATGTAAATTTGTTTAGCCAACTTGATTCTAATCTGTGCTGATTTAAAAATATGCATTTATTTTGCACACTATTAATTTCAATATTATTTATTTATTTATTTGTTGTTGTTTTTTTAACTAAGTAACCTATATAAGTCAGGGCCAGTGGTGCTCAATTATATTCCTAGATCGTCAGGAGACTTTCCTGCAACGTTCAGCACCAAACCCAATCAAATACACCTGATGCAGATCTTCAGAAACATTTGATAATTACAAACAAGTGTGTTGAAGCAGGGTTGGAACTGAACTCTACAAGAAAGTAGACCTCCAGGAACATGAATAAGCACCTCTTATGTGAGTCATTTTAAATCCCCTGAATCATTAGAAGGCACCGAATGAATGTTTTTTGAGCAGTTTCCCCACTCACCTCTGAGGCAGAAGCCGCTCGTTCGTTAGGTATGCAGGTTTGTGGGTTTCCGGTGAGTGGTCTCCAAACTTGGCCTGAACAGAATAGGAAGCCAGCAGAACGGCTGTCTCTGGAGGGCAGTAGATCTCATCGCTCAAGATGCCTTCCTTCACTTGCAGGAAGAAAAGCTTCTTTGTGATGTCCTGAATCAGCTCCTCAGCCACATCTTCAGGGAAGTACTTGGCCCGAAACTTAAACTGCAGAGGGTTCTCTTGCTTCACCTCTTGAGAAGACACCTATGAATTCATAATGAAGAATGAATGTTGGGCACTTTGAATTCAAAACTGGCAATGAAAATAATTTGGGCTGGTAGGTAAAAATTCTGTTGTTGTAATGTTTAGGTCCCCCAAGAAACTATGTGTTTCTAAACTATGTGTTTCTAACTAAACTATGCGCCTCACCAAGGCGTTCAAATACAATTTTTCCTCCCATCTGTTTATAACATGAACATTTTGTAATATGGAGTATTAATATTCAAAATGAATGACTATATGGCAATGTTCACTAATATGTTTCTTTAGATACTATAATACAATGCAGATATTTTAGTGACAAAACATGATATGATGGTATGGTATGTATATTAGGTGGTTGTACGTACAATGAAATATGAGTGAAGAGTGAATTGTAATTAATAATTTAAAGGCAAGCCATTTGAAGTATTGTTTTAAAACCTAAATTTTAGTGCTCCAACTGCATTACAAGCAACAATCTTAATCTTTTCAAATGTGTAATTTTTTGCAAGCATTCAACAAATGCAATCACATGTCAGAAAGAGAGTAGTAAATGTAAGAGTAGTAAAATAACACTAACACCTACATCTCCACCCATAGATAACGTGTTCTTTGAATGTTCCCATGCTGTTTCTAGGGTATTTTGGGTGGTTGCTAGGGTGGTTAAATACTGACTCAGGTCAAAAAACCCACTCCCACATTTATGATATTTTAGTCTGTAGATATGGTTTGGGTGCCAGTAAGTCTATGGGATTCTTTTGTCTATTCTTTAGTCTCAAATGCAAGCGATATCAATTCCCTCTTCATTAAGCTACACAATTTATCATGTCAAGTGGAGCAAGCAAGTTATGCATCAAAGTAGGGTTAAATAATAAATAGGCAATAATAATAGCCTAATAAAGAAGCGCTCCTAATAAAATGTATGTCATGATATTAGAAAATTGTTAGAATAATGAAATTAAGTCTTTATTTGACTGCTTTAGAATTGCCTGTGCATATCATTAATGTGAACACATTATTAATGTGTTATTAACATATTATTAATGTATTATTAACGTTAATCCAAGCATTGTTAATATTAAGCATTATTTATTATCTTACAACATAGTGCAGGACAATTTTCAGAAAAAAAAAATAAATAAATATATATATATATATATATATATATATATATATATATATCCTGTACAAAATTAAGAATACCTTTTTGTCTAGTTTCAGCCATGTCAGAAAGCCTTTGGTGTCCGTGTATTGCAGGCCAAAATACCAGACCTCACGCAAACCCACCGTCTTCACCACCTGAATGCATCAACACAGAGGATAAAAATCAACCAGTTATATGTGTTAAATGTAATGTTTGTAAACTGTGATATCGATTATGGCGTACATTTAAAACATATACCCAATCACCTCAGCACTTGACAAGCATGACGTTATGTTGTGGCTCAAACAAAGGGAGTCTCTAGTCTTAGTAGATTAGAATAGGAACTCTACACTAAAAGTTCATTCTATCAACAGGGAGGGAAAATACCACCCATCCAGACCTCTTATCAGTTAGGTGTGTGCAAATAGGCAGAGACGGTGTCCTCCACCTTGTATGTCCTGGCATACCTTGAGCCTCACCAATCACCATATAACAAGGTAGTTTAGCATTACTAATCTCAACAGTATCTGAAAAATGATTTACACCCAGTGACTATGAGCATGGATTCGGGTGTGACTAAGGTAAGTAAAATGCTTCTGCAATTACTTACAAAGTTTCGTTACAAAAAAAAGAATGTTGTTTTTTCAAAGAGATGCAAGTTGCTACAAGTTGATGAGTCATTGTGATAGAACAAAAGTAGTGCATTTAGATTGCATATTAGTGCACAGTAGTAAAAATAGAATGCAAGTACTATGTTTATGCAAGTGCATATCCGCTTGTTAGGAGGTTTTCATAGTTTGGTGAGAATCTTGGTGAGTTATTTTCCCAGCATGCAATGTTAAACTACAAACATGATCCCTCATCTGTATATAAAGTGGAGGGAATTTAGCCTTTAGTTTAACCCTAGACTGACATATGCAATCATAGTCTGAAAAATCTCATTTTTAAAAACAGAACAGCGTATTAAACCTTTAGTCGAGTATCATATTCAGAGGCCGAACTAAGCAAAAGTATGCAATTTGGTGCAGCTGCTGATATTTATATAACTAAAAAGTAAGATTAAATAATGTGTAATTGTAAATCAATGAGATTTTTATAACAGCATAGCATATAAATATCAGTTGTCACTTTATATCTCCTAATATCTTGTTGTCACAGTCCTGTCCGTCTTGTCTTGTGGGTTTCCCCCTCCATGCCCTTATTTGGTCCTTTCTGTTCCTGTCCTCACCTAGTTTGATTGTTTATGATTTCTTTCAGGTGTGTGTGTAAATTATCATGTGTATTTAGTTCCTGCCTGTTCTGTTCATTTTTGTCTGGTCTACTCATTACCCCCGGTGTTCCTGTGTGTCTGCCCAGCCCTGTCTTGCCTTGTCTTGCCTTGTCTTGTTTGGATTTTATTAAAGACTGTATATTTTGAGATTACCCTCGTCTCCTCGTTTCCCTCGTATGTGCACAGTGACACTCGTCAGTAGCACTTTAATTTACAGTCCTTTGTACTTATTATAACAATCTCAATAACTGGGTAATAACTCAGTACTAACCTTAAACCTACCCCTAAACTTAACCTTAACCCATTTTGTTTCCTTGTACTATCCAGTGCTTTCCAGGGTAAGTTCATTTTAAGTACACTGTAAGTATATGTACGGTAAAATAACAGTAACACTGTTACTTCCAAAAAACATCATAATAATAAATGTTAAAATAATGTTCCACCATCATATTTGATACTCACATGACTGTTTTCTATAAAATAATGTATGGATAATCAAGTAAATCTAAAGTTGCTTCAGTCAAGTAAGTGTTTATTTTAAAATATTGCTAAAAGTAATACTTTTTCCCACATTTACTTTATGAAAATTAGTCACAATTTCAGTCACGCTTTATTTTAGGTTTCAATTCTCGCCATTAACAAACCATTAACTACAACCTCAACAAACTCCTAATTTGCTGCTTATTAATAGTTAGTAAGGTAGTTGTTAAGTTTAGGTATTGGGTAGGATAAGGGATGTAGAATATGGTCATGCAGATTATGTACTTTATAAGTACTAATAAACAGCCAATATGTTATTAATAGGCATGCTAATAAGCAACTAAATAATAGTGAGAATTGTTCCCTATACTAAAGTGTTACCAAGATTTCACGTTTCACCTTTGAAGTGAATTATTGATCATATTGATAATTTAGAGGCCTTATTTGCATGGCAAATATGATGCAGTAAGCTGTATAGGGTTAAAAAAACACATAAGACAGGTGATTCTTCACATGCCATCTCACTGGCTTAGCTTTAATAAACAATCAAAAGCATTTCA
This sequence comes from Spinibarbus caldwelli, assembly GCA_039654775.1. Taxonomy (NCBI): domain Eukaryota; kingdom Metazoa; phylum Chordata; class Actinopteri; order Cypriniformes; family Cyprinidae; genus Spinibarbus; species Spinibarbus caldwelli. Next base: position 23,451,382 of record CM077250.1, read on the forward strand.
GGAGCATATGACCGTTGCTCACCTGCTCAAAGAGCTGTTTGCCCGTTGTAACCGACTGGATTGCAAATTCCAGCTCGGCATCCACTGTGGTGACACGGACATTGATCTGCAGAGAAAGAACATAAGTGAGTGTTTTTTAATGTCACTGAATCAAGTATTGGAGTCAATTAAAGCAAAAATGTGTTGGTATTTGTACAGAAATATAACATATACTGTACCATTACAGCAAAACAAAAGATTTGTTGGCCAAAAAAGTTTAAAATGTTTCAATATTTCACACGCTAAACACTTTAGTTACATTACACCATTGTCATATCAGATTTTTAATATTAACATCAGCTATCAGAGGCATGTTAACTACAATCATGGAATGTTATGTTAACTAAATAACATGCCATTCTACAAAGCCACTAGCAATAAAGTCTTATAACATATATGCATTATGTAACATCCTCCACATGACTAACAGCAACAGAGATGATTTCAACAGATTCAACGGACATTCATGGGTGTGACATTATTAATTGTTGATAATACAACATTTTTTTTATAATCTATGAGGTTTAGTTTTAGATTTTGTACAAAGAAACAAACAAAACATACTTTTGCAAACATACTTGTACTTAAAGAAATAACAAGCAAACAGTGATAAAACACTAAAAATCTGTGTCTAGAGGAGATTCCATGAATTCTATGGTAAAAAAAAATCTCTTGTTCAAGTTCACGCTTCAGTCCAGCACACTTTATACAAGCTTTCATAACCACCCAGTGAACCTTGACAGAGCCTTACAAGCATTGTCAAAGTTGCACAACTCTCATGTGAACTTACTCTAGAGCTGTAAAGATAAACCCTTCAAACTTGTGCAACAAACGTTAGCAAAGTTACATTCAGTAAGCAAGACCCATTAACATTTCAGTTCAACACTTTCTTCCTGTTATTCACAAAGCTTAATTATATGACCTTCATATATATCCAGGATTAGCACATTTAGTGGCTCTAATCATGAGAAAAGTGACAACTGCTATAATATTCACACTGCAATAACTGTTACACCCTGGTGTTAGTCTTTAGCCACATCAGCAAGTAAATGATCTGCATGTTTAGAACAGCATTGGTCTCCTGAACTTTTGGCACCTGCTGCTGACAATACAAAGTTGCAACAATTTTCACTACTTAAAATTCTATAAATATCTGCAAGCAACCATTAATGGTACACTGTAGAAAATATTACTAATTGTAATAAAAAATAACGAATTGTGTGATGAAATATATAGATAAAAGCTCTATAAAATTTGCTGATTACCTTGGATAAGGCATAGTTTAATATGCACTATTGGTAAAACATTTGGGGTATGTCATTTTTATTTGATTGATTCATTGATTTATGTTTTGAATGTCTATTATGCTCACCAAGGCTGCATTTATTTTAAAATAAATACATAAACAGTAAAAAGAGTAAATATTTTACATTTATTTAAAATAACTGTTTCATATTTCAGAATATTTTAAAATGCGATTTATTCCTGTGATGGCAAAGGAGAATTTTCAGCAGCCATTACTTCAGTATTCAGATGATCCTTCAGAAATTCTAATATGCTGATTTGGTACTCAAGATTTCTTATTATTATCAAAACAGTTATGCTTCTGAATATTTTTGTGGAAACCATGATATATTTTCAAAATACCAGCATTTATTTGAAATAAAAAAAAAAAAATGTTGTGATGTTATAAATGTCTTTACTATTACAGTTGATCAATTTAATGCATTCTTGATGAATAAAAGTAACTTATTCATTCTTTCAAAAAACAAATCTTACTGAACCCAATTTTTTTGAGGATTTTTATCGACTTTGATGATTTTTTTATTTTATTTTATCTCATTTAAAATAACAATACATTCAATTTTACAGCTACATGTACTTAGATACGTTTTTATTGAGTAATATGATTCACCCTGTAATTTATACTGAAAATCAATAAACTGGAATTTTTCCACTTAGATTCTCAACCTCATATTTAGTTAGTAATCAAGTATAAAGATCTTAATACAAATTACAATAACATAGAAAGTACAAGGTCTCCAATCTTCTGAGTATCCTGACTAAGACTATCAGTGTGACATAATGCAAATGAACTTTTATCAGCGAGCCCTTAGATAAGGCACAATAGGCTTGCAACTCTGTCAAAAGAGTTTAAATCACTGTTGCCACTATGGGATCTTTATATATGATATGCTACATGCATAATTAGCACTATACATTGATTAACACATATACTTTCAAAATCTTTTGGGTCTTGTCTGGTCAGTAAGAGGCAAACCAGCTGCTTATTATACATTTTCAGCTTGTCCTTATCCAGAGAAAATAAACATTAATCCCAATGCCAGCATGGCAGATATAATCTATAATCTTCAAAGCTTGTCCTCTCGGTTGGATTTGTTCTAACAATGGAACTGACTGCGTGAGTGCTACTGTTTAATCCAGCAGTCACCATCTCCATGAGCAACCATCGGAGCTGCAAATTTATCTAACAGGAAGAAAGACCCGAAGTACGTCATAACACAGCGTGACGGCTAAACCTGCATGCCTCATTTGCCTGATGGGTACAGGCTCACAAGCCGGTGCTAACCCACTCTCCTCAAATCACAGATAAGTGTTTGTGCTCAAGTACTTCTTCACAGGCTTAAAGAAGCTTTAGGTCCAAATCAGGTTTAATACATGTATTTGGGTAATTCACAAATGGAAATGGACATGAACTTTCTGGTTAAAATGTATATGTTTGTATAATAAAAAAAAAGTTAAAATCACAATTTCGTTTAAACTTTTAACCACTTTAAATCACATTTTTTTCTCTAGTTTTTTTTTTAATGATTTTGCAGTGTCACATTCATTTCAAAAAGTACAAGTACATGAAAGCTGCATTTACAATAATTATAATAAAACGGGGGTTTAAAGTATGTGAGTGATCATACAGAACTGAAAGAAATCAAGTTTTGTTTTTTTTTACAGATTTCAGTAAATAAATTTTGGAGGACAATTTTAAATGGACTATAACACTTGCATTGTTTGATAATAGATAATGTATGATATAATGGGAGATTTTTATTTGATTTCAACAAAATAATTCATAATTTAATTCAATTATAACATACTATTCAACCATGGGGACAAACTAATGAATGCTATATTTCCATATTTCTCTAAGACACTTATTGATAAGGTTGCTAATTAATAATAAAATACAACAATGGTTGCAATATTATAAAATATTTATACACTAAAACAAATCTGTAAAATAGGGCACAATGTACTGTATTAATATAAAGGAATTTATTTATTTATTTTATAGTGTTTATTTATTTATTTATTTTTTAATTGTGTCAATGTCTGTAAAATAACTGGATAATGTCCTGGCAGAATATTACTAAAATTACATTTTCCTTTTTTTTTTTTTACAGTGTATTATTAATAGTTTACAAAGATTTTTCATGAAGAAATCGTGAAAATATACATTTAAACATGAATGAATCTCTCTTGAATGTTAAGGGCAATAATCAGAGTGAAATCACATCCTGGTATTCAAATACTAAAGTCAAAATGTTCACAGCAGAACAATCTGCATCTAGCTAATATTTTACTTTTGCGGCATTCTGTGCACATGAGCACAGCATGAATTTATCCTCATTGTCTAAGTCTAGTTAATGTGTAAAGACTCCTACTCAAGTATGTTAACCTTCAAATTAATAGTTAGTATCCTGCTAAAATTTAAGGTAATGACTACACCTTGAAATATAAAAATGATATAAATTCCAAGTATAACCACTAAACATAACCATTAATAATAAAGGCTAAACAATCTTTACTCCTCAACACTGTAAAAAAAAAAATGAGGCAATATAGTAATAAATTGCTTCATCTTGATTTAACTGCTAAAGATTCTCCTTTCTTTAAACACTGTGTATTTTAAGGTCAATCAGAACACATTACAAAAATATTGAATAAAATATGAGAAACTAATGTTAAGCTATGAAACTTCTTTTGTAATATGAGAGTCTTTATGACAGAGGCCTATTGTGGTCACATACACTAAACACATCAAATTAATCAACAATAAACAAAGAAGATATAAGCAAATGGATTAATATGAGATATTGCAGCCTTGTTCTTTATGTAATAAATTTTTGTTTAATACAAAGAGAAGAACTACTTACAGGTTTAGGCATTGTCAGTCTTGTGTTTGGACCAGCAGAGGAAGATCTCACGACCGATCTGAACGGTGAACCCTAGAGACTCATTTCTGAGTCATTTTCGATAGATGGTGTCAAAGCCTCGCCCCAGCGATACCTAGCACGATCAGTTAGTTAGACCACAGCAGCTCTCTGCTTACACTACACCTGCGCTGGAACATCGACCTTTGATCGGGCTCGCGTCCAGAACTACAGCGCGTTATTGACTTGAGCCGGAGGATTCGTGTCCCGTCGTTAACAATGATAGAAGCTCACTGTCACATTACTACATTACAGTCCATATAAACATGGGCGCGGTGGAGGTTGATAATCTACTGCAAGGTGGATGTCTGGGCAGTTCTGACCATTCTGTACTTTAGTAGGCTACAGGTATAAGCTAATAAACACAAACATTCATCCCCAGAAAGTTTTTGAACACTTAAGAGGATTACAGTTGTTTAAATGTCAAAAAATATAGAAAATGTGCATGAGAAAGGCATTTATTTAAAATTTAAAATTATTTAAAATTATTTAAAATTTAAAATAAATCCTATAGCATTTGGATTTAAATGCTAAATCTGTTGGCTATGTATTGAAATAACCTACTCTTCAAAAAAAGATCTAAAAAAATAGCCTAAAATAGAAATTAGGCGACACTAGATTGTTAAAAGTAATTGCAATGATGTAAAAAAAAAAAAAAAAAAAAAAAAATCCTGTATTTCTTATCAAATTTCTATCAACATTATATTTTATTATTTTTTTTTATTTTTTATTTGTTTATTTTTTTTTTCTCACCCGATGCACAAACAAAATGACTCTTATGATCCGGTTCGTAGCCTACTGAATCAACATATGACTCACTCACTGAGCTGCAAGACTCAAATGCATCATTATTACTTCAGTATAGTTATTATTAGACTGATCTTACTTGCTGTCTCAAGTTTGCATCGACTCTGAATACTAAAAAAAGAAAATCTGTATTGTACAAAGCTTTAAACAAAACAGATTACAATACAATATTGAAAAATAAAGGTTACTTGGCTTGACTGAGCCACTAAGACCGCAAAACTATTTAGCCTATGATTTATCTGTATAGCCTATACCGTACAGTCATGTCTTATATGTTATTCCTATTTTTATAGCATTTTTTATAAGTCTTGTGGCAATACAATTGAAGCATAAATCCAATATAAAGAACATCTAAAAACTGTTACCTAAAATATTGTTTCTTCTCATATTTCTTAAAATAGTTTTTGATGGCTCTCAAAGTGGGTCCTAACATGAAAACATTGCAAATCCCTGATCTAATGCAATGACATTCATATATTTTTTAAATACTTTTTGGGGTTGCTTTGTAGGCCATGCTGATTTGATTTTTTATTTTTTTTTTTCATAATAATTATTTTTTTTTTAAGTTGCATGTTCTTAAATAATAATAAAATTAGTGTTAAATACTTTTTCATAGTGACTCAGAATGCATAAGGTGTAGATCAACATGACTTTAGCATTATTTCATGTATTTATTTCAAAAGAAGACATGCATATGATTTGCATTGTTTTTAAACATGTTCATTAGTTCTACAAACATTGCACAAAAACTTAAAATCTGTGTAGTGAAATTTCCTCAAAGTGCCTTTCAGTTACATTTTTGGTTTTGGGGTGCTAGAGAATCCTATGGGCATAAAAAACATTGTCACAAACAAACTGGACTAAAATGAAGAATAAAATTCAACATATTCAGCAAAACTCTATTTCTGAATTTTACTTGAAGCCCTGAAAAGTTAACGCCTCATTATGAGGTCATATGAAAAGACATTTTGCCTCCAACAAAAAGTAGCAACAATAATAAAAATGTACAGTAAATCAGACATATGTCTCTCTAAGGTCTTCCTGATTGCACCAAACTTGTATTGATGCTTCATACCCAGATTCAGATGTGGTCCTCTGTCTCAACTCTGAGGAGGATCCACTCATACTATCACAACATGTCTCTGTACTGTCTGTGTTGTGGATATCAAAATGTTCATTCCCAGAAGACAAATCCAATGTCTCTTCACTTGAAGATCTCGAGGGGCTACACGATTGCTTCGACAGACATCTGGCATCCTGAACAGTTAACGATTTACAGCTCGAGAGAGCAACATGGGAACTGTCCTGAACAGCTTGCTGATAACTTGGAGGTTCGCTTGGTATCCTGCTGTCCACCTGCTGGAAAACCTCCTCGCTAGACAAGCGTCTCGGCTCCAGAGGAGGATTCAGTTGCTCGGGAAGGGTCTGGCTGTGGCGTAGGGTTCTCTCGATGGCCCGTTTGGTGGAGCCGCTTCTCCCGAAGACAGTCCTGCTTCTGATGTGTGCGGTTTTCATGGACTGCGAGCGTCTTTTGGGGGTCTCCGAGCGATTCGGTGCAGGTGCCGATTGGCGGGTGGGGAAGGAATGTTTGCGTTGAAGGGGCTTTCTCTGAGTGCATAAAGGCACAATAGGTGGACTACTATGGATAGAGCTCTCTGAAGCGCTGGAGAAACAACTCTCAAGTGAACTTGAAGAACAAAACGTACAGTCTTTAGAGGTTGTCCTGGCCTCATAGCTGTTCCCCAAGCTGTTGCCTGCTCTAACCGCAATACAGTCATCAGAGATCTGCTTTGTTAAGAGTTTGTCATGAAAGTCCATTTCTGTCTGGCTCCTGGAGAGGGAAAGGTGCTGCTGAACTCCCTGTCTCAAGTTGATAACTGGTTCTGAACGTCTGCGAGTCAATTGTTTTGTCCAAAGTTCCTCTGTGCTGGAATGTTCCTGGGATTTCTCTTCAGATAGAGTCCTGATAGAGTCCATGTCAGAACTACTTCCCTTGTAGCCATCTGCATCAGGGTCATTACTGTCGTATGCAGAATCAAGATGATTCGAAGAAAAAGAGTCTGAAGGTGAAATCAAGGACAGATACTCATTAATTATCAAATCGTGAAGTACGATTAGATCATATCAAGTATTTTGCTTACATTTGCTTTGCTAAATCTGTGCTATCGTGTGTAAAAAGTGCCTATGCATTAGAGAAACCTGGACAGATAGGAATTAGTAAGATGTTTTGAGAGTGTAGAAATAGCCTGCTCAGTGGGAATTGGACAGCCAATTGGATTTCTGAAGGTACAACTGGACCCGCCTCTCTCAAATACTCATTGGTCAATAAATGTCTGCATCAGAGTTATATACTCTATGTCAACAATAATTATCTCATTTTTGTGTTTTCTGTCTTCTAAGGAATTTTAAGGAACATCTGAGACAAAGTTGATACTTTATCCACATTGAAATTAATTGGCAGTCTAAACTCCAGTGCATAGGCATCCTAAAAGACTAAATTTAAAAAAAAAAAAAATTACCTTGGTTATCGCTGAGTTCATCTTCATCAGAGTCTCCATAGAGCGCCAGCGCATCCTCACCAAATATTTGAGGGCAGTTATCAATGAGAAACTCAGTCAGTTTCGTCACCTGCAAATACATTCCCAGAGAGACGCGAGAAATAAACAAACGGCACTTCAACAACAAGAAAGATCACATGGATTATGAAATCCCATAAAAATAGGTCAAAATAAATCTGCATATGAAACTAGTTTGATCTTTTCTTCCTCTATTGAGTTTCAGTTTTACTCAGTCTGCTTTTTTCTGGCTCTTGGCCACATCATGTGAGGAGTCTTTAAAGTCAAGACTTTCAAAAGTCACTTTACACTCACCTCTTCAATTTTTTCCAAGTTGTCAGTTTGGAGCAAGTTGGGGGAAACGCATCTAGCCAGATTGATGGAAACCATCTTGTTTGTATCTGCATTCTCACTTATGTGGTAGAGCAGAACCATCAAGTGCTTCAAGAGCTGAATATTTGGCTCAGGAAGAGTGTTGATCACCCTAAAGAAAAACAAAGGAATCTTGGTCACAATTACAGTTCATTTACACTAAACACTTTCTATTCAACCCAGCTGCCTCATTAGATAACTTACATTTGAATTTCAGCACGCTTCTGATCTTCACCTTCCTTTTCCATAGCAGTCATCCAGGATTTGCACTTCTCCTCCATTAGCAAACCGCCAGGTAGTTGTCTAAGAAAATCCTGCAAATCGAAATACACATAAATGACAGACATTAGTGATCACATATGCATATTTTAGACCTAATAACTGTTAATGAGTCAAATCAAATCATACTGCACAAGCTTGTCCCTTACCTTGACAAGATCAGCAAGCAAAATGACCGACTGCTCTTTTAGATCAACTTCTATCCCATCGTTGAGCTGCGCCTTGATCTCTCTGAGAGCCCTGGCGTTCCCGGCCCTCCTAAACACCCCCTCAGTGTACAGACCCTTTCTCAGCAGCAAGGTAAGGATATCCTGCAAACGAAATTAAGACGTCTGAATTACTAAAACCACAAATAACACCAAATTTGTTTAGGATTTTGCATTGAAGTTCTACTGTATCTCAAAATGACAAATCTTACCATGATTGCTTTGGGAGGACACCCATCTTTTTGACAAATATCAGACAAGGGTCGCCCAAACAGTGTGTTTTTGGGATGTTCCATGTTCTTTTTCTGTACAAGTCGCAAGATGTTCCTCCAGCGCCTTTGGTTGATGTTTCCTGTTATATATCAATAAAGAAACAATAAAAATCACTATATATTACAGTAAACTGCATTTACTCTTGGTTGTTTTTTTCTTTTCGACATCAAAAAGTCCAAAACAACATATTAAAGAGCAATGACATTTAAAAGAAGAGAAGTGAGACTTTTAGCTCACCAGTGTGGGAGATGCTGGTCAGATTGGCTTTAGTCTGCTGACTAAGGGAGATTCCCGTATTCACTGGAACCTAATAAAAATAAAAGCAATTAATGAGATGAAAAAAACAGAACTAAACATAGTAACTGGGGGATTCTGGGCTGGTGCAACAAGAGCATAACAGAGCAAGCTTTGTAAACATCATGACTAAATGTGTAGGTGAAATTTATTGACATTTAACAAGTCAGGACTTTGTAGCATCCCATTGTAGGCTTTGTTCTCAACACTCAGCCTTAAAAGAATCCATAATTGCACTAATCTATCAATCAGAAGGTGATAAGGAGCGCTGCATGCATAAGATCTTGGGATCAATATACTTACAGCTGTGGCTGGCATGCTGATTACGTCCATGCTGCTTTGGGTCAACGATTTAGACTGAAACAGAAAGAACAAAATATGTGTTTATCGTGTCATTGAGATCTAGGGAAGTAAGTCAATACGAATACGTACTAATCAGTTTCCATGATGACATTGAGGGACAATAGGTGTGTGAAACTGATGGGTGAAAGTGATAACTTACCACGCCGTGACCACTCAGCACCTTCATAGGTTTGCTGTGATGTGATGACCAATAGATGCAGTCCTCTAGATTACCTGAAAAGGGTTTCATTTGTTATTATGGCACTATAGCAGCTTAATACAGAATGTATGATAGAATCAAAGTTTGCAAATCAACACCTGCAGTTCATGGCACAAATAAAAAAATAAATAAAATAAAAAATAAAATAAAATAAAATAAAATAAATAAAATAAAATAAAATAAAATAAAATAAAATAATTTTAGTCTTCTAATACATGAAAATTATTAGAAAAATATTAAGTTGTAATATTAATTACAGTAAAAAACAATGTAGGTATTATGTATAACTTAATTAGCTAACAGCTTTAAAACATAGGGGAAAAAATAAGCAATAACACACTACTATAATATAAAATATATGTAAATAAATATGTTACTCACCACTCTAAAACATTCAGTCCAGGGGTCAATCGGTGTGGGTGGCTGGAGAAAGCAACAGTCTACATTAACTCAGGAGCAGAACAGACTCTACCAAGAGACTCAGACAGACTGAAATGAAACAGCCCACAGTTCTGCACAAAATGAAAGTGGGCGGACAGAGGGGAAATTCTGATGTGCAATGGAGACAGGAAGCAGCATCACGGGCTCCCACTATCAACACCTTTTTAGCTACAAAAGGCAAGTTGTTGTGGCAGAGGGTGGAAAGTGTGATATACATCACCCGTGTGAGCACGGACGTAACAGGTAGCACGCAGACATTAGAGAATATGGCAATAAGAGAAAGTTAATATCAAATTACATGGCAAGCAGACTCAAAAACATGCATATCATGTTACATCTTTCTGTATTAAAATACAACATTGATGTAAAGCCATAAACAACTGAGATTATTATTTTTAGGCAGCAATCATTCACATTTCACTTGTTAGATAAAATACATAACAATTATTTAATTATTTTGAATTCTTTCTTGAGTTCTTTCTTTAGTTTCTGAAGGTTTTCTGGTAAATGGTAATAGAATTAAGCTATGCCAGTGTTTACAGTAAAAGCACTTTTATAATGATTCACTATTTTGCTGTAAATGCTAATGATACCCCGGGAATTTTTAGAGTAACAAAAACCATCATTTTGAGACTCCGAATCTGACAGTGTTTGCCAACTGACTCACTATCGTTCATGAAACCGGCCAGCCCCCATGTTTTTACATGAGAGGCATAATAGGTGAATTCATCATGAAAATAAAAGAACTGCATTTGACCAAATGGTTTTCAGCAGACCCACCTACTGCTTACAGTCTCCATGGAAATCAGGTCACTGGCTTCTCATCAGGGGCTCTTTGATGTTTCGGAAAAGTCAAACATGTCTCTCAAGTTTAAACAGTTATTCTGTCTTTACTGGGCAGAACTGGGCTTCTTGTCACACTTTTTATAAGTATTCCAGTGAATACTTCTCATTAGGTTTGATTTTGAAAGTTCTTCCTATAGGTAGGCTACAGTACATACTTAATAGTTAAAAAATATAATATAATATAATATAATATAATATTAAGTAAGTAAGTAATATTAAATAAGTTTGGGGTCAGTTTTTTTTCTTCTGAAGAAATATGTACTTATATTCATCAGGTATGCACTAAATTAATCAAAAATGACAGTAAATCTATTTATATTACAAGAGATTTCTGTTTCAAATAAATGTTCTTTTCTTTATTCAGACAATAATCCTGAAAAAAATACTTATAAATTAAGTAAAATATTTTTAAAAATATTATTTTGTTTCCACAAAAATATTAAGCAGCACAATTGTTTTTAACATTAATAGTAATAAGAAATGAGCACTAAATCAGGATAATAGAATGATTTCTGAAGGATCATGTGACTGAAGACTGGAGTAATGAAAGCTGAAAATTCAGCTTTGCCATCACAGGAATAAATTTGAAAATACATTAGAATAAAAAATATATATTTAAAATTGTAGTAATATTGCTGTTTTACTGTATTTTTTATCAAATAAATGCAACAAAAAAAAAAAACTACTTTTAAACAGTTGTATAGATATTTCAAACAAATATTTGTGCATTTGGAATTTATCCAAGATCTTTATAGTTACTAAGTTATAGCCTTTGTGAGAACTAGCCCTGGTCTACATGTTGAGCAGCCATGTTCTATTTTCCTGACCTACATTAACCTTTATTTAGACCAGATGACACCTGTTTGTGTGTTAGATTCCTTAGATGACACTAATACGATAGAACAAAAAATCAAAGTAACAAACATCTCTCAGAGTAGTGTGAAACATTTCTGGTCATCAGGGCATTTTTTAAAGATTAGACACAAACACTATAATTATAACTGAAATGGCGTTTGAGTAAAAATGTTGTTCTGGAATGATATTTTAACGCTTAATTTGTAATATGAAACCTCTCACCACAGGCAATTTCAATTTCCAAGTGAAGAGTGAATCACCAAACTTTCCCCTCGTGTACAGTGAAAGAAACCAAGAGATTTAATGCGTGTTTACAATTACAGATACTTCTTAGAGAGCTTATACATTTAAAATGATTATTTATCATTATTTAATACATGTAAAAATGCCAAACAACCTAACCTATTTAATTTTTTTTTTAAAATCACACCTGTAGGTGGCCTAATTTGAATGACATTCAAAGCAGCCCACCAGGGAAAAACCCATGCGGGCCAGTATGCATCAATGTTTTCTATGATTGTAGGCTGACAGACCACCAGACAACCTCAAATTTACACATGCCCACTTTTAGTACAGTCAAAGGTCACAAACAACTATGATTCAGACTTTGATTGGACTTCTGGATAGCTTTATTATAAGACAATTAATTTTAAATGCATCAAAATTCATCTTTAATGGTGAAATTTGGTTGGTCTTCAGGTTTGAAGTCTATATTGGGACTGCCGTCCTCATTGAGAACACGTCTGCTGGTGTATCCCACTTTGCTTTGTATGTGCCTTTGAATATCTGCTCAAGAGACTGTAATTGACTCTAAGTGAGGCCTGTCTAACCAATAGCAACGAAAGAGAGAATGTGTAAGTTAGTGCTAAAAAGACCGGTGGAATCCAATAAGAAACTGAAACGAATGTTTGTTTTCTGTGGCACAGTTGTGAATTTGTTCAAATCCCCAACTTACAGTGTCACATGTGAGATCTGCTGGCTCAAGAGACATTTTGGCCACAGCTCTGGTTGAGTCTTTGCCCACAAGGGCATTATAAGGCGCTTCCTTTCCGTAAAACACACTTTGAACAAGGAACTCCCATGCCATTCTTGATTAGTCAAGTCAAGTCAAGTCACCTTTATTTATATAGCGTTTTTAACAATACAGATTGTGTCAAAGCACTTAACAGTATCAAATTGGAGGATAGAGTGTCAGTAATGTATACTAATAAGACTAAACACTCAATTTTCAGTTAAAGGCATTTCATTATTGAATTCAGAGATGTCATTGTCTAGCTCAGTTTAGTTTAAATAGTGTCTATTAAATCAAATTGACGATAATCGTTAGAAATTAAGTGTCCCCAACTGAGCAAGCCAGAGGCTACAGCGGCAAGGAACCAAAACTCCCTCTGTGACAGAATGGAGAAAAAAACCTTGGGAGAAAACAGGCTCAGTCGGGGGGCCAGTTCTCCTCTGGTCAGGATATTATTATTTATTTTTTTACTTATTGTTTTAATTAAATTTTAAATGTATAAATGTATTATATTTCTATTTTTATATTGATGCAATTTCTAACAATAATAGTATTATGTAGTTAGGTATTTTATTATATTATAGTTATTTTGTTTAATTTTTAGTTTTATTGTATTTAAGTCGAAGTCTTCACTGGGGATATGTCCCCGGGGCTCATCCAGGTGTCCGGCCTCCGCCGACGATCAGGGTCGCAGACATCATCTCCCGGCGCAGATCCACCATCTGATCCGGACACGGACTGAGAAACAGAATAAGAAAGAAACAGACAAATATTAGCATAGATGCCATTCTTCTTACGATGTAACGAGTACATCGTGTGTTATGAGGAGTGTTCCCGGTTCCGGTTGATCTAATTAATGCAGCCTAACAATCCTTTAACGGATTTGAATAATAGAAGTGTATTAGTGTATTATGTGTAAGCCAGGTTAAAGAAATGTCTTTAATGTCTTTAATCTAGATTTAAACTGACAGAGTGTGTCTGCCTCCCGAACAGTGTTAGGTAGATTGTTCCAGAGTTTGGGCACTAAATAGGAGAAGGATCTTCCGCCCGCAGTCGATTTTGATATTCTAGGTATTATCAAATGGCCAGAGTTTTGAGAACGCAGCGGACGTGGGGGACTATAATGTGATAAGAGCTTGCTCAAGTACTGAGGAGCTAAGCCATTCAGGGCTTTATAAGTAATTAACAAGATTTTAAAATCTATCCGATGTTTGATAGGGAGCCAGTGCAGTGTTGACAGAACTGGGCTAATATGGTCATACTTCCTGGTTCTAGTAAGGACTCTAGCTGCTGCATTTTGGACCAACTGTAGTTTATTGATCAAGCGTGCAGAACAACCACCCAGTAAAGCATTACAATAGTCTAACCTTGAGGTCATAAACGCATGAATTAGCATTTCTGCATTTGACGTTGAGAGCATAGGTCGCAATTTAGATATGTTTTTGAGATGGAAAAACGCAGTTTTACAGATACTAGAAACATGACTTTCAAATGAAAGATTGCTATCAAACAGCACACCTAGGTTCCTAACTGATGAAGAAGAATTGACAGAGCAGCCGTCAAGTGTTAGATAGTTTTCTAGGTTATTACATGTGGGGTTTTTAGGTCTGATAATTAACACCTCTGTTTTTTCAGAATTTAGCAGTAAGAAGTTACTCGTCATCCAGTTTTTTATATCGGCTATACATTTCGTTAGTTTCTCAATTTGGTGTGTTTCACCGGGCCGTGAAGAAATATAGAGCTGAGTATCATCAGCATAACAGTGAAAGCTAACACCATGTCTCCTGATAATATCTCCCAAGGGTAACATGTAAAGCGTGAAAAGTAATGGCCCTAGTACTGAGCCTTGAGGTACTCCATACTGCACTTGTGATCGATATGATACCTCTTCATTTACTGCTACGAACTGATGGCGGTCAGATAAGTACGATTTGAACCATGCTAAGGCACTTCCACTAATGCCAACAAAGTTTTCTAGTCTATTCAAAAGAATGTTGTGGTCAATAGTGTCGAACGCAGCGCTAAGATCCAGTAGAACTAATAAAGAGATACAACCATGATCAGATGATAGAAGCAGGTCATTTGTAACTCTAATGAGAGCAGTCTCAGTACTATGATACGGTCTAAATCCTGACTGGAATTCCTCACAGATACCATTTTTCTCTAAGAAGGAATATAATTGTGAGGATACTACCTTTTCTAGTATCTTTGACAGAAAAGGGAGATTTGAGATCGGTCTGTAATTAACTAGATCTTTGGGGTCAAGTTGTGGTTTTTTAATGAGAGGCTTAATAACAGCCAATTTGAAGGTTTTGGGGACATATCCTAATGACAATAATGAATTAATAATAGCCAAAAGAGGATCTATGACTTCTGGAAGCAGCTCTTTTAGTAGTTTAGATGGAATAGGGTCTAACATACATGTTGTTGGTTTAGATGATTTAACAAGTTTATACAATTCTTCCTCTCCTATAATAGAGAATGAGTGGAATTGTTCCTCAGGGGATCTATAGTGCACTATCTGATGCGATACTGTAGCTGACGGCTACTGGCGATACTGTAGCTGACGGCTACAATTTTATCTCTGATAGTATCGATCTTGGAAGTAAAGTAGTCCATAAAGTCATTACAGCTGTGCTCATGGGAAATGCCAACACCTGTTGATGCTTTATTTTTCGTTAATTCAGTGACTGTATTGAATAAATACCGGGGGTTATGTTTGTTTTCTTCTAGAAGAGACGAAAAGTAATCAGATCTAGCCGTTTTTAATGCTTTTCTGTAGGATAGGGTACTTTCCCGCCAAGCTATACGAAATACCTCTAGTTTTGTTTTCCTCCAGCTGCGCTCCATTTTCCGGGCTCCTCTCTTTAGGGTGCGAGTCTGCTCATTATACCACGGAGTCAAACTGTTTTCTTTGATCTTCCTTAAGCGTAAAGGAGCAACTGTATCTAAAGTGCTAGAAAAGAGAGAGTCCATAGTTTCTGTTACATCATCAAGTTTTTCTGCGCTGTTGGATATGCTGAGGAATTGAGATAAATCAGGAAGATTACTTACAAAGTAGTCTTTTGTGGTAGAAGTGATGATTCTACCATACTTGTAACAAGGAGTAGAATTTACAGTTTTAGCTATATGGAGTTTACACAAGACTAGATAATGATCTGAGATATCATCGCTTTGCTGCAGAATTTCAACACCACTAACATCAATTCCATGTGACAGTATTAAATCTAGAGTATGATTTCGACAATGAGTAGGTCCTGAAACTTGTTGTCTAACCCCAATAGAGTTCAGAATGTCTATGAATCCTGATCCTAATGCATCTTTTTCATTATCGACATGGATATTAAAATCACCAACAATTAAGACTTTATCTGCAGCCAGTACTAACTCAGATAGAAAATCAGAAAATTCTTTAATAAAGTCTGTGTGGTGCCCTGGTGGCCTGTACACAGTAGCCAATACAAACATCACAGGGGATTTATCACTAACACGTGTTTCTCTAGATAATGTTATACGCAGCACCATAACTTCAAACGAGTTATACTTAAAGCCTGCCCTCTGAGAAATACTGAGAATATTGCTATAAATTGTAGCAACACCTCCCCCTTTACCTTTTGGACGTGGTTCATTTTTACAGCAGTAATCTTGGGGGGTAGAATCATTTAAAGTAATGTATTCATCTGGTTTTAGCCATGTTTCTGTCAAACAAAGCACATCTAGCTTATGGTCAGTGATCATATCATTTACAAATAGTGCTTTTGTAGAAAGGGACCTGATATTCAGTAAGCCAAGTTTTATCAATTGTTTCTCTGTATTGTAAACATTTTTTATTTGTTGAACATCAATTAAATTGTTACTATTACTTTGGTTTGGATGTTTTCTGTATTTTCTAGTACGGGAAACAGACACAGTCTCTATAGTGTGATATCTAGGTGAAGGAGTCTCTATGTGCTGAGAATTAACTGACTTCTGTGACGTGAGGCGGCTAGCAGACGGTCGGTTTAGCCAGTCTGTCTGCTTCCTGACCTGGGCCCTAGTTAGTCAAGTACGAACTCTAAGACTATGTGCCATATTTCTAGAGAGAAGAGCGGCACCAGCCCAGGAGGGATGAACACCATCTCTTTTCAACAGGTCAGGTCTGCCCCAAAAACTCTTCCAATTATCTATGAAACCTACGTTATTCTGCGGGCACCACTTAGACATCCAGCCATTGAGTGACGACAGTCTGCTATGAATCTCATCGCCACGGTAAGCAGGGAGGGGACCAGAGCATATTACAGTGTCTAACATCGTACTTGCAAGTTCACACACCTCTTTAACATTATTTTTAGTGATCTCCGACTGGCGAAGTCGAACATCATTAGCGCCGACGTGGATAACAATCTTACTGAATTTACGTTTAGCATTAGCCAGCACTTTTAAATTTGTCAAGATGTCAGGCGCTCTGGCTCCCGGTAAACATTGGACTATGGTGGCTGGTGTCTCTATTTTCACGTTTCACAATAAAATCGCCAATTACTAGAACACTTACATCAGGTTTCTCAGTGGGTGCGTCACCGAGTGGGGAGAACCTGTTTGATGTTTTGATCGGAACGGAAGAGCGGTGTTTTGACCCGCGACTATGCCGCCTCACAGTCACCCAGTTGCCCTGCTGCACGGGCACAACCGGAACCAAACAATGTACAGGGCTCCCTGAGCTAGTCGCATCCAAAGCAGTATCTACAGCCCTCACATTCTTACTATCCTCAACTAAAGTTTGGATGCGTGTCTCTAGTTCTAAAATCTTCTCTGTCAGCCTATTTCCCTGCATTTATCACATGTGAATCCCTCGTCGCCAACAGAGAGAGATAAACTGTACATGTGACATGAAGTGCAAACAACAAGAGAAGGAGAAGCCATTACTTATCGTGATTGACGAATGATATCAACTTAACTTACCCCTGTTGTTTGATGAACTTGTGAAAAACGGAGCGAGAGAGAAATGAAAACGGAGCGAGAAAAAAGAAAACAATAATAGGCGCGAATAGAAATGCGAATGGAACCGCGAGTAACAAGCTAGCCGGCTAACGAATGCTAACGCGCTGCACTCCCGGTTTTAAAAGCGAACGATCAAATTAGTTAGATTAGTTTGATAGATAATACCAGATATATGGTGGGAATTACGTTATATATTATCACTTTAAACAACAGAGAGTGAAAGTAAGGTAAAGATTCAATAAAAAAGCGGAGCTACAATCGCAAACCTCTCAGCAGCACAACAGACAGGAACAGACTGAAGCAATCGAATAAATCTTACATAAATCTATACAGACTGTCATCGCAATTTACAATTTCTTGCCAATGAAATAGATTAGACCTCAACATAACCACACAATTTCACTATAGAAATTCCCATAACTCCTAGAACTATACTGAATAGCATTACTCTCCCAGCCCTGGAAATCCCAGTTTTTTCATCCATTAAATGCAAATAGGCATGTGGTTTTCATTGCTTAGTGCTTATACAGGAGCAAAATAGGGAACAAATTAAACACTGATCTCTCAAACTGACAGATGCAGTTCCTCAAACAAGTTAATAACTTCCACCAGCACACAAAAGACTGGAGAACGTTATGTTGTATAAAATATCTAACCTTTTCCAGTTGTGAAATCAAAAACTACACCTTTAATGGCCATGTAAATTGGTTGCCCGTTCTGTAAGGTGGGAGGGGGACGTTTAAAGATCTTTAGTAAATGCATTTTGCATTTAATATCGTATGAAACTTGTTTTTGTCAGTGACACAGCACATAGCCTGCCTCGGTCCTATCGTTTCTTTGCAACTCCTCCTCGGTGAACAGTGCGTTTTTTATTTTACTTTCATTTGTGGAAGAAATACTTAGTAAGGCGTATAACACAACACTACGGTCATAAACCATTGTGGACGGTCGTGTTGAGGTTTATATGTTGTAATAACCGCGTCTGCGGCTTCAGTTTCCTTGCTGTCATAGGAGTGTGTTTCTTTCCATTCAGTTTTTCAGATGCTGATCTCGGATCAGTTTCACAGTCAGAGGTGGAAATGCTCCATTTGTTACGGAACAGAATCTGTAATTGGTGCTTTAGGACATAATGGTTTAACATTTTAATGTATCGTTATTTAGGGTCCGAGATATGGTGTCCTTGTACGATTTACACTTTAAATGAAACACACTTCTGCTTCGGGAATTTTCTAAACTTCCAGCCGCAAGTTTCTATTTCTCCATTCACGTGAGATGGACCGGAAATGACGCCGACTACTGAAACTCCTCCTTGAGCACGTGCCGCGACCGTTAAAAGAGTGAATTCCCACAGTTTCATAGGTATTATCAAAGTTGAATGAATCTCTACATTTAGTTTCATAATTTACAAAGAATATATACTTTTTTTTTTTTTTTTTTGGAACTTCAGTTTTTAAAAGAATAATAATAATAAAAAAATACTTTTAAAAACAGCAATGGAAAAAAATACAAAAAACATTTCAATATCATTTTCATAAGTTGAAATTTAGGGGTTAGTGTTCGGGACAGACACCTCCCTATTGAGAGTACCCAATAAATGATTATTTTATATATATATATATTTTGCTTACTAATATTTTAAATAGTATTATGGGTTTCAATAGACAATCAAAGGATCTTAATAAACATAAGATTTGAATACATAAATGCTTTTTAAATGTATTTTTTGGTTGTGGGACAGCAGTTTGCATCAATTCTGTAGAATGGCCCAATATATATGAATCGTTCATCAAAAAGATGAATTCAGATTCGTTCAGGATAGACAGTTGTAGACTGTAGATGGACAGTTGATGGACTTAAGTTAAATCACTGAATCAATTATTCAAACAATTCGCTAAAACATCGATTTGTTCATTACTGAAACAATTCTTCTATTTGTTAAAATTGGCTTTTAAAGAAACTTGAGATTTGGTGTTAAGCATCATAAGCGTTTCCCCACAAATAAGAACAGGACATACATTTTTTCATCTATTTTGTCAACTAACTTATCAAGCTACATTAGCTTTTTATTAGCTTCCTTACGTCATATTAATTGTTTGTGATGATCAAAAGTTAATTTTACACATGTCTCTACGGCTCTGATGCATGCCCCTCTAGTCCAGTTGAGGGCGTGTTCGTTTAGCAGGTTCGACCAATGAAATGCTCCGTCACATCCCGCTTTCGAATGCTATTGGTTCCCGCCACTGTCAGTCTTTCAAGACTTTCAAGGCAATAAAGAAAAAGTCAATGCTTGAAAGTGAACGACAACAGTTCATTCACTTAACACTATTCACTTACACGTTACTCTGCGTAAAAAAACTTTTCCCAGCAAATATCTTGTTTTTCTTTTTTTACACAAAGCACTGTCCTCTCATTATAGAAGATGGAGATGAATTGTTATTATAATGTACGGCAGTGTGCTTTTAATCATAAGAGAAAACATTTATGGAAACCAAGTGTGATAGAAATTTGCAGAACAGAACCTATGGAAGATTTTGAGTAAAATAAACCTCTAAGAAAAAGATGAAGGATAGTATCCCAAGCCCTCCCCAGTCTAACAGCTGTAATGTCACGCTCGGCATGTTTTTGGCTGTGCCTCTCTCCAGCTCCTCGAGACGATCCGCAAGAAATGAGTCTATATCCTGCTCCTGTTAGTTGATGGCAAAGTTTAAACGCCCCAAATATTCGGAGGCGAAGCAGAGGAGAGACGCATCTCGATCTTATCAGGAGGTAATGAAACTGAAATGCGGTTTTATCCTGCAGGACTCATTCATCTGCTCATGCTCGCGATCTTAGTAACCCTTATGAACAGCTGCAGTCATGTGATAACAGCTGACCGCTGCTCTTTATTGCAGCTGCTCGTATAGACAGATATGAGGCGCGAAATACTGTCATATATACATTAACTGTGTGTTTCCGTATATGTGTTTTAATAAAATGTCACTTGTTGCATTGTAGTTCAGTGGTGAGGACTGTGCTGGGCCACTTGGGTCTTACCAGAGCAATGATGTTTCTGAAGTGAAGCAAGATCAAGCCAGCTGTGACCCTTCACCGGGTCTGAACCTATTTCTTACAGATATGACAGTAATAAATAATTGTTTTCTATTTATGTAGATCTAGATTTAGATGTAAATTTATGTATGTAGACACTAGACAGAAATCCAATGGTTATATTCTGAGATTTTGGTGATTATCTATTTATTTTTATAATGCATATATTTATTTGTTTATTTTATTTTATTTTATTTTATTTGCATATTTAGTATAATTTATTTATAATGCATTATTCATGTCAGTAACTTCAGGAGTTGATTTGCCAAAGTTTGATTGCATGATACTATGATACATAAACATGATTAATATATAATGTCATATATCACATGAAACATATGATACGCTTTGTATTAAGTTTTATTAACAATAATAAAACAATAAACCTCTTTCACCTAAAAAACTGCATCTGTTTTTTTTCCTCCTTTTTTATGCTATGGTTTAGTTGGTGCAGTTGCGTTTGATTTATTTGTATATTCATTTATTTAATTTTTCAACTTAAATTTACCTTTTGGGACAATGCAGTGCATTATAAATAAATAAATAAATAAATGCAAACAATACAATACACTGCACTGTCTCAGAAAGTAAATTTGCAAAGATAGATAGATATAAATAGATATTTTCTAAGACAAATTTCCCATTCTGTTTGTGACAGTCCAGTGTGTATTTATTTATTTGTTTGCATTTTATTTTTCATTTATTTATTGTGTCTTTTAATAAACGCATTGCTCTAAAATAAAGTTCCATTATATATTGCAGATGAGGACATTGTGGACAACAATCTAATGCCCATTGGTTTCAACAAAGCTTGTGTGAAGAATGTTTTCACAGTCATCCTCATCCTCATTTACTTGCTGCTCACTACGGTGGCTGTGTTCTTGGCCTACCAAGCCATTTCAGACTTCATGGAGAAGCTCAACCATCCAGTGATGTCTGTTTCATACAAAGAGGTTGAGGAGTTTGCTGCACCAGGTGAGCTATAATACACAGTCATTCATGGTATCTCTCAGTATCTGTATTTACAGTATCTTTCATCTTTTTTTGCAAACAGGAATTGCTCTATATCCTGGGAAGGCGCAGTTATTAAGTTGCATGCACCACTATCACGACAACATTCCACCTCTTGTTGCACTGGACAGATCAGAGGAAAGAAACTGTGTAAAAGAGGATGTTATTTACCATGGGCCATATTCAAACCAGACGCAAGTATGTTTTAGATCTTCCTCAACTTATTTGGAAGAAATGGTGCTATTAATAATCTTTGACGCAACATGTCTGTGGCAGAAGCGAGCCGTAGTAGTCAGAGGGCCGACTGAAGTGAGGAACCAAGAGCTTATATTCCTCTATTTCAGCCGAAATAAAACCGAAGAGGATTTCAGCACAATCAGTTACATGATTTTTGCCAAATTTAGCTACATGCTTGAAAGGTAGAGCTATATTGAAATGTTTAGCATTAATCAGATTTGTTTTACTGTTTGTATAAAATCGCTTTCTCTCACCAGCTCAGATAAAGCTGTTTTTATGATGGACTGTGAAAGGAATTACTCAATGTGGACCTTCTCTGGAGGCTTTCGGACATGGGTCAAAATGTCTTTGGTCAAGACATCAGGCAGAGGAAATGAATCAGTTGAATTTAGACAGGGGGTAATATACTATTTATAATACTATTTAGCAATCTTTGTTAACTTCAGCAGAATAGATCATAACTAGCATAAAAATGAAGATCATCCAATTTAGGTTTTTCAGTAGCTGATTCTTAAAATATTACATTTGATCCACAAATACTGAATATTTGATTAATCATCCATATTCGTTTCAGTCCAATGTGGTGAAGTATATCGACAAGAGGCCTCCACAGGAGCAAGCCAATGAGCTTTTCTTTGTTGTCTTCCAATGACGAGATCCATTTATACAGCAAGTCAAAGATGTAAGTGTGCATATTATTAAATATTAAACTATCATTTACCAAATTGTCTGAACGTTTAGCTGGAATGCTTTATAGAGAGTCTAATTAAGTGTGCCTTATGTTTTTGAACAGATAGTCACAGCAAACCCTTGGAACACCATAGCCATATTGTGTGGCGTCTTCATGCCTCTTTTTAAAGCCGCAGACTTTGCCAAACTCAACATTAAGTGGATGATCAAAATTCGCAAAAGACACTTAAGGGCAAAAATGAGAGAACTGAACCAAATAAGCTAAATCTTTTCCAATTCATATATATATATATATATATATATATATATATATATATATATATATATATATATATATATATATAAAACTGAACACTACAGCATTTTGAATTATGAACATCAAACACTTTCAGAGCAAACCCAGCAGGCACAAAACAGGCACAAAACAGGCACACAACGTCATAAGACGTTGATATTTGGTTAAATTTTGGTTGCGACGTCAGGTGACCAAAATTCAACGTAAATTCAACGTCTAATGTCAATGTTAAATTGATGTCCAATACCGACGTCAGCTGACATTGAGATTTTGTTGTTTTTAGGTTGTGCAACCAAAATCCAACGTTAAGTCAACGTCAAATCGACGACAAATTTTGACGTCAACCCGATTTTCATTTTCAACCAAAATGCAACGTCTGTCCGACGTCATGTCCAACGTCAACCTGACGTTACATAGACGTCTGGTGCCTGCTGGGAAGAGTCTCGTACACTTTTATGAGAATTGTGCTGATGTTGTATTGTACATTTTGTTTTAACTGGACAATAGATTTTAATTTGATATTGTAAAGTAAGTGCTCATTGTGAAGAGTGAATGCTGAGGGATGTGTTCTGCAGTACAAGGGTGTATTCATGTGGTTTTGACACTGAAATCTTAACTATTCACACCTGTTCTCTGTGAGATTAAGCTAGTCAAAATGATGACTAAGAAGGGATTTCACTGAAACAACAAAGGCTTTTAATAGCAGGGACCTTCGGGTTAAGTTGCATTTCCCACCAATCAATAAATAACTACTGCAGGGCATACAGTGACAGAAATTCTCTAAAGATGGGGATCTTGACTTACTGCTGTTTTCTTATTTGCTATCAGTGTGAATGAGATAAGTTTTATCAATATAACATATGTTGTATAAGCCTATACCAGTCGTATTAAATTATTTCATTGATCTGAAAACATTCTTAATTGTTTAACCATGCTTACAAAAAAAAGTTGAACTTGTAGGACTATTTAAGTTTTTCTTATGTCTGTTGTTAAGGTGCTTTCTAATGATGAAATTACTGTTTGTTTCCATGTGTTAGTTTTCCCCCCTCAAGGACTAAACAAATGTTATGTTGTTTAAACTATTGTTCTTAGTATATTTTAAGATATGTGAGGAAATGCATCATCCCAAATTTTACTGACACATATGTTTTATTAATTTTTAAAACCAAGTTATTCTTCCAGTGAATGCAGCTGAACGTTTATGAGGGATTAGAAAATTAGACTGTTTTAAATTCAGGTTATGTCATACTTATTTTGTGTAACTTATTAATAATCCAACAAGAATATGCATTTATTTTTTTAATAACTGTTTTTGCATTTATCAAAGACCAAAGAGAAGAACATATTTTTTTCTACTCAAGTTTTGCTGTTAGAGATTGATTGATTTTTGTTTTTCGTGACAACTCTTTATTAAAAACCTCGAAAGGTATTATTATGTATTACTTTATTGGACATTACATAAGCACGTTTTGTTAATGAGCTCTGTTTTCTTTATTTTACAAACCGAAGACCGTTATTTGATGACTTCTACGCTAAAATGTTGGCGGCCATTTTGAAACGAATCTGTTGTTTCCTTTCAAACAGTAACAAAAAAGTACCTCCATAACGTTACTAAGAAGCGTGGATTATCAACAGAAATGTTGTGTTTATGTGGAAGATGGAAGAAATGCGTTCTCTGCGTGAGTTAAGAGGTACACATGAAACCGAACTTGTCTTTAATATCCACCTTGTTTTGTCTCTCACTTTATTTAATTCGTGTGTTAGCATGAATGCTAAACATCTGCACATGAGCCACACCGCTGTGCACATTCAGCCCTTTGTGTTTTATTTTTTAGTTTAACCACCTGTCAGCACACATTAGTACTGTCCATTGATGTTAGCAGTATTATTCTTACAGATGTATTAACCAATGAACAAATTTGTTAGTAACAAACAGGAAGGAGTTGTCCACACTAAAACAAGATCAGTTTGCCTGCTTCATCTAATGATAGATTTCAGAAACTGTTTTGCAGGAGAGGAAAGCAGGTCTCTGTTGGGCAGTATTTGAAGAGGACATGCACACTGAACTGTGGTTGAGAGTTATTTAAAGCATTACTGTTATCAGTGGCACTAATGGAAAATCATTCTCAGGGTTTGTCTCTGACAGCATTGAGGTTGTGCCATTTTCAAGTAGCGGAAGCCTCATTTTTAGAGCAAGAAGTACTTGTTCTTTCAGTGCATGCCAATTCATAGTAATATATCTTAAACTGTTAGTGCTATGTGAGATCCTACTCTATTCTAAGTTACTGAAAGGACCACTAAAATCTATCTTTTATGGAATAACAAGGATATCTAGGTCTCCTTGAAGACTCCAAATAAAAAAAAAATCACTCATTATTTACTTAATCTCATGCCATCCCAGATATATGTGGCTTGCTTTCTTGAGATGAACATTTTTTTCAAAAATAATCAATTTCTGTGAGCGCATATAATGCAGGTGGAAGTTGATGCTTCAAAAGTCTCACAAAGTAACCACAACAGCTGACGACTCAATGGCCTTTCAAGTGAAACGATAGGTGTGTGTGAGGGAAAAATAGTTATGTTTTGACTTATATAAACAGTTTCTTACAGCCGCCTGTCATATATTCATGAGAGTTTTGTGAAGCGCCACATTGGTTGCGAAGCTTGTGCGATTGTCACTTTTTACACAAGCTTTGCAACACTGTTCACAACAAGCTGACATTCATATCAGGTGTGAATTCATGAACACACGTGATATTTGGATTCAAAAAGTTTAAAATAATACACTTTTTTTGCACATCGTTTTATTCATCAGTTGGGGCTGTAAAAAAAAAAAGTGATTTACATCTGGGACTTCAATTTACATATACATTTTCAATTTTGGGTGGAGTATCTCTTTAATGCAAATGTGTGGCCAAGATCCACAAATAGTGTGTCAGAATGATTTTTATTTTATTTTATTTTTTAAGTGAATTTCATTTGTATTATGCTTTTCACAATACACATTCAGCTTTATGTAAATTAATAATGCTGTTTTTTTGAAAACTCTTTCTGTTCACCTTCTGTTTCTGACGTTTTACATGTGCTTGCAGTATGTACGACAACAGGACAAATTGCTTTTATTCACCTGGTGTAGATAGCGTTTGAGGGCATTCCCCAAGAATGTTTTTTTTGCATTTTACTGCACTGCTGTTCCGTTGGTTATTTTATGTAAACATGCATTAAACTGACGTGTTTGACCGCTGCATCTCGCAACACAGGTCAACAAAGGTCAAATTTTTAAATGCAAAACATGTTCTGGATGAACAGTCCCTTACATGTGTTTGTGCAGTGGGTTTTTCCAAACTCTGTTTGTGAACTGAACATGCTAGGACACAACCCTGCAGTGGTTTTGTGGTTGGTTTGTGCGCTGTACTCTCAGCATGCTGCATTTAGCTTCTTGACTTGAGTGCAGCCCCTGGTTTGTGTCCTCTGGCATCCTGCAGTGGAGCCAGAGCTACTGACCCTCTTTCCTTCCTCATGGAGTTTGTCCATCCTCATGCATTGCTAATACCACACAATCTAATGTAAGATTTGGCAAACCCTTATACGAGCCTCTGCAAGCTCAGTCATCTTTGAGCTATGTGCATGGCTGAGTCTGAATGCTGTCACTGGCTACATTTTAACCAGTGGTACATATTCAGTCAGTGACAGTCTTCACTTCAGCGTATGACTGTTCAAGAAGATCTAGACATAATCATGTCATTTTAATTATTTGTGTTTGATTCATAGTTAATTTCATTCAGTAGTTTTATTTTATGCTCCATAAGCAATGCTACCTGATGTGATTATTTTATTTGTCTCTTTATGCAGAACCCTGTTTGTATGTGGTGGCCTGAGATATAAGAATCATTCAACATGGTTAAAGAACAGAAATGTATTCTTTGTGAAACTGTCTACAGCTCCAAACAGGTAAACCTGGCTATTTAAGTATACATTTTCTCCCATTTCTCCTAGAATGTGACAATTTGAGTCCTTGTGTGACAAACTGTAATTTACTTGTACATGTTGGCACCTGTCTTGATCTATGCACATTTGCTGTTCTTTTGAGACTTTTGGTTGCAAAAAACCTTTGTCTTGCATATAAGAATAAATTCCTATTTAGAGTTATTTATTGAAATTAATTTCACAATGCTATTTTAAATGGTATCTTTGGTTTTTAGGAGATGGAAGAGCACATGAGAAGTATGCTGCACCACCGGGAGCTGGAGAATCTGAAAGGCCGGTAAGAGCCCATGTTACACACCAGTGTTACAAACTATTATGTAAACCATCTTTTTGTCAACTGAACCCCTTTGACTTCACAAAATATTTATGTTAAGTACTGCATAATGTTGTATGTTAATATTTTAATAATTTAACAATACTTTTGCATATTCGTGGTTTTCTGGTATTCTAATGTCAGTAAATGGTCACTTGACAGGCAGGTAAACAAATATTTAATCTTTTTTTAGTAAGTGTTTCATTTTTGTTTTTTTCTTATATATATAATTTTTTGTTTTATATTTTTATGATTAATTATTAGCTTTTCATCAACTCACAAACACCAGTTTGGGACAACTCATCTCTACACTATCAATACAATACTCTAAAGTTCATAGAACAGAGCCTTCTTCAAATATCAACGTTATTTGAGACATTTGTACTCTAAATTATAAAAGGTGAAGAACCACCATCATGCCTCACTTGCCAAACAAAAATGTGAAGCGTATTTTATTAGATTGCACTGTTTTTAATGTAAATAGACAACGGTTTTATTCAGAGGTGTGTTTAACTGATTTATTTAAAAATGTATCACCTGAATGTATTTTAGAATTTTTGTCTAGTGTAGATTTGAAATGTCTTTTTTTAACTTTTTGTTAATTGTAAACCTTGTGTAATTTATTCTGAGATTGCCATGAAAATAGCCTTGATGCTGGCATGGTGTTAAAACGTAAATGAATAAATAAATAAATGTATGCTAATTTTAAGGCAAAATTTTTTTGATCTTTTATTTCAAAATGTAGAAATCCACCCCAGAATTCAGTTTAAATAATTTTTAAAACATCCTTATGCAGCAGACATAACCTAGGAAGTTCATGGAAAATATTTTAGAAAATTATTTGGTGAAATGGTGTGGAATATGGTTATGGTCAAAGATGAAAAGCATGTGTATTGTAAGGCACGTGCCTCCTTTGGTCAGTGGATAGATAAGCCGAGACAGCTGCCTTAACCCGAAACAACGGGCAAGGCCGACAAATGACACCTGCCTCATGTGACAATTATGTACATCTCTGGAATGTGAAAAGTGAGAATGATATTCTCAAATGGGGAGGATATTGAAATCTAAAGTTCAAACACACAACCATGATTATGAGAGGTTTGTCATATTTTAGCTAATTGCATCTTGGTTATAATGTTGCTCATTAGATCAATGTAGCTTAATGTTTAGAGCATTAATCAGAGCCCTAACTTAGAGCAGTAATCAATCATTTGTTTAATCAAATGGAAAAGAGCTGCAGAACATAGAGATAACAAATCATAATCACAGTCATAGTACTCAATCACACAAAAACTTTAGAATTTTAAATTAGAAATAACAACTTAACAGACTACTGACTGCAAAATGGCAAGCTGCCATGACACCATTTTTCGAGGGATAGACCATCTGCCAGCAGCAAGTATTTATCAGCTCACGAGTTTGGCACTAAAGACAGCAACTATCGCAGGGAGGGGTGTTCAAGTCGGCAACTGTAGGCAGCTCGCATTACAGCTAGCCAAAGAGTCCCACCCTTGCTGCAGCCCTAAAGAGCAGAGGAAGGTGGAGACAAAGGGTGGGGGGAATGCGATTTCAGACACCAAAATCCAACATCTCTCTCAGCCCTCGTCTCAGAGCACAGCGGACTCCATCATGACAGCGTGCTAAGGCTCAGCAGCTGCTGAGAGGGTGGTCACCCCTCTGAGCTCAAGATCTCCCAGCGCCTTCTGTTCTTGCCTGTTCATTCTAAACCATTCGTGAAGCCCCTGAAGATGCACCACAAGATCAGGAAGATTGCGGTTTTTTTTTTTTTTCCTTTTTAGTAACGAGTTGGATTTTATTTTATGATTGAAAAGTCAGTTTGCCTCCTGATCTCTTAAAAAGACCTTAACTCATTAAACAGCCACTCAGAAGCACTAGCCATGCCTGAGGGAAGCATTGAGCAGCCTATGTTACCCTCTGTCCCCAGGGACTGTGGACATGAGTGCCGGGTCTGCGGTGTAACGGAGGTGAGCCTGACCGACTATGCTAGTCACATCTCCAGCCCTTTACATAAACAGCGCGTTGAGGATCAGAATAACCAGCCCACAAACGAAGACCAAGATGAAGAGTACTTTGACAAGGACATTGTGCAGCTTATCGAGAAACGCAAGGAAATGATCAGGTGAGTCTTTGCTTTGCTTGCTGAATTGTATAGGATTGATGGTGATTGCAGACCTGTTATCTAGTGATTAATTGCATGGTAGTGTTTAAATCTTTGTCACTGAAGTGTGTTTTCTTAGTGTTTTGACCTGCAGTTCTATATTAAACTATTCTGCATACAGTTCTGACATTGGAGTCTGGTGTCATGTGAGACCAAAAACAGCCATGACTGCAACACTTGCACTCTCACACTCTTGGATGCATACCACACCGTGCCTTTCCAGCTCAACCCTTAAACAGTATGGGCACTATGTCTTTAAATAGTCTGACCTCACCAACTATTTTTATGCTCCATGCTGTTTAAGTGAAGTGTTAGACATTAAATTATTGACCGAAATCCATTGCTGTTTTGCCCTTATACATAAAACAAGTACCAGATACCTAATACAAGTAATAAATCAAGTAATTTCCCCGTTGGTTTCCCTTGATCTCACACAGGATAAAAAAGACTGTACGTCACTCACCATTTATGTGGTCAGCCATGAAACATTTGGATATCTCAAGATCTTTGTTATGTGAAGATTACAAAAAAGTCACTGCAAATCAAGACAGAAACAATAAGAAATTAATAAAAATATCAGTAGTTCCTCGTTAATAAAAGTTTGATCAGATAAAATGAGTTTGATACTGAAACAGTGAAAATTACACAGATTTCTTTCATGGAAGCAGCGTGTGTGGTTTAATCATTCAGGGATAAATAGGCAAACTTTGAGTCTGCAATTTGGTTTCTTCAGAGCACAATAAATGAAGGTTCTGAATGTGGGTCATTTCTGAGTTTTGGTGGGGAATGCCCCAAACAGTAGAGTCATTTCACAAACAGTGGGTCATCAACAGCTGTCATCCTGTCATATGCCAAACTGTATCCCATCATATGGCCTCCTTACACACTGGAAGACAGGGAAAGGCAGTATTCTTAGCAGTTTTAATTATCTTATTTCCAGCTGTAAAGAAACATGCTTTTGTGTTTCTCCCCATATTTGAATTTACATGCATTGTTGTTTAACCTGTCCATCATGCCGTTCACCTGTCCTCGTTGTTGAGTGTTTCAATACCATTTTTGGCAGTTAAATCATTGTATGTCACCATTCTATACTGAACTCTATTAGGAATGAAGAGGCTTCTGCAAAGCAGGCTAAAGAAGAGCAGGAGCAACACAGGAGGTGGCAGGAGCTTCGGACTCAGTGGCATGAGGCAAGGCCTTTGATGTACCAGCAGTGTGGCCCTTGGGACCGGCCCTATCCCAACTTTCCCCAGATGCCCAAAAGGGGCAGAGGCTCCAATTGGCAGAACTTGAGATTTTCATCCCCTAAACGTGGCAAAAGGTTCAACCGAGATGTTAGGTGTGCCACGTGGCATGCTGAAGGACCACCTAACTTGCAGAAATGGGAATCTGTTAGACATCAGGGAGGGAGTTTGTGCAACCAAGGACACTTCTGGGGTGGTAGACAAGGTGGCTATGGAGTCTGCCCTCCACAGCTGAGAAATCAATTTACCTGGTACAACAATAAGTTTAATGTCCCTTGGAGGGGACAATATATGTCACCACCTAGGTTTTTTAAACCGTCTGCCAAAGAGCCTCAGAAGACACCCAGCAGCTCTGAGAATCAGACACTGGGTGAACAGAGTCTAGAAGAATCTGGTGGAGAGCATGATCCTAACAAAGGTAAGGGTCAGAAGTCAGAGAAGGCTCACCGATGGGCACCATATCCACCAGCTAAACTTGGGGATCCTTCATCTCAGACTAACCCTCAGCCAATGTTAGATAAGTCAGATGTGGAATCTCCTCAAACCTCTAAGGCACAAAGTTTCAAAGAGGGCAGTCAGGACATGGAGAGGATATCCCTGGCAGACCAAAAAAAATGCCAGTATAAACCCACAGAACATAAAGGGAGTGATTGCAGGGAGCAGAAGAGTTCTTTCAAGAACACTGGCAATACTAGCATGGATAGTTTTACCTACCCCTCCACCTCCACCACTAGGAAAACAGAGAAGCCCAGCAAGCTTGCTGAAGATGGTTCAAAAATGAATCTCAGACAAATTGGAAGTCCAGACTTTGTTAGCTCCAAAGGTTTTAATCATTCCCATTCAAGCTCTGAATTCCCACAACATGCCACTTCCAATGCAGACCAAGATAGTCTGCTGTCAGAGATGCTGCGAAAAGCTAAAGAGACATTGCTTAATAGAAATACCCCTAATGACGTATCTGGTACAGACAGCTGCCTCAAAGCATCAAAGGCTGTGCCTCAGATGAAAGAGCAAGTAGAGAGTTCAGAATTAAACAAGAATCAAAAATTACACGAGAGTAAGAAGAAACTGAACAAGAACAAAGGTCAAGAAAAGTTGGGTTTTGTGAGACGTTTTAGCAGTGAACGAGAGCAGTTAACCAGTACTGAGACCTCAATACAATTTGGCAATGTGCGCAATGACTCTAGGCCGTCTCTGCAGTCCTTACAAGTTAGTACCTCCACTATGGACCACGAAGATGAGGACTGTGGTGAAATGGAAGATCCTCACTTACCAGTACAAGATCAAGTCATGGACACACTGGATGAAGGTTTGTGCTCAGCTGGTGAGGGGTCCCACAGCAGCCCGTCCCAACAAACTGTAGGTGGCTCTGTGCCCTCTCTAAGTAAGCTTGCATTGCCTGCATGTCTCCAAAGGGATCTGAGCCGTCATATTGGCCCCAAAGGCAAAGTGGCATCCCATGAACCCAACTTGAATATTGCCAGACGTATTAGAAATGTGAGTGGCACAAGGAAAAATGAGACCGAGAAGGACGCAGGACTTAAACCCACCTTGCGACAGCTGATTAGCTCCTCTGGCTCAAGGAGGAATGTAAACTGGGACCAGGTCTACCAGGAAGTCAACCGGAAGAAGCAGGCCAAGGGCTTACCAAGGTACTGCATGAGTATTTCTTCATTTTCTGTTTACTCGCATAAAATTGTTACTTCCTTCATACCTTAATTTGTCCTGAATCTTTTTAGATTTGGTATAGAAATGGTGCCCTGTGAACCTGAGGGTCCGAATCAAATGGATGATGATGTACCTCTTTCTGAGGGCTTTCATTGGGACTCTCTGATTGAATTTAATCAAGTGCCATCCCGCAAGCGAAGCTTGTCTGAAAGCAATGTGGTCAAAGAAAGCCCTGCTGGGACCAGCTCCCTCCCCAAAGCTGTAGACCCAGTGACGGACTCTCCTGCCTGTGGCACCTCACAGCCACCGAGGAGAGAGGAGCTGCAGTCCACAGGTCGTCTGGAGAATCGAGGTTCGAAAGGGCCTTCTAAGGGCCCTGAGGAAGTTGAAGACGATGGTGGTTGTATATCAGAGTCTAAACTGTTTGACACTCAAGGAGCTGGGAAGAAACGCAGAGCTCCTGGGGTAAGCTTCAAACTGTCTACTATGGCTTATACTTGACATACTCAGAAACACAGTAGCTCTAATTCTAATATAGTTAGGAACCTGCTACATTACATAGCTGCTTCAAAGGCAGCATTCAGTGCCATTTTTTTTTTATGTTCTACATCAGAGGTGCCCAGTTCTGTTCCTGGAAATCTACCTTCCTGCAAAGTTCAGCTCCAACCCTGATCACACAACTAAACCAACTAACTAAGATCTTCAGCAACACTCGATAATTACAGACAGGTGTGTTTGATCAGGGTTGGAACTGAACACTTGCAGGTAGGTAGATCTCCAGAAACAGGATTGAGCGCCTCTGTTCTGCATAAACATTAATGCAAGAAGAACGTAAATGAAATTCTTGCCATTACCTAATTGTTGGATCTTTCCACTAGGATGGTGTGTCTCCAGAGATTCCTAATGAAGATAGGAAAAACAAGAGGCAAAAAATTAAGGCTAAGAAAGGTAAGGAAACTATTTTATGCTATTTTTTTGTAAACCAAAACAATGCCGTGTCCTTATTTGAGTGTTTTAATGTTTCTATGTATTGTGTTTTGAAGAACACTCGCAAGTGGATCAGTTGCTGGCTGTGTCTCTACGTGAGGAGGAGCTTAACAGCTCTCTTCAGGCTGTGGACAACAGTCTTATTCAGGCACGTGCTGCCCTGCAAGCTGCCTATTTGGAAGTACAGCGCTTGCTTTTGGTCAAACAACAGGTAAGACAGTAGCGCTAACAAAAATGTATTTAATTGTTTTCAGCTCTCACTGGGTTGCCACTTGATTTTACAGTTTTTTTATTAACGATTTTACAGGTAACGAATGAGATGAACTCTTTGAGAACCAAGCGCATTGAAATTCTTCAAGGAATGCAAGGTACAGAAATCAGAAAGCAGGAGTCATGTAATCATATTTATTAACTTTATAAATCTAAGGTTAATAAGGAAAGTCCACATATCCTTTCATACTGTACCTGTAAAAGTTGGTTTATGGCCAGTTTGTAGTATGCATCAGGTATATTAAGAGATAAGACAGTAAGTGCCTTATAAAATCTTATTTGTTACTTATAATAAAATAAATATGGACGACATAAATTCTTTTTCAGGTGAATTTGAATCAAAAGAAAGAGAGAGGAACAGTGAGGAGATCTTAACTTCTTCATCAACCCAGGTTTCTCAGATCACCGCCAATCCTGTTCCCTCAACAACAGCTGCTCACGCATCCTCTTTAACCTCTTCACTGCCTGTTACCATCAAACAGGAGCCCATATCTCAGTGTAACCCCATTCCTGAGCCTAATCTTGTCAAAAGCCCCCTCCCAGCACCTCAGAATACAGCACCCGTCCAAACTGTGCTTGCAGCTTGTCAAACAGGTAGGTTCAACTCATTAAATTGTAGCTTAGAGGTTATTTCTAGCAGTACTGAATTATAAAATGTTTATTCTTCGTTTAAAACAGATACTACCTTCAACGCTAAGATAAAGGCTTCACAAGACACCACAAGCATGGCTTTGACAGCAGCTTCCTCAGTTCACAGATTACAGTCGTCACCCGTCAAAGAAATTCATAGAAATTCTAGCTCTCAAGAGGGGTTAGCCAACCCATCTTCCTCATTAATGTCTGCAACCCTCTCTCCTAAGCCACTGTCTCCCTCTAACCACCTAGAAACTAATCCAGTTAAGCGTGTTCGAAAGTTAAAGAAGAGAAAGTGTCTTAATAAAGCAAAGTTGAGCAAGCAGCCTGAAATCAGCGAATCTGAGTTTGACGCAGAGCAGCCTGCTCCTCGACCAACCCGCAAGTGTCGACCTCATCGGCGATCCAGCAGCACCAACGTCTCAGCCCCCACACCAGAAGAGAAAGATGAGAATGAAGAGATGGTGGTGACCGAAGCATCAAAGGCACAACCACAGGAAACCAAGCTAGCAACACCGCCAGTGAATGAAGATCACTCCGAATCCTCTGAACTGGAGATGGTGGAGCTTCCCCCACCTGATGTTGATATTGTTAATCTAGATTCTTCAGACCCAGATGAGATGCCTGAAAAGAAGGCCAAGGAGTCAGCCACTGCACACACAACAGACCATGCCGTCACAGACCCTCAAAAACTTGCCTGCAATGAAGTCACCTCAACTAGTGAAATTGAT
The DNA here is from genome assembly GCA_039654775.1 of Spinibarbus caldwelli. Taxonomy (NCBI): domain Eukaryota; kingdom Metazoa; phylum Chordata; class Actinopteri; order Cypriniformes; family Cyprinidae; genus Spinibarbus; species Spinibarbus caldwelli. The sequence goes on from CM077250.1 coordinate 23,486,461, forward strand.
ACTAGCAGTATAGTCAAGACTTGTGAAAGGTAAGTCTCATGATTTGAACTGGGATTTTCTAAATAATTCTTCTTAATATCTTCTAGTAGGGGTGTCCATTCCTGAGCCTGGAGGGCCTGCATAGTTTAGCTCCAACCTGACGGAGCACACTACCCTAGAAATTTTTCATAATCCTAAAGACCTTAATTAGTACGTTCTGGTGTGTAAATTAGGACCAGATCTAAACTTTGTGGGATAGTGGCCCTCCAAGAGCAGGATTGGACACCCCTTTCTTATAGCAATGATGGTAAGCTTGTGAAGTAAAAAGGGATCCTTTGAACTGAATTTGACTTCTATACGAATGCTTCAAATCTGTACCAAACTGAGTTTATCCTACGTCTGCAGTGTAGTGTTGGGCAATATGCTCCATAGTCGTCATGTCCTATCGTTAGCCTGTGAGATCGCCGATACACAATATTATCATTATTAATTTAATTACTTACTTAAAACCAGTGAACCTTTTACTTAAAAGCAGTCTTATTTAATCTATTAATTACACATTATATCTTTTTAGTCAAGTAGCAAATGGATGTTCTAAAATATTTTTAATATGACTGAATTTGTATTTAACATGATAACGATTTTATAGAAACATTGTAAGTTACTAATTTTAATGCTTACATTTCCTCAGTCATTCAAACAGCAGCTACAGTAAATGAGCAAAGAATATTTACATTATCAAAGAACATCATCACTGACTTCAGTCTAGCATGAGTTTATGCACTTTATGATACACTGTATGATAAATGAATCTCTTATACTTAATCGCACGTACATCTGCATGTGTAAAACAGTGTGATTAGAAAGTGAACTGGATCACAGTGAAAAATGCTAATCAAACTAGTTGTAGTTAGGATTTGAGTGTGGGAACACCTTAATAGTTTGTAAGAAAAACAAGATGGGATTTCCAAAAAGTGTTTTTAATCTGAAAGATCTCTGAAGTTAGTAAACATTCTGAATGATGGAAAATATTGTTTACCAAGCTTTTGGGCTTTGAAGATGGTAGAAAACACAGCAGATTGTGGTGGGCGAGAGTACGCAGACAAAACATAGACAGCTTGTTTAATGTCATGTTCACTTACAGATGGTCTTGGCCTTTTGGTAACTTGACTCTTTCTGTTTATTGTTACCTGAAATTTCTCAGTGTTGCAGTATTGAAATTTCTCTTTTTTATTGTTACAGTGAAATAAAATCAGCGTTGGAGTCCAAGGTACCTTCAGGTATGTGTTATGTTCAAAAACATATTTGGATGCTGTAGCAAATGTACCATTAATACCACTTAACTTCTGCTTCAGCAAAATCTATTGTCTTAAACATAAGATATGTCATGTGCAAATCACTGCTGGTTTCTTGGGAACTCCATTAGATGACTAAAATTAAACATTATAACTCACTTTCACAAAGGATAGGTTAAAAAGGTTAAAATTGTGATTATGATCAGTCCTAATTTTGCATTGTGGTGGTGACTTCAATCCAAAGTATATTTCAGTTTTGACACGTCACAGTTGCTTAGCGAATGTCTTCAGCCGGGACACATAGCCTTTCAAAGTATACTTTGTTTGAAAGATCATGACATTTTTATCAAAGCCAATTTACCCACAAGTTTGTATTGTCTTCTGTTTGTTACGTAACAGCACATACGTTATCTAGACACAAATCTCTTTCATAGTGTTAATGTTTCACTCAATAACTGATATGTTGGTGTGTGTTTGATCAGATCCTGGGGAGGAGGAGGTGCCAACAGAAGGGGAGTTTGAAGGCCATCAAGAGGCCGTGAATGGAATGCTGATCCATAACGGACTGCTGTACACTTGCTCAGGGGACCGCACTATACGCGCTTTCAATCTGATCGTAAGACTTTGTAGAAACTGTCTGAAGCATGTAGTTTAGTAAAAGCATTTCAACATGAATATGATGATCTATGAATGTAGCTTACATACAGGTTGTTGTTGCAGAGCCGGAAGTGTATGGCGGTGTTTGAAGGTCACAGCAGTAAAGTGAATTGTCTGTTGGTGTCATGTGGAGGAGGCCTGCAACAGCGCCTGTACTCGGGATCAAGTGACCAGACCATCCGCTGTTACAACCTCAAGGTACTTTGATTCACACTGCTTTTGAAATAGTCCACCCAAAAATGAAAACTATCATCACATTGATGTTGTTTGCAACTTTTTTTCTTCAATAGAACATGAAAGTTTTCAGATACACAGGCTGCACTTTAGTAGAGAGTGATTCACATTGTCAAAAAGTACCATAAAATAGTTCATCCAACTTTTTATGTACTAGATCTGGGAATAACTGATATTTAAAGAAATAATTCACTTAAAATGACATTTTTGTCACCAATTAATAGTTCCAGACTCAAATGACTTTATTTCATCAGTGGAAGACCAAATGCAAACTTCCATATTTTCTTTCATATATTTAAAGTGAGTTATTATGGAATGTCTAGCACCAAAAAGGGCAAAAAGCACCAAAAAAGCTGATAAAAGTATTAGAAGTAGAATTGATAAAAGTATAATATGTATTATCTAATAAATATTGAATGATTAAAATTAAAATGTATTACCTAATAAATATTAAACAGCTTAAAAATGTAAGTAGTTATTTATTGAAAACCTGCCACCATTCACTTTGTGCATGAAAAAAAGAAGAAAAGATTGAACATCAGTGCTATTTTAGTATTATTTATATACTTTTATAGTGTTTTTTAATATTTTGAATTAATTTTTATTTTTAGATTTCTGGATTTAATTATAATTTTAGTTTATAATTTACCTGTTTTTAGTTTTTTTTTTTGTAGTACTTTAATTTAACTTTAGTAATATTAGTACTTAAAATTATTTCAGGTAGTGGTCAGGGCAACATTTCAAATTTTTAAACTTGATTATAATAAATTATTATTATTATTATTATTATTTTTTTTTATAAAATTCATTTTTATTTCATCTTTATTTTATTTACTATTAAAAAATAATTTTTCAATAGTTTTAGTTTTAGTTAACAATAACAACACTGTTGGACATCCTGCCTAACATCATTTTTTTGTTGTTTCTTGGAAGAAAGTAATTAACATGAGTTTCAATAATAATGGAACTGATGATAGAATGACAGGAATTCTGAGTCCTATTTTTAGCGTTTTCTTTATACTGTTATTTTTTCAAGTCTTTCTATAGCATTGAGAATATTACAAGCATTTCTGTTTGTTTTTTCTCAGACAACAAAGTGTGTGGAACAGCTGTCTCTCCCAGATCGAGTGCTTTGTCTTCACAATCGTTGGAAAATTCTCTATGCTGGTCTTGCCAATGGCTCTGTGATCACCTTCAGTCTTAGGGTATTAAGTCTTTACTGAATCAGAATTCAGAGTTTGGGCTAAAACAAGCTAAATTTAGCAAAGATAAGCTGAGAGCTTATTGAGTCCTCTGTTCCCTGATCGTGGTTGTAATTAACTTTTCTCTCATCTCCTGCAGAACAATAAGCAGCTGGATGTGTTCGAGTGCCACGGCCCACGGGCTGTAAGTTGCCTGGCGACGGCTCAGGAAGGGGCTCGACGTATCCTGCTGGTCGGCTCTTATGACACCACCATCAGCGTTAGAGATGCTAAGAGTGGCCTACTGCTGCGAACGCTGGAGGGCCACAGCAAAACTGTGCTCTGCATGAAGGTTTGTGTCTGATCACATTTTTCCAAATGATTATGCTTAATGCAGTTATTCAAAACATGCTTTTGCATCATATTTGAAGTTTGACAGCCCCAGTGCTCATTCAGTTTCATTATATTAAAAAGAGTGGCCAGGATATCCTTTAAAAATATTGTTTTGTGCTGCACAAGAAGAAATGAAGTCAAAAACGCTAAGTTTTTATTTGTTTCTTCTCTGCAGGTGGTGAATGATTTGGTGTTCAGTGGCTCGAGTGACCAGTCTGTGCATGCTCATAACATTCATGTGAGTACTTAATGCACAGTGTTTCTCATTGAGAAGTGGGAATTAAGTGTCTTGTTTGTATCTTATTCACTTCTTTGTCTCTGGATCTCCAGACAGGAGAACTGGTGAGGATCTATAAGGGTCATAGTCATGCTGTCACTGTGGTGGCCATACTGGGAAAGGTAATGGTCACCGCATGCCTGGACAAACTGGTCCGTGTGTACGAGCTCCAGGTATAAATGACACATTCACATTGCACATAACTTTATACCAAAGCTTGTCAAGAAATGTCCCCACCATGTCCAGCTGAAATCATAAGGAAAAAAATTATTATTATTATTATTATTTTTTTTAGAACTATTAAAGTTTTTTTTTTTTTTCTTATTTTCAGGGCAATTATACTGACATCCTTTCTTTTTTTATGCGTTACTTTTATTATTCTCGTTATTTTCAGTGATTACTTTAGCACATTATTTTTACAGAATTACAGTAAATCAGTACTGTTCAGTGTTATTGTTAATGACTATTAAAACTATTAAAAATGGTTTGTGTTAATTGAAATAAACTTAAATAGAATATACATATTAAATGAAAAACCTTAAACTTGAAAAACTTATAAAAAGTATTTGCAGATAATTTCCAAGGCAGCATTTCTAATTTTCATTGAAGTTGAAGTATTAAAACCGAAATAATAAAGCATTCAAATTAATTTACCTGGTAGTCCCATTTCAAAATTATAAAAATGAAAAATGAACATGAAATTACTACAATTAAAATGAAAGCTAAAAATACAAAAATAAAAGATAAATAATATAATATTATGTAAATAATACTAAAATAAAACTGGTGTTATTAAACAGTGTATTTTTATTAAAATCATGAAATATTACTATGCTGTACGAATACTTTAAAGTTTAAAAATTGCACTATGGTAAGAATTTTTTTCAAAAAAATATTAATGAAAATTTGTGAGATCAAATACTTAAAGGGAAAGTTTACCCAAAAATGAAAATTCTGTAATTAGTTACTCACCCTCATGTCCCGTAAGACCTTCATTCATCTTCGGAACACAAATTAAGATATTTTTGATTAAATCCGAGAGCTCTCTGACCCTCCATAGACAGAAACGGTCCTTACACGATCAAGGTCCAGAAACGTAGTAAGGACATCATTAAAATGCTCCATGTGACGTCAGTGGTTCAATCGTAATTTTACGAAGCTACGCACAAAGAAAGCAAAAATAACGACTTTATTCAGCAATTCGTCTCCTCCACGTCACCCTAACGGCATTTTGGAGAGTATCACATACTTAAACAACATATGTAACGTATGTACACGGATACGTTGTTTACGTTCAGTTCAAAAAAGCGTAAACGGCGTATCCACGTACGGTGCTGCTGACACACAACAGCAAACGTTTACGTTTGTGATACTCTCCAAAATGACGCCATGGTGACGCGGAGGAGACGAACTGTTGAATAAAGTCATTATTTTTGTTTTCTTTGTGCACAAAAACTGTTCTCGTAGCTTCGTAAAATTACGGTTGAACCACTGATATCACGTGGATTATTTTAACGATGTCCTTACTACGTTTTTGGACCTTGATCGTTTTAGGACCCTTGATTTCTATGGGAGGGTCAGAGAGCTCTCGGAATGCATCCAAAATATCTTAATTTGTGTTCTGAAGATGAATGAAGGTCTTACGGGTTTGGAACGACATGAGGGTGAGTAATTAATGACACAATTTTTTACTTTGGGGTGAACTATCCCTTTAATTGTAATGAAATTAATGTCATAATGTAAAAAATATCAGTGGTCCATTTTCTTGGATTCACTCACGAGTTGGATTAAAGTGATATTGTTGTGTGCTTGTTGTAACCTATTTTTGTGATATTGACCATATCTTTGGTTTCCAGTCTCATGACAGACTTCAAGTATATGGTGGGCATTCAGACATGGTGATGTGTATGGTCATCCACAAGAGCACGGTGAGCGCATCTTCTTAACACCCTACTGGGATCCAAAACCAGATTTCATAAAGATTTACAAGCATTAATTATTGAAGTAAATGATTCTAAAAATGTGGCTGGTGGTGGTTTGTCTGTTGCAGATCTACACAGGCTGCTATGATGGGAGCGTGAGAGCTGTCAGACTGAACCTGATTCAGAACTACCGCTGCTGGGTAAGAAACTGAGGTCATGACATGACAGACTCAGACTGAAAGAGATTCCTGATGCCAGTTAATGTGTGTTGCATGATTCTTCTCAGTGGTACGGTTGTACGCTAATCTTTGGCGTGATGGAGCACTTGCAGCAGCACCTGCTGAATGACCACACCAGCCCAGCACAGCAAACATTCAAATGCCGCTGGAGGAACTGCGACACCTTCTTCACCACCCGCAATGGCTCCAAACAGGTACGGCAGCTCTCTGCCACTCTGAATGTCACTTTCACACATGAAAACCATAAAGATGTACTGCAAAAGGGAATTTGTATATATTGCTTCATGTACCACAGCTGTTGCACAAATGACGGCTTTCTGTGTTTGATACTTAAAGCTACCATCAAACATGCATTTGTCAAAAATTATTCAACCTGCTGCATCAGAAACTAGAAAACACTAGAAAAAAGAATGACGGGTACAATTTATTTTCATGACGGTTAGCCACCTTTTCCTCCCAATTCTCATTACATTCATTTTATCATGGTTTTATGTTATCACAATTTAAAAATATACATGTTTAAACTTTTTAAGATCAAAGTTGTAATAATTAAAATAAATAAATACATTTGTAATTTAACATTTTTAACCAGAACCCTTTGACTACTGTTCCAAATTTGGGGTCAGATTTTTTTATTCTTGAAAGAATTAAATTAATTTTAGAAAATTGCATTAAATTGATTGAAAGTGACAGTTGAGATATATGTGACCGTGGACCACAAAACCAGTCATAAGGGTCAATTTTTTGAAATATCATCTGAAATACATCAATTTGTTAGGATAGGACACTATTCAGCTGAGATACAACTATTTGAAAATCTGGAATCTGAGGGTGCAAAAAAATCAAAATATTGAGAAAATAGCATTTAAAGTTGTCCAAATAAAGTTTTTAGCAATGCATATTACTAATCAAAAATTGTTATTAGTTTTGACACATTTATGGTTGGAAATTTACAAAATATCTTCATAGAACATGATCTTTACTTAATATCCTAATGATTTTTTGCATAAAAGAAAAATTGATCATTTTGACTCATACAATGTATTGTTGGCTATTGCTACAAATATACCTGTGCGACTTAAGACTGGTTTTGTGGTCCAGGGTCACATGTATCATAACAAAATATTTCCATTTTAATTTTCTATTTATCTAAGAATTCTAAAAAAAAAATTTGGTTTCCACAAAAATATTGTTGAAATGTCTCTTTAGCAGCAAATCAGCATGCCATCACAGGATTAAATAGCATTTTAAGAAATATATTAACCTGTAAAACTGTTGTTTTAAATTTTAATAACCTTTCACTATATTACTGTTTTATTGTATTTTTCATCAAATAAATGTGGTAAGTATAAGAGACTTAAAACATAAAAAAAAAATCTTACTGACCCCAAACTTTTGAATGGGTGAGATTTTATATATAATATAAAATAACAATTTCGATGTCTTTTATTTGTTTTAAACATTGATATGACTCTTGTCTTTGTAGGCAGTGCATTGTCACATGCAGAAACATGCTGAAGACGACAGTAAAATGGAGCCATGAGGGGCCAAGGCAATTTCACAGACATAGTCTCCTCTTTTCCCATATTGGGAATGTCTCATTCAGCCCTCACCAGAGCAGCCCTGTTCATGGGCATATTTTTATATGATCCATCAGGTACCAACAAACTGCCACTGATGCCACAATTTAAACAATGATGGTTGATTTTAAGCTCTGAGAAATTGGTTTTAAGTTAAAAAAAAAAAAAAAAAAAAGTCAAGTATTATTGAAATTTCAAACAAAAAGAAAAGCATTTCTCTATAAGTGGATTTGATTTGTTGGTATTTTGACGAGAGGAAGTTTTTTACATGTGCCTCCTCTCTTTCGCTTCTATCTGAAGTGTGAAATATGCTCAATTCTTTTATACTGATGTGGCATTGCTCTGATACTCTCCTGGAAGGGATTCTGTATCAGACGCTTCTCCAAGTCTCTCATCTGATCATACACCGTATCGTCAGCTCTGAGATTTACTGACCAAATAAAGACAGAAACTGGGGGAAACGTTTGGGTACCGGTGCAGCCAAAGAGGTGCGGCAGCTCCCTCAGCAGACACGTGTAGCTCACTATTGTGTGTGCCGTATGACTTTACAGATCTGATGTGGAGTGAATTCAGAAAGCATGAGACATTTTGTCGCGCAACCAGATTTTAGTGTTGTAACGTTGCAGGCTTTTGTGAAGGACAAGCTCAATCAATTTTCCAATTGCATGGTATTAATTACCTGTCAGAGCAATCTGTTATTATGGGACATTTACATTTCAATATGGTTTACAAATACAAAAATCTGTTTTAGTCAAGTTGTGTCTGGTGATTTTATTTGGTTTTCTTTTTTGAATCTATTTCCAAGAATTTTTAGTTTTTTTTTGGTTTCTCTGTGGTTGCTCACCAATGGTGAAGTAAAGTTGAAGGATTCAGGTTTGCCGTGACTCTTAAGTCTGCAGTTGAAATGTTTGCTGTGCTGTTGACGGAGACTGTAATGTGGCAGTTGGTGTGCGTAAGCCTTAGAGAACAAACGTGAATGTGTTTTATGGGACAGTGTGAACGAGAAGACAAGATCATTTTATTTTCCTTATTTTTTTCTGTAGGGAAGTTTGTTTTTTTTTAGTTTTTCTTTATCTTCACAGTATTTTGTGGCATTTGTGCCAATGAGGTTTGTAGTTTTATGCGAGTCCAGGAGGGTCCTCACACAGGAATGTACCTTTATTGTGCTGCGTGAGAGTGAAAGTTGTAGGGGTGATAAACATGGGAGGTGTTTTTGTGCAGTTGGGAGTGTATTACTTCACTGCCCATAATCCTCAGCCCTGTTACGCACACACAAACCAAATCTTAGTGTAACCATAAACTGCAAACATCTTAATATCCTAACTAGGTTTCAGATGTAAGATTTTATATACAGTAACAGTACTCTCATGTTGAAATAGAACATTTTACTACCCCTGAAGGGTTGTATTTTTTTAACTATATATGTTCACTTTTTTCCGTTTTTAGTTCTATCATAATGAATAAATTTACAGTTTTTTCACCAAGTCATAACCTTTGAAACGCGTCTCAGCTCTTTTGCTATAGTTGTGTGTTGCTGAGGAGAGATTTGCAGCCAACCTCTTACCTGGTATTCCCAAGTTTCTCACACTTGTTCATTTCAAATACTGTTAAAATCTTTATAGACATTTTGTACACAACTGCTATTGAAACAAAAAGAAATAAAAAAGCTATACTGTGCCAATGTGTGCATTTCTTTTATCCTAAGGGGAAATTTGGTTTCTTGGAGTTTATACTCCAGTTGTAGTACTTCACTTGGGATGAATGGCTACATTCCTGTTACGTTTTTAAACAATAACTTCTTTTAACACCGTGTCTATGGAATACCGTGTCTAATTTATGGAATATATATGCTTGTTTAATGTATATTTCTACAATATAACATTACGTGGTTATTAAATGCGGAGACTCAAATTTTGTAACAGGGCTGAAAAAAAAAATCTAAGTAGATATGAAATAAATGCTGGAATATCCTGCTTATATACTGTAGAGCTTTTACAGACCCTTTAAAAAAAGAAAACAATTCTCCATTTATTTTATTTTGTTATTGCCACTTATGCTTGTGTAAATAATTAGGCTTTTTTCCCTCCTGGGAAAGCACTTGAACCAAGAACTACACATTTATTTTGTTAAACGGCTGAAGTCAGTACACTCATTTGAACAAAAGGTTAAATGTGGGTCAAGCACAAAAAAAAAAAAAAAAAAAAGCCTAGGTTCGACCCATGTCTACACTCACAGTAATGAAATAAAAACCCTGAATGTTGCCATCCATCATGAAATCTGAGATGTTTCCTAATGATTCTCCTCTAGTAGTTTTTGATATTCTTTTCCTTACCTGGTTCTTCATTTTAACTTACAAACATAAAAGTCTCACAAACAACCAGGATTTGAAACAACAAGGACCACCTACGTGGTCCTCATGCAAGCTTTTTGTAATGGATTTTGCTATTACCAAATCAAAATGGGAGGCTGGGATGTACGTAGTGCATATCTGGGTAAAGATGGAAAGACTTTTTTTTAAGAAATCTGAATCAGAAAGAGTGGTAGTATGACGATAAGAGTTTCCAAGTGAAAACTCTTGAGGTTTGTTTGTGTAGTTTCACAAACCTAATCCATATGTGGTGTGAAATCAGAAACAAATCTGGATTGTGTTTCAGTGTGAATGGTGAGACCAGATTTCATGAAGTTTTTCTCATCATTTTAAGGCATCGTGTGTAAAATGTAATAAGAAGTGTGCTATACTGTTAAGAGTTAAATTTGAATGTGTTTCTTTTTAGTGTTATAGTTCTATGTAATATTAGATAATATATATATACCTATATATTAGGTCCATCAGCATATTGCAAAAGGAAATCTGAAACATTAGCTTCTTTTGAGGCTAGTTGAGGTAAAAGAGAAATGCTGCCTGTAACACCAGTGTAGACAAACTGAATGAAGTTCATGTGAAAAGCTACTCTGAGGAATGAATTACAACAGAAAACCAGCGACTACGACGTGCCTCAAATGTCGCTACGCCTCCAAAAATGTTTCCTATGCAATCTGATTAAAAAAATGTGACGTCGGTCTGTAACACTTAATACTCATTTCACCCTTCTTGCCATCCCATATAAAACTGAAATGAAGAGGAGGAGTAATTATGTATGAAGTTTCCAGATCTGGTGTTCAGTGTGGGCTGAGGTACAGAGAAAGAGGTAACAGTAGTCTGGCACATTGAGTGTTGAGGTAAGAGCTGGTAGTTCTGGTCCTTGCCGAGTCCGGGCTCACCTGGATCCGTAGCTGGTCTATGCGTACATGGTTAGCTGAAGCCACTGGAGAAATTGAAATTTAACACTGAAGTTCAACATTTTGCAATCAGCCAACCTACAGTTTTAAATGCTAAACATTAAATTATGTCTTAAGATGATGAATTGGTGTCCACTCACCTCCAGTACATTAAGTCTGATGGTGCCATCTCCACCTTGATCAAAGGCCTGGAATGCTCCTACAATGAGAACAGGTTCACTTCAGACAGTACACATGTATGTTGTAGGATTTTAGCATACACGGGCCTTAAATCAGTTGTTGGTAAAAATTAACATGAAATTTCAACCTGAACCCAATTAAAATCTTTAGTTGTTTAATCTGTACATGGGTAGTTGACAAATAGCCAGTAAAAAATGTTTTTTTTTGTTTTGTTTTGCTTTGTTTTTTTTTGTAAAATACCATTTTTGAATAAGAAATGCATATATTTATGTAGTGTGAAGTCTGGTCTTTGAGAAAATATAAACGGTCCCTAACTTCATCAATTCTTTCAGTTTTTTTTTTTTTTGTATTTTTGATTTCATTTTTTTTTTTTACTGAAGTGTACCATAAATTTGTCCTATGGTGTGACAAAGCAAAAATTAAGTAAAAAACAAAAACTTAATATATAAATAGCATAAGAGAGTTATTGTTATTGTCATTGTTAGACACTTATTTTCATATAGTGTTATTTATTTAATATGAAATTATAATTAACGTCATTTTTTCCCCATGACTTTTTGGACAATTTCAAGACAAACTTTGCTGTCATCCCTTCAAAACTGCTGATTTTAAGATGAGAGATATTTCTATCTCCCCTATTGAAATACTCAACTGTTTTTTAAGATATTTTGAGATAAAAACAAATCTGTGGTTATATGTGTCACACCATAGGGCATTGTCACACTAAAGGACAGAAATGATAGTTATTAAACTATTTCTATTTAATTTTGAACATGTCAAGGGAGAAAGAAAGTTTAATTTTGATACAAACATCAACGTTTTTATTTTAAACAAAACAAAATAATTTTCATCAACAAAATTCAGTGTCGTAGTCAATCAGTATGTTACTGAAACTCTTCTAGCCCCCCTGCTGCAGTTGATATATGATTGAAACTATATTCATTAAGATGTGAATGATTTTTTAAAAACTATATAGTTACTCTTTTTAAGGCATGATTTTGATTCTATTTACTTTCTGCATTGTTCTCTTAGGATCTCCTCCCTTCTGGTGGATCCCTGTTAATTTTCTATCTATATTTCCACGTCCTCTCTCTTCCACTAATTTTTCTCCCTCAATTTTTTCTGTTTCAAAAACAAAGTATCATATTTTATACTTATTTTCATGACACTTTATAACAGTACAAGTTTTCTGCAAAAACATTAGAAAATAGTTTAATTAATGTAATTATTGCATTTAAGAACACTGAAAATAATCAAAAAAGAATAAAAAGGAGTTAAACCAATCTTATTTCAATATTTAAAATGCTTTTTAAAGAGACCTTGTCCTGTGGTGTGACATCTTTGTCCTGTGGTGTGACATTGCAGGCGTCACACCGGAGGACGTTTCAGCCTTTTGTGTCAATTAATGATCTTGCTATTCCAAGCCTCATTAGCAGTTTGCAAGACACATTTGCATAATTTTCCATGATTATCTAGTTTAACATGCAGTTTTTAATTAAAATGTCACACCAAAGGACAATAAAAAACACTTTTGTAGTGGTTCCAAAAAAGTTAAATATTTGAACAATTCTGAGACAAAAATGACCATCTGCTCGTGTCATGGGCTTGACAGTGGGCTTCAGTAACATGACCATGAATGGGGTCCTTCAGCTAATTAAAGTTTTTTCTGGAATTGGCTGATTTAAAATCAGGATAAGGTGTCACACCACAGGACATGATTTTCAGAGAAAATGTATCAAGTTCCTACACTTTCAGAAATAAATGGATGAAAAAAATGATTGCCATTTACTAAAATAGACACGTGTACAATTATGCCGGAGGTATTTATTAACATTTTTATGCTTTTCTTTTTAATTTATAAAAGTTGTAATTTATTGAACCATACTTGAGACAGTCACACCATAGGACATTTTGACATTTGGCTCAAAAATAAAAAAAAAAATTGATTAACACTGCAGCTTTTATAATAACAGTTCCATATAGGACAAATAAATGTTTAATGATTTACAGCATTTTATATAACGACAATATTATATTAATTTTTATCTTGTGGGACAGTGAAAATGCCATGTCACGTCAACAACCCACATCCTGTTTTGTTGGGTCATTTGCAGGAAGCGGTTCTGTATGTGTTCCCCATGACTTTTAGTTTGACATAGAAGTTTATTTTGAAACATTTTATGAACAAATACGTACGTTTTCTTTGTCCCCACACTTTCTGTTCAACCCTGTTATGCTGAGATTTCCTTGTTTTAGTTAAATTGTTGCCTCGTAGTAGTTCGTTCCATCGTGGCCAAAACATGGCAACAATTTAGTACAAAGTGGCCACTATTTAACTAATTCATACATTTAATTTAATTAACTCTTTAATTAATAATTTAATTAATAAAATGTGGCCACAAATTGTGCAAACAAATTCTTAATTTGTGGCCACAATATAGATTTTTTTTCTGAGTCATGCACAGAGCTCTGTTATTTATCTCAATAGTCAACTCTGTTATGAGAAAAATTCAGCGATCAGTCAGCAAATTTGTACAGAAAAACAAATACTGACTGCCAATAATGTGGTGTGATACAGTGATATTTGCTCGCTACTTTGTCATTTTTGTAATGTCTTCAATCTGAAGACATTTTGAATGTAACAGGGTTGACAAAAATTTTAAAAGACAAATGCATGATTTATCAATTAAACTGTGCCTTGTAAAAAGTCCATAATTACTATGCCAGTTAATATTGTAGATGCAAAATAATGTAAAATATTGATAAAAAATAAAAATTCCAGCTTAAATGGCACCACTTCCTGAGAATGATACAGTGTTCTATTTAATATATACTATTTTCTGTACTATTTGCTAAAGAAAAAAGATTACAACTTACGGAACATCCCCTCCAGTCGCACAAGGCAGCTGATGAAACTGTCAAAATCGACATTCATGTTTTCATTGGCATAGCGCATGATGATGATATCGTAGAGCTGGTTATTCAGACGGAACCCTGAGTGGCACACAAAACACGTGACTGAACGGTGACAAGACCATTAGAGAGAGAGACAAATGTTCTTCAATATGAGAACAGAAGAACAGCAGAAATACATGAAACACGTCTAACCTGCATCATTGATGGCGTTTCTCATCTCGTAGCTGCTGATAGTGCCAGTGTGATCAAAGTCATAGCGCTTAAAGATTCCCTGTGGAGAAAATTTAAGTCAATGTAAGTCTTTTTATTAATAGTAGTAGTAGTAGTAGTAGTATTGCCATTTATACAGGAAAGAATGAAGAGATTTCAAACCTGCCACTGTTTGATTTTGTTCCACAAGTGTCTAAACTCTTGTAGATTAATTCTTCCTTTTCCGTCCATCTGTGTGATTAGGATTAAGAAAGATTTGCATGCAGTATTGTACACTATCACATCTGCTATGTAATTAAAGCTACTGTACATGAAATGGTGGAGAAGTTACATTTATTATTTGAAAACTGTCAAAATAGATGTGTCAAAAAAACATAAAACTGATATCTTTCTTTTCCACCCTGTTATGCTGTGAAATTTCCATCTTTTTTATGTTTTTGAAAGAAGTCAATCAAGGCTGCATTTATTTGATCAAAAATACATTATAAGCAGTAATATTCTGAAATGTATTATTACAATTTAAAATAACTGCTTTCTGTTTCAATGTACTTTAAAATGTAATTTATTCCTGTGATGCAAAGCTGAATTTTCAGCATTATTACTCCAGTCTTCATTATCACTTGATTCTTCAGAAATCATTTATGCAGATTTGATGCTCAAGAAATATTTCTTATTATTATCAATTTTGAAAACAGTTATGCTGCTTAATATATCTGTAGAAACCACAATGTTTTTTAATCAAAGGATTCATTGATCATGAACATAGAAAGTTCAAATAAAAAACAAAAATTTTGTCAAAACACAAAAGAATATTAACCAATTAATGTGTGGTGAAATCATATTTGATTTTTACACTGACCTTCTGTTATATTCATTATTCAGTTGGCACAAATTTTTTTGATGAAGAAATGTCAAAACTAGTCATAATACCTGAATTGACATTTCTATTGATTGACATTTCTGGGAGAATAACTTTAGGGAGAATATGAAATGTTTGAAATAATGTAGCATTCTAGGGCTAAGCTAAGGCTTATCATTAATAACGATAAATAACTATTGGAACATTGCAAAGCTGTAACCACATATTGGCTGATGTAAACAATAAAGCCACAAATTATACCTTTTCATGAAAATAACCCAAATGTTATGGACAATACCTTTAAAGGGGATTTACATAAATTATGTAATCTTGATACAAAGGATACATCCATAAGGGCAATCATGCTTCTACAGCTCTCTCGACTGAAGCCCTCAGTGTGTACGTCCTTGTCTGTAAACAGCAGAGTCTTTCTTGAAGACATTATATAGAAAAACCACAAACATTCAATGTAATAATCAAGTCAAGTCAAGTCAAGTCGAGCTTTATTGTCATTCTGCTACATGTGTGGACATATAGTGGAACGAAATGTCGTGTCTCGCAGGACCACGGTGCTACATACTAGTTAAACATAAGATAAACATACAACAATGCAAGTATAGGAAAAAATCATTCAAAGATACGTACGTTTAGACACCACCTTGTTCAAGACATCTTTGAGTTCATTGGCTGAGATCTCCATTTGCTTCAAGACACAAGAATAAACAGAAAGTCAGGTGTGGTGTTTATTATGCCAACATAAAACTGTCGGGATATGGCTGCGCGACTGTTACCACTGGCATGGCCAATTACCGGTCCCACCCCACCACCATACTCACACTCCCCCCAGCGCTCAGTGGCTCCCCAGTACTCACGTCCCCCGCGATCTGCTGGAAAATAGACAGGAACTGCTGGTCCTCCTCGCTCTCTTCCCCAGTCGTCGCCGGAGCCGGCTGATCAGACATGGGAGTTGTAAAATACACACGTGAGAACTGAACTTAATGTGTGAGCAGCCAAAGAATCTGGTCACTAGTAGATTCTATATTCTTTATTCGCAATAATTAATGCAGATTTTATTTGGACAGTTTTGTCCCTCAAAAAAAAAAAGAGTCAAATAAAGTACTGAGAAATAACAGAATGAGCCGAAATTGCTTGAGTGAAATTCGCTTGCCAATTGGTTGCAACAAGGTTGCTAAAGTGTTCAGGGTTGTTTCCGGTAGAGCAAGGTTGCAAGTCAAAAGAGTTCACCCTAAGTCCACTCCAAATCTCCATGATATTCTTGGGCTGGATTTATGTAAACCTTTTTAAGAAAGAAGTTATGAAATTTCTTAAGAAAAATTCTAATAAATTCATAAAAAAAATCTCTCTAAGTGCAATTCTTGAAAAGTTAAAACAGACTTAAGCCTACATATTACTGTAATAACCATAATATTTGTAGATTGAGGGTAAATTTGGGGTAAACTGAGCCAGCGTCACTTATCCCCACAGTAAGGTACTGAAGTTAAAGTAAATCTCTGAAGTATAAACTGGTATTTTAATGTGATATTACGCAACTGGTTGCATTTATCATAAGTATATACATATTACTTGTCATTTATTTGATAGGGACAGTGTACAAGTGCACCAAATCTTTTCTGATAAGAACCAGATGCTTTGCATTAAATTTTAATATATATCTTTCCACCTGTAGTGGTCTGTTTTCACTAAAATGTTCATTAGTTTCAGTGACATTTATTAATTCATTCTAATTACACTTATGTTTAATTTTACTTTACAAATTCTCTGTTTAGTCTGTTCTTGAGAAGGTTATAACTTCACTTAACACATTGTTTCAAAAACTGCAGATATTGAAATTGAAATTTAATTTGGTTAATGTTAAGTTAGCTTTAAGAAAAGAAACATGACTGTTTGTAAAAGGAAATTTGATAATTAAATGAATTTTTAAAAGAGGTAAATTATTTTAAAAATTTCACATGGGTTTAATCAGATTCAGTTAGATGGTCAGATGGTGCATCTTACCCACTGACTCGGGTCAACTTATCCTTAACCTGGGGGGCAAATTGAGCCACGGGAACACTTTTTTTATTTTTATATAAGAGGCCATATTTTTAGAACCCTTTGTCATAGATACACTCTGATCATTTAAGAGTTCAAAGTTCAGAGTTCTTAGGGTTAATAGTTTGGTATTTTTGTAATAAAGGCACATTTCAGTTGAACTCAAATGCTTTGTAGATGATGAAGTACTTACCACTGGATGATCAGCTTCAATCTTGTTCTCTATCTCCCTGAGAAGAAACCAACAAACACCGGTCACCACAGTAAACAGCACAGGTCATCAAAGAGCTTTCGGGGAGCCTTTTATCATGTAGGTTTTCCTTCATATTTGAGCTCATTCTTCAGTAATCAGCTCAAATATGAAGTAGTCCTGTATTCTGAGCCACTTTTGATAGCCAAATGATCAATTGTTATTCTGCTTATATCAGCCATAAACCATACTTTTTTTGTAGAAATTACTCCCATGTGTGAGTAATCCTTAAAGTATAATTACTTAAATGTATCATTAAAAGTTAATTCTCTGCATAATTTTATAAAAGGTGACAAGTTTGATTAATGGTTACAGTGACTATCACAGGGCCAGTGGTTAATACACATTTAGGTCACATCAAGAAACTGGAAATCATTTTGGACATGATCCTTGTTAAAATACTCTGATTCCTCGTCCTTCATCAGCATTCCTTGGAGAACCTCGGCAGTCCTTTGTGTGTCCATGTCTTTCTTGCAGCTGAAGTTTAATTGTGCTTCAGGGTGGGTCAGAACTGAAAGGAAATGTTTACCGGAGGGTCCCAAAATGTGCTGGTGCTTGTCCTAAAAAAGATTCCATTACAGCCTCGAACTGGGGCCGATTTCTTCCAGCTCTACAAATCAAATTGTCGTTAAAATTTTTGTCCTTGTGGTTTTTTCCACCCATTTTCCCAACTGTTTCCCATCCCCTCTGTATAGAGAACAATCAGGTTACAATGACGTTACCTTGGTATTCATGTAATAATGTTCATAAAATAACGCCCATTTAATGCTTTTGCAGCCAACTGACATGAGTATCAACTTCTGTAACAGTTGCTTTCAAACCAGGTGTTTCAGAAGTTTTTTAGTGGGCAACCATACATAAGTTTTCAGGGGTCATTTACACAGAATGAGTTTTTGAAATGAAAAAAATTTAAGCGTCACATTTACAAAATGTTACAAAAGACACAAACTGAGAGCGCAAACAACAAAACTCACGTGTATAGCGCATTTTTACATCAACAAACAATGAAAAAGCAGCGCATTGGAATCCAAAAACGCATTTTTTGCGAACGGCCCCTTAAACAACATTTTTTTGTTTGCTTTCCAGTAAAAAAATTTGATTTCACGTAAGAATAAAAAATATGAAAGTGAGAGGAAAAATGTACTCAGATATCATTGTACATTTTTGATAAAAAACCCCCTCCCATCCCTTCTGCTTTCACTCACTCAGAGGTATTTCTCTTTTCAGAGAAGACGCGGAGGATGAACTCGCCTTCCTGGTGGGGCTCGTATGTGGAGGGAACGATGACATACTCCCCAGGGCTCAGGCGGAAACGCTGGGTCACCTCGCGCAGGTTAATGTAGGCCCTGGAACGAGCCTTAGAGGCGCTAGACATGAAGAACTCCTTCTGCATGTGCTGCTTGTTTCCGTGCATCTGACAGACAGAGAAACACAGAAGCAAGAAAAGGAATCTGATCAGTCATAAAGAAGTTTATATTTTATCTATAAAACAGTGGTAAATGCTAGTAAAAGCGCAAAGCAACTAGAAGTGGTAAAGAGAGAGCACTGCATGAACAGCATGATATCCTCAAGCCTCGAGTCCAAACATTTATCGTCTTCACATTTTCATACCTCCTTTGGAACCTATAGACAAATGGAAAGAGTTAAAAGAGCGTTGGATGCATTATCAACCAGATAAATATCTCAATGTGAGATGAATGCTGCTATTTGCATAATTTCACACTGTTAATGGCAGAATAAAAACACATTATCTATATTCTCTGTTTGATACCTCGTAGATGGAAAATCCAATAGTGAAGAGATTTGCACCCATCTTGCGTTCTCTACGCCTGTTTTTCTGCATTAGAGCAACAACAAAAGTGCAAGACACTTCATCATCCTCCGGGTCATCATCTTCCTCCAAAAGACGCAGGCGGTATTGTGGATTTGTCCAGAATGTGTCTATAGGAGGCCACAATAATATAATATTAAAGCCATTAGTGTTTTCTCTGAGACTTCATTTTTAGTTTTTTCATATTTTTAACCTGTGAAGCACTTTTTAAAAATGAAAGCTGCTATACAAATTAAGATTGTAAGATTAATATTATGTAAGATTTTAAAATGTAAGATTAATATTATAATTAAAATATGAAATAAATCATTTGCTTAGTTTAGTTGTTTTTATTCCACTTTCAATTCATTAGAATAACACCCACCTGGATAATTCCTGCATCCTCCAGCAGAGCATCCTCTTACCCAGTGTCCTTCATTAACAGACACTGTCCATTTGTGTAATTTATCATCCTCCAGAGCATCAGGGGTCAGGTTGCAAATCTCAATTTTAGTGTAATTTTTCTTAAAATCCTCAAATGACATCCTACAGGTCGACAACAAGAGTTAAAACTTTATTTCTCTAAGTGAATAAAGACAAAATATCTTTTGCAAGCAGCTTTTGTACTGTCTATTAAAAATCTCTAAGTGTTGTAGTCGAGACCAGCTCATTCTTGTCTGAGTCGAGACTAAGTCAAGACCTTATTTTGTAATTGATCTGAACCACAACACTGTCAACATGACTCTCAGAATCATTAGGATATGTTTGCTTGCTTGTTTTAACTCACCAGAATTCTCCATCTTCAGCATCCTGTTGCTGAAGTTTCTCTTTTTCCCCTTTAGAGAGGGTTTCCCACTCTTTTGAACTGCAGTAAAAAAAATAAACGATTGTAATAATAACAGTATACTAACATCTACTTTTTAACCCTGTAGACTAACAAATTACATTTTTAATGGAAGTTGGATGTTTAATGACTAAAGTTTATTGAGTTTATTGAAGTTTATTTAAGTTTATTGAATAAAATCTAAAAATAAAATTGCATATATGGAACTCGTACTCAAATAAAAATAAATAAATAAATAAATAAAAATATAATATGTCACGCTATATCTCCCAATAAGTAAGATGATATTTAAATATTTATATATTTATATATATTTAAAACAAACATAAAAAACATAAATACAGTACAGTGATTATTGAGATAAATATAAATAAACATTCCTCAGAGGACTACATTTGTTTGTTTTAGATGATAATAAACTAAATAATAAATAATTAAATTCATCCATACAGAACACATTTCCATAGCGTACATTTTAATTAACTGAGATATTATAGATTTTTTTAATATTTTGAATGTTTTTATTTTTATATTTTACATTTTAATTTTACTTAAAGTTGTTAAAATTTTGTTGTGTTTTTTGTCATTTTTATATATTTTAAAAATATTCTTTACAACATTAAAAAAAATGATATATGGATACTCAAGCAAGTCCAGAAAGTATTCACTGTGAAATGTTACTAACAAAATAAAGATGTATTCTAATGTTTACTTTATATACCTTTATAAAGATTTCACAGAAAAAAAGACACATGTACCATGACATGAAGATGGACATTTTTGGCATGAAGATGAACAATTATTCTAAGATACCTTTAAAAAGAGTATAAGCGTTTTAGCAAAACTTCTATCAGATGACAGAATGCATGCAACAGATTGTGTGCAACAGGTTTTGAACATGTTGATAATTAAGAGGTCTTAGCAATATGCATGCAGTAGGCACTGTAGTCTTAAACAGGTTTAAATTCAGGAATAAGCAGATACTCACTTATCACTCCAAGGTCCATTCCATTCTATCTGACCCCAAGGGTTACGCAGACGCACCAGACGAACTTTAGACTCCTTCTGCTGGGACTGTTTACACTGCAGACACAAAATATCACAAATACCATCAGACACTCTCAGAGGTAAGTTAGAAACACGACTATCATAAAAGAAATAGTGCTGAGCAACGATTAATCACGATTAATCGCATCCAAAATAAAAATTTTGGGTACATAATATATGTGTGTACTGTGTATATTTATTATGTATATATAAATACACACACATGCATGTATATATTTAAGAAAAATATGGTATGTTTACATATTAAATATATTTATATATAATATAAATTATATGAATATAAATATATACACATGTAAATATTTTCATTTTCATACTGTATTTGTGTGTCTTTATATATACATAATAAATATACACAGTACACACACACATATTATATATAAACAAAATTTTTTATTTTGGATGCGATTAATCGCGATTAATCGTTGTCCACCACTAAAAATAAATAATCATAAAAGTACCAAATAATAGAAGGTTTACCTCCTCTACAGCAGTAACAGAGTAGGCATGACCCTTCACAAGTCCTGTTGTAGTTCGAGTTTCAAAGCGGGCTGGAACCAGGGACTGTGGGTAAAAATTTAATTGCTTTATGGTAGGATACTAGGATTTGGACCAAAAGTTATTGTTTTAATAAAAAAATATATATATTTACGATCAATAGTGTTTCAAAATAAAACAGCAGAATATTATCCATGAATACAGGTCATTAAGCTTCCTTCTTCTGCTTGACTCACATCAATGGAGCAACCCATGAGGGAGCCTCTCTCCAGAGCTTTCTTCATGATCTTATACAGCTCTTTAGGGGCCTCCTTCATCTCATAGAATTCAGTCACTCCACCGGTGAAGTCCTCCATCGCCTCAGCAGTGTTTCCACCTTTAAGAGCCTCATAGGAACCATGAAGCCTTAATAGGAATACACAAATTACATTGAGACACCTTACTGGCAAAAATAAAGGAAGTGTGAAAGTGTTGGAAGAGTATACCTCACTTCTTTGTGTTGAGGTGTTATGTGCACAAATTAATGATAATAAATTCCTGCTGTACTTCAGTTACTGTACAGTTACTTATTAGTTACTTACTACTTACTAGTTTGAAAAAAGAAAAGAGAAAAATGCCAATAAAGTGTTGATTGTGCTAAACAATAATATCTGCTATTTGAGAATTATTCTCAGGAATTTGTGCCACTTGTGTTTATATGCTTTTTGAGGACGTTTAAACTAAAATATCAGTATTTTTATCTAATGTTTGTTTCCACCTGATAATCATTCAATTTGCATGTCATCATGCATTTCATAAATGTAAAAGGTGATGTATTTTGTATATTAATATGAATAAGAAATGGAATGTACCAAAACATTTATTAATATGAATTCTGTGGTGCAGAGAGATCCTTTCATTCATAAAAATTAGGCACCCCTTAAAAGAAGCATAAACTAAGAATTCTG
The DNA here is from genome assembly GCA_039654775.1 of Spinibarbus caldwelli. NCBI lineage: Eukaryota > Metazoa > Chordata > Actinopteri > Cypriniformes > Cyprinidae > Spinibarbus > Spinibarbus caldwelli. The sequence goes on from CM077250.1 coordinate 23,509,131, forward strand.
ATTTAAAAAGTCAGAATTAGAGGATGTTAATTCAAAATTACAAGATTTGACTTACAAAATTATATCAGAAATGTGTTATAAACTGGTGTGGTAACACTTAATTTTAATGTGACACTATAGTAATAATAATGTGTTATTACTATAGTAATAACAGTAAATTATGCATATTTACAAGCAATTAACCCAAAACCAAACCCTTATCCTAAACTTAACTCAATATTAAGTACCTATATTTAATTAATTACTCAGTACTTGTTTGTGTTATTATACATTAAGAATATTACCTCAAAATAAAGTGTAATATTATCTTATATTTTTTATATTCCTGGTGGAAATGGGCTTCCATAGTCTAAAGGTAAAGCAGCGCAGCACAGTGCAATGCAATGCAAAAAAAAATTAAATTAAAAAAATAAAACACTTCTGTGTCACTAGTCACTTCATGTAACAGGGTTGACACAAAAGGTGATGTGTTGATTAATGCATAATTAAAGTGAATGATACTACATAAACTTACTTTGCAAGCTGTAACTGGATTTTTAGGATTGGGGGTATGGATAATATGATATTCACGTACAAATCACAAAGTTTCCTCAAAATGGCCTATGCATTTATATATTTTTGCATCAATAAAATCTTAAAAGATGTTCCAGCTTTTAAATTTGAAGGACTGACCAATTCCAAAACAGATGAAGTAAATATCATGCATGCACAGATACTTACTTAGCATAAGCTTTTTCCAGCAGAGCGCTCCAGAATTCATTCCTTTCAGCTGATTTGGTGAACACCAACTGGTTGTTGAAGGTGGGAATGCGGTCATCAACAACGACATCCACCCAGTCGCCATAATGCCAGAACTGAGTTAGAAAACAGAGAGAAGAAGACACAGAAATCAGATTTAAAGAAGATATAAATCAAAAGCTATTTTGTTCAGTGTCACTGACCTGGAAATGGAAAATTCCAGCATAGCCTTCAGAGAAGCTCTGCTCTTGAGGTACAACACGATATAGCAGCTTGTCGTACAGAGTCAAGGATGCAATGGCTGCAAGCAACCAGCAGTCTCCTGAAATGAACAGAAAATAATATCTCACATCAACAGGGAATATTTTATATATTGTACTGTTTGCAGTAAAACAGGGGCCTACACTGCTGATCGCAGCATTTTTAGACTGTCCAGGGCAACATGCCAGGTTGGTAATCTACTCTATGTATTAGCAACCTTTGTGTCTTTGGTCTCTTTTATTGCCCATGTGGGGTCACAACAATAGGAAGCGCTGCTAGCTGGATTCCCTTCCAACAGAGTAAACACAATATGGAGTGGTCCTGCTGGACTGTATGTCTGCATATGGGGGCCAGAGAGAGGTGCTCACTGCCATGAAGTTGCATTGTGACCCTAAATACACTCCCCAATGATCAGGTAAATAGTCTGTCACATATTGTGTTAATATGGTAAAGTGTTCTCTTACCCAGGTCTCCCTGGCAGATATCTGTCCTGCTAGCGCCTCCGACAATGAACTGTGGGTTATCACATATCTCCTGCAGGACACAAATCATCAAAGAGTTTGTTTATGACTGTTACAAGAGCTTTGAAATATTACTCACAGATTCAGAGATATGAAGACTGTTTCTGATTCTTTCTGATGTTTTGAATGAATGGATGAATCCAATCAGATTAAAAATAAAAATAACAATAATATGGTAAAAGTGTATTTCTTTGTGAATTTAATTTCTTGTAATTGTGACTTCGTATATCATGATTGCACCTTTATTTTTCACAATTGTGACTTACTCTGTCTTACAACGTGACTTTTCTCATTTCTCATAATTATGACTTTGTATCTCACATTTTGACTACTTCTCAAAATTGCGATTTTATTTCTCACAGTTGCAGCTTTATATCTTACAATGTGACTATTTTTCACAAATTGTGATTTTTTATCTCGTAATGTGACTTAATTTCTCGCAATTGTGATTTTACATCTCACGTGACTTTATTTCTCATAATTGCGATTTTATATCCCACAATGTGAATTTATTTTTTGCACTTGTTACTTTTTATCTCATTATGCTACTGTTTTACATATTTGTGACTTTATAGCTCACAACTATTTCTCGCAATCACGACTTTTTATCTCACAATGTGACTATTTATACGATGTAACTTGCAATTGCAACTATATTTCAGTGTTATATACTGTGAAATATATTTCACTATACTATATTTCACTATTACTTAAATATGATTTTATATCTCACAATATATATACAATATATCACAATTTCGACTTTATACCATATCTTATAATGTAACTTTACTCATAATTGCAACTTTATATCTCACAATGTGACTTTATTTCATGAAATTTTGACTTTATATCTCAGTGTGAAATTTATTTCGCATTTGCGATTTTTTTGTCTCACAGTGTGACTATTTCTCATAATTGTGACTTTATAGCTCACAATGATAATATTTCTCACAATTGCAACTTTATCTCACAGTGTGACTGTATTTTTTGCAATTGCAACTTTATTTCACAGTATGAATATTTCTTGTATATTTTATACCTCACAATGTGTACAATGTCTATTTCTCGCAAATGTGACTAAACTGTATCTCACAATGCAACTTTTATTTCTCTTAATTTTGACTATATTTGTGACTCATTCTTGCAATTGCAATTTTATAACTCACAAATCTGACTTTATTTCTTTCAATTTCGACTTTATATTTCACAATGTGATTTTACCGTTAACATGCAAATGTGTTGTTAAATGATTAAAATATTAACTTGCACCATCAGCCGGTGTTTCAAGGAAATATTTTTGGTCAAAGGGGTTTGGTTGACATTCGAGAAACATTTGGGATTGATTGGCATAACAAAATGTTAATTTGTATATTTCATAAATTAATTTGTGCTTCTTGAATAATTCTACTAAAAACTCATCAAATACCCTTTAATATGCTATTCTTTTGTTGTCACAAAGTAAAAGTGTTTAAACCAGGTTTCTAAACACACACACATCTAATCATTATCATTGGCCATGAATGTGTATATTTACAAGCAAATAAATACATTTTTAGGGAAGTCCCATTAGTTGAGCTGCTTCATCCATGTGCCATTTCCACATCCCACTCACTACAGTCCCAGTCCAATCAAATCGATATAGGCCCTCTGCCTCCTACCTTGGGACGCTTCCAGACAATGTTCTTGACTTTGTTGGACTTGTGGCCCAGCTCTTTGAAGCCAAGGGAGTCCACAGTGGCAGGGAAGGATTCATCCTCAAAAAGGGCCTTCTTTCGGAGATACTCCTGCTTGAGGGTGTTGTAGTCCTGGCCACTGAAACGAATGGGTTTGCTCAGGGATCCTTCGCCATCTCTTCTCTCTCTTTCACGGATTAACCGGTCGCAAAAAAACCCAGATGGCGTATAGGGCATCTTGTCTCACTGGGACAGTGTTTTTTAGGGATTGAAAATACTGGCTTTTGCCACCACAACTTAAGTCTCACAAGCCAAAAATCCCTGGCATAAATTCAAACAGCTGACCTCTGATTGGTTGCCCTGGTAAATGACGCACCTTTCATGCGGTCAGGGAGTAGAAACCAGGGTCAGAAGAAAAAGACAACGTGTGAACACACTCCTTTTACGTGCACAAAAATGTACACACAAACACACCTACATACATACACATACATACACAAACTGCTACAGTCTTCTCTTTGGATTGCTCCCATTGGCTGATGAACAATGCGTATTGGGCAACAGTTGCGCTCTCGTGCCGCCATTGTAGGGTGACACAAAGGAGAGCGGCCCTGCAAAGGGGGCCAGTGAGATGGCCTACCTCAGCAGAAGGCATTCACAGCCTTTAAACCTGTTCTCAATAGAGTTCAGCATTAAGCACTCTCAGCATAACGACAGCAGGCTTGACCTAACTTAACAAAACTGTCTATATTATGTCACTTTATCAATGTGGAAAATTAATAACCCTCTTTTGTAACCACAATTGTTGAATGTTCAGTTGTATCATACAATAGTTTTTTAAAGTTTGGGGTCGGTAACATTTTTTAAAATGTCTTTTATTCTCATCAAGGCTCCATTTATTTAATCAAAAAGAGTTATTTCCTATTTTAATATATTTCAAAATACAATTTATTCCTGTGACGGTAAAGCTGAATTTTCAGTGTCTTCAGTGTCTCATGATCATTTGGAAATCCCTTTAATATGCCGATTTGGTGCTCAAGTAATATTTCTTTTATTATTTTTGTGGAGACATTTTTTATTTCAGAATTCTTTGATAAACTGAATTTATTTTTAGTATAATTCTATGTTATCATTATAAATATCACTGTTGAACAATTTATTGCATCTTTGTTGAATAAAAATAATTTCTTTAAAAAAATAATCTTACTAACCCTAAACTTTTGAATCATAAAAAACATATCACTCTTTGAGAATTCTTTATTTAGAAATTAAGATTTTTGCACAATATTTTGAAAACTTATTTCACCTCCATCATGTCAACTCTACAGTCTCACGTAAGTATGGCAAAGTATGGTTAATAATTCATGTTAAAGAACCCAGCCATTAAAATCATATCATGTCATTAGATTTCTTGAGGTAGATGATCATTGTGGAGGGAATCTTTAATATTACATTCCATTATTAAAGTGCTGATTTAATTAACCAAATGTTTTATTGCAATTGCAAGTTGTTTTGACTTTTCAAGGCAAGTATCTGAAATACCATAAAACAACCAAATTTTAAAAAGCGTAAAATAATAATAAAACAAATCCTGGTAATTTGAAAAATACCATCCACTATATTACTATTTCCCAGTCTTTGTGTATTTCTAGGTCCAGTCCAGTTAAAGTTAACACACCTCGCTTTGCATCAAATTCAAATGTGACTGCTGTCTTCGGCGCACCTTAAAGAGAGAAAGAGAAGGTTTAGTGACTAACAACTCACATTATTTACGTATGAAGTATTCCACTAATACTTACCACAGAAGGAAACATTTGGCCTCTTCACACCTGATTTGAGCTTGGGTTTTCTTTTCAAGCTATTCAGACCAAGAACGACCACTGATTCCACTTTGTCATCTGAGACAAACAAGCCTTGATCATCAGCACAGCTGAAAACACATGGCACAAGGAGAATGGCATATTGAGCTCTCTGAAAACACACAGTGCAATATAACCTGTTCTATTTTTTTTAATACAATGTCTCATTTTTTTCATCACATTTCTCATTCCCGGTAAATAGCCCCCAAGGAACGAACGAACAAACAAACGGACAGACAGACAAACTGATTGATTGATTAAAAGGAAATTAAAAGCAATGTTGGTTCATTACCTGTTGACAAGCCTGCCAGCTCGCATGGTAAAACGGCGCAGACAGAACTGCATTTGGTCTCTGTAATTAAAAGAGTGGCCGTCGTCTAGATAAAGAAATCCATCAGCATTGCCCTATAATGCAAAAACATAGAATCAAAATCAATAGTCTATAATTATGCGTGTGTTCAAATCTCATTTATCATTGCACGGCTTAAAGATCTGACTATGAGCCCTCAACAAAACTTTCAAACCATGTATAACCATGATTCTTTAAGATGTACCAATGAAATACTATGTTTTCTGGACATGTATCATTTCAAATAATTTAAAGCAGTAGTTCCCAAACTTAACAAAACACAGTTAATGGTCACATGATTTGCAAGTACACAGTTAAAAAAATTGATCTTTTTTTAATACTTACATTTTTAATACAATTATTTTTCTTATTTTTTATTATTAGCTATATTAACTGTAATTATAAACATGAAGACAGAATTATATTACTGTTGCAAATTACAACTGTATTACAAAAAAATAATATTTGACAATAGATATAACAATTATTTTTTTTACACTGCAAGTTACAATACTAACGTTTATGTCTCAAATTCTTCACTATCAAAATCGTCAAGTTAATAACATTTCAAATCATTGAGCTTTTGTTGGAAAAATACTGGTAAAATATTGTAAACTTACATTCAAAAAATGTTGAAAATGTATGCAAATGTAAATAAAGAGAACCTAGTACACACTTCTTTGGGAAACCCTGCTTTAGAGTGTCATGCAAATACCGAACAACATGAATATGGAAATCAAACTGAATCACATACAGTATATTATATCTTGGGGCTGGGCAAAAAGCAAAAATTTGGTAAGATTTTTTTTATGTGTTCTTGTTACACATTACATAGTACATGTAAATTATCCTTAAGTAAAAGTAACTAAACTCTAACCAACATATTTTAAAATGAAATCTATTTTTCTATGATGGCAAAGCTGAATTTTCAGCATCATTACTCCAGTCTTCAGTGTCACATGAGCCTTCAGAAATCATTCTAATATTCTGATTTGCTGCTCAAGAAACACTGAAACACTCATTAACATCAATGTTGAAAACAGTTGTGCTATTTAATATTTTAGTGGAAACCATGATACATTTTTTTCAGTATTCATTGATAAATAGAAAGTTCAAGAGAGCAGCATTTATTTGAAACAGAAATCTTTTTTTAACATCATACAACATCAACTCTTACTAACCCCAAACCTCTGAACGGTAGCGTATATATTGATATTAAAATCTGATTGCATCTCTGACCCGTATATGTTACCACCCAGTACTTTCTGCTGTATTGTCATGTGGTCACCTTAATGTCCAGGGCCACAGTGAGAGTGATCAGATGCTGCTGTAAGTCTGCTGTGCTGGACCCACAACCCGCTCTCCTGGGCACCACTGTCCCCCCACGGTGGAACACAGGCACCTAACACAGAGAATATAGTGTAAATAACCCTGTGCGAATACTAGTATTCAGTTGACTGCTGTCTCAGAGACGTAATGGGAGTCACTCACAGTGTTCAGAGTCACTGGCAGATCCAGAGTTCTGGCACCCTTGTGTACCGCTGCCGTGTTTGTGTCGTACCACAGCTTTCAAATAAACAAAACATCTTTAATGAATGCACTTTAACCTCCAGTACAATGTATATTGTATAATTCATATGGAACGTAGGCTTACCTCGTCAGACCCTGGGAGCAAAACCTTGACCTCTGTGACCCCAGGATCTGTCACAGGGCACACAAGGAGAGCACCGCCTGTAAAATATCCATTAGTTAGAATGGTAGTGGACATTGGACTGCTATGTTTTAAGAATTATATAATTATGCGATTAAATAACCAATGGTAGATTAAGAACTCATATCAGGTGAAAAAAACATTTCCCTTTTTTGGAGTAGAAGTAAAGACAGATTTTTAACGTACTTTAAGTATTGAAAGTAAAAAGTGCTGATCGATAAACCATGTTTATTTATTTTGCAATTTTATATACTTAAGCCTACAATAAATCAGTAGATGAAAACACTGAATATGTATTGATCTGCAAGTAAGCAAATATTTTATTTTATTACCAAAAACACACACACTATCAAAACATTAAACTTTAATATACTAAAATATAAATTTAAGTTAAGATAATTCAAGTGAAAAAATACACTGAAAAATGACATTGAGTATTTAAAAATAAGAAATGCTCACAAATCGAGCATTACTATCACATCTAGGATTAGATGTTGAATTCTTCGGTTCAAAATAACAAAGAAATGATACATTTTTGGGTAACACTTTAGAATAGGGAATATATAACATATTCACAATTAACTAAAAGTTTTCCCTCAATAAACTTCTAATTTGCCGCTTATTAATAGTTAGTAAGTTCAGTTAGTTAAGTTTAGGTATTGAGTAGGGGTAAGGGATCTAGAATATGGCCATACAAACATTAATATATGTCTATAAGTACTAATAAACAGACAATATGCATGCTAATAAGCAACTAGTTAATGGAGTAAAAAGTATGATATTACACTTTGGAATTTATTATTCTTTAGACTGTAGATTTCTTTGCATGTCAAGTTTTCCTTTCTCATGACATGTGAAAAAAGAGATATTATGGACATTTGTTCCCATGTCTTATTAATTCGTTCCCTCATTTTAGTTAAATTGTGACCATAATTAAAACAAAAGTAACAGATTACTACAACATCACCACAATTTAACTAAAACAAAGGAAGGAATTAATAAAATGTGGCCAACAACAAAAGCTGTGGGAACAAATTCTTAATTCATGGCCACAATATATATTTTCTTTCATGTGGAGGGCTCCATAAATATTTGTACTTATGTACATTAACAAAGTAAAAATAAAAAAGTAAAAAATGCCACAGCTGATCTGGTCATGTTTACCAATCATGTACTGGTTCTCCACAGCAAACATGCTTGTATCGTTGGGAAACTCTACCCAAAGAGGTCTATGAGGAAACACACAGAAATAAAGATGGAGGTTGGAACAGACCTGAAGAATACAACATGCATCTTTCCTGTCTCCTGCACTAACTACCAGCTCACTTCTCTGATGTAATAAAAAAAAAAAAAAAAATAAAAAAAAAAATGTAAATCTATTCTTCTGTATCAGCACGTGATATGAGTCATTCTAAATAAGGCTGTGCTGCAGATGAAAATGCAGTACCTGATGGGAGGCAGGGCTGACGTGTGTGCTTGGTGAAACAGAGTGTACCAGTACGGCAGGAGACGGTATCTGTCCTGAACAGCAGAGCGAATCGCAGAGGTCACATCGTCCCCAAACAGCCAGGGCTCACGCCGCTTGGTCATTTTAGCAGAGTGTCCCCTGAAAAATGGCTGAAGAGCACCTGCTTGGTACCAGCGGACCAGAAGCTCAGGGTCTGGATCCTGCACAAAGCCCCCTACATCAGCTACACACACACATACAAAATCATATTCAATAAGTGATTCTGAACTTTATGCCTGTTCAGCAAAAACATATACCATTCAAAAGTTTGGGGTCAGAAATTTTTTATGTTTTTGAAATAAGTCTCTTATGCTCACCAATGCTGCTTTTTTGACCAAATGTACAGTAAAACAGTAATATTGTGAAATATTAATACAATTTAAAATAACTGAAAAAAAATATATATATATATTTATTAGTTTTTTTTTTAATATTTAAATATATATATATATACATATTTCTCAGCACTGTATATTTAATGGTAAGTAAAAAAAAAACAAGTTTAATAAAAAAGTAATGTAAAATCTAACAGTAATCTAAAAAGTAGTCAGAATACATTACCTAAAATGAATAAACTAGATTATGTTACTAACCACAGTACATATATATATATATATATATATAAAACTTTTTTTTCAGGATTTGATGAATAGAAAGTTGAAAAGAGCAGCATTTATTTGAAACTGAATGCATCTGTAACATTATACATGTTATTATTGTCACTTTTGATGCTTCCTTGCTCCATAAAAGTATTTCTTTAAAAAAAATGTAAGTATTTATCAACATTAATATTACAATCAACTGTAAATTGAAGGGTAAAATATGATATATTAAAAAATTAATGACATAAAAACTGTGTCATTATTAGTTGAACCTCCACAAAACTGTATTCCTGTCAAACTCAGCGACAGCAGCATGGGTATTGAAATCTTTAAGTACTCCCAAGTAGCGACATTATCCCCAGTCCAGATGGCACCTGTGACATAAACAGTTCAGTGTTGCTATGGGTCATTTTGTTTGGCTCTTTCAACACAATGGGCATAGCATAATGCAGTGCTTCCCAAACCTGTCCTGGAGGCCCCCTTGCCCTGCACATTTTGTATGTCTCCCTTATCTAACACACCTGATTCCACTCATCAGCTCATTAGTAGAGACTGCAAGAACTAAATTGGATGTGTCTGATTAGGGAGACATACAAAATCTGCAGGGCAAGGGCGCCTCCAGGACAGGTTTGGGAAGCACTGGCATAATGTCATCTGATTTTGAGGTTACCTAATCTTTGAGACCCAGCAAAGAAAGAGCGTGAAAGGATAAACGGCCTCTCCGTGCCACCTGACCGGGTTAATAAGCCCTCAAATGTAGCCATATGCTGTGAAGGGAAAAAAACAAAATAACCATAGTCTGTATCTATATTAAGGGTAGATTTGACTAAACTTACCTGATAAAAGCCATATAAGTTGTGTAGTTCCCTGTGTTCCCATCCTCCGTGGTGCACTGCATCTTTGGGCATTGTCTGCTCTGGCCCGTTAAAGACAGATGGTTCATTCATGTCATTCCACACGAACAAAGATTCTGTTGACCCCTAATGCAAGTATAGATAAAGAATAGTCATCTATAGGACTAGGAGACACTGAATTGGTTCCCTATCTGTCGTTCACTACGAGTTATGTCATGACGACATAGGGGATTTACTTTTTTTCTGGCAAAGGATGCAATCGAGCCGGTCCCTCCAGCCGAGATGAGGCAGGGGTTTTACAGCCCCTACCTCATCGTACCCAAGAAAGGCGGTGGCCTTTGGCCAATCCTGGATGCACCTAGCCCCAGGATTGGTTTGCAGCGGTCGACCTGAAGGACGCTTACTTTCATGTCTCGATATGGCCTCGACACAGGTCGTTTCTACGGTTTGCGCTCGAGGGTCAGGCAGGGAAGTACAGTGTTCTCCCCTTCTGGCTGTCCCTGTCCCCCCATGTCTTTACGAAGGTCACGGAGGGCGCCCTTGCCCCGCTATGGGAAGTGGGCATCAGGATCCTCAACTATCTCGAGCATGGCCCGCGTGCGAGAACAGTGGTGTGATGACAGGGACCCAGTACTCCGGCACTTAGCCAGCTGGGGCTTCAGGTCAACTGGGAAAAGAGCAAGCTCTCCCTCATGCAGAGAATCTCTTTTCTCGGTGTGGAGTTAGACTCGGTGAGTATGATGGCGCGTCTCACTAACGAGCGTGCCCAGTCCATGCTGAACTGTCTGAGTTCCTTCAGAGGCAGGACGGTGGTACCACTCAAACCCTTTTCAGAGGCTCCTGGGGCATATGGCATCTGTAGCCGCAATCTCGCCGCTCGGATTGCTTCATATGAGATCACTTCAGCACTGGTTACACTCCCGAGTCCCGAGATGGGCATGGCGCCGTGGTACACTTCGTGTGAACATCACACAGGAGTGTCGCCGCTCCTTCAGCCCCTGGACGGACCTTGCCTTTCTACGGGCTGGGGTGCCCCTAGAACAAGTGTCCCGGCATGTTGTTGTCACGACAGATGCCTCCAGCACGGGTTGGGGTGCTACATGCAACGGGCAGGCAGCCTCTGGGCTCTGGACAGGGCCTCGACTGCTTTGGCACATCAACTGCCTGGAGCTGTTGGCAGTGCACCTTGCCTTGCGGCAGTTCCGGCCACTGCTTCTAGGCAAGCACGTGTTGGTCCGTACAGACAACACTGCGGCTGTCTCGTACATCAACCGGTTGGGAGGTCTACGATCACGTCGCATGTCACAGCTCGCCCGCCATCTCCTCCTCTGGAGTCACACGCAGCTCAAATCGTTGCGTGCTGTCCACATTCCGGGGGAGCTCAATCGTGCAGCCGATGCGCTCTCACGACAGCTCACGTTCCCCGGAGAATGGCGACTCCATCCCGAGACGATCCGGCTGATCTGGAGTCGATTCGGGGAAGTTCAGGTAGACCTGTTTGCTTCCCGCGAGTCCTCCCACTGCACTATGCAAGTATGCGTTTCCCCCAGTGAGCCTGCTTGCACAGACACTGTGCAAGGTCAGGGAGGACGAGGAGCAGGTCCTGTTGGTCGCGCTGTACTGGCCCACCCGGACCTGGTTTCCCGAACTCATACTCCTCGCGACAGCCCCTGGCGCATTCCTCTGAGGAAGGATCTCCTTTCTCAGGGGCTCGGCACCATATGGCACCCGCATCCAGATCTGTGGAACCTCCATGTGTGGCTCCTGGACGGGACGCGGCAGACTTGAGTGGTCTACCACGGGCTGTGGTAAAGACCATCACTCAGGCTAGAGCTCCTTCAACAAGGCAAGCCTATGCACTGAAGTGGAGTCTGTTCGTGAACTGGTGTTCTTCTCGCCGAGAAGACCCCCGAAGGTGCACGATTGGAGTAGTGCTTTCTTTCCAGCAAGAAAGGTTGGAGCGTAGGCTGTCACCCTCCACTTTTAAAGTGTATGTGGCTGCTATTGCGGCCCATCACGCTGCAGTGGACGGCTGGTCCCTGGGAAAGCACGAACTCATCGTGAGGTTCCTGAGGGGTGCCAGAAGGTTAAATCCTCCTAGATCACCCCTGATGCCCTCCTGGAATCTTTCTGTCGTCCTGGCTGGACTTCAGAGGGGTCCCTTTGAGCCGCTGGACTCAGTCGAGCTGAAATTTCTGTCGGCTAAGACAGCGCTCCTGACCGCGCTCACTTCCATCAAGAGGGTCGGGGACCTCCAAGCATTTTCGGTGAGCGAAGAGTGCCTTGTGTTCGGGCCGGCCTACTCTCACGTTGTCCTGAGACCCCGGCCTGGATACGTGCCTAAGGTTCCCACCACGCCCTTCCGCGATCAGGTGGTGAACCTGCAAGCACTGCCCTCGGAGGAGGCAGATCCAGCCTTGGCGTTGCTGTGTCCCGTAAGAGCACTGCGCATATACGTGGACCGCACCCGGAGCTTTAGAAGCTCTGAGCAGCTCTTTGTTTGCCACGGAGGTCAGCAGAAAGGGAAGACTGTCTCCAAGCAGAGGTTGGCCCACTGGATAGTGGATGCCATCGCCTTGGTGTACCAGTCTCAAGGCGAGCTGTGCCCCCTGGGGGTGAGGGCTCACTCCACATGGAGTGTTGTCTCTTCCTATGCGCTGGCGCACAGCGCCTCTCTGGCAGACATCTGTAGAGCTGCGGGCTGGGCGACACCAAACACCTTCGCGAGATTCTACAGTCTCCGCGTTGAGCCAGTTTCTTCCCGTGTGTTGGGTAACAGGTAAGTGGCGGGAAGAGCTGGCCGGTGTCACGCTTGCTGCGCCATTCCCCTTCACCCGGGGATACGAGCGCCTTTTTCCTTTTTCCACCAGTTCAGTTCCCCGGACGGCGAACCCTGGTGGAGTTCCTCCAGCACCCCCGGCAGTCAGACTGGGTGGAGCAGTCTGACGCCAGGCCCAGTACTGGTGTTAGCTCGCCCGGGTCTCCGGTCAGCCCCTGTACTGGGCTATGTGTCCGTATGGCTTTATTCCCTTCGGGTAATCCCATATGTGTATTCTTCCACGGTAAGGTTTCCCTCACGGTAAACCCGTGTCTTCCCTTGACAGAGCCTCTGTCAGGCCCTGCTGGCAGCTCTCCTCCCTACCCTAGGTAGGATCTGCCCCAAGGTCCAGTCGTATGTAGTACTGCCCCAGACCTGGGTCAGTCCATATCAGTGTCTCCACATGTTACCTCCCTTCGGGCAGGATGTGGCCTCCGTAGCGCCCTTCTCCAGAAGGCTCGCTTCCCCGTCGTTACTGCCAAGCCGTAACAACAAATAGGAAAGACTTGAAGCTATCTTTCATTGAAGGTCGAAATCCCTTCCAACTTCTGTGGGAAAAGGAACAGCGGCTTGGCTATCTCCAGCAGCGATGTACTCAGTGGTCCCTGCGGGCACCAAGGTTAGTGAATTTGCGCTGGGGCGATGGGAAGGTTGCGACCTTTGCATGGCACTTGTCTGTCACGCGCTCGCTTGTCAGCATCTGCATGCCACAAGGTTGTGACGGGGTTCAGGTTGTGGCGCTTTCCATAGGACCCCTATGTCGTCACGACATAACTCGTAGTGAACGACAGATAGGGAACGTCTCGGTTACGTACGTAACCCTCGTTCCCTGATGGAGGGAATGGAGACGTTATGTCCCCATGCCACAATCTTGAACCATCGCTGGTTGCCAGGGAATCGTTCTCGGCTCCTCAGCGTAAAACCTAATGAGTGGATGCACCTGCCGCCTATTTATACCCGTGAGGGCAGGGAGTGGCTCAGGTATGCAAAATCCACTAGCCAATATTCATTGGCGTTTTCTCTTAAAGTCAGAGATGATTGGGGCTTCCAAGTAAATCCCCTATGTCGTCACGACATAACGTCTCCGTTCCCTCCATCAGGGAACGAGGGTTACGTACGTAACCGAGACGTTTTTAGATCAAAATAAGCTCAGGAACCACTTAAATAGTGTTTAGTAATTTTTAGCAAGCAGTACAGTTAGATAAAATCTTAATAGTGACCAAAAATTGAGACTCACTTCATATTTGCTTAGAGAGAACTGTCTGGCATACCATGACCTTGTCTTTGAACTGCTGAAGTCCAAATAACAGGATTCACCTGATGGAACAGTAATCACTTCTTGAAATGTGAAGGTTAAATTTGATTCAAAACTTTATCTCAGTGTAAATAAATCTATAGGATTATTTAAATGTATGATACTATAAACAGTTTTGGGTTTGTAAGAGAGAATTCATGTATATTGGATCTTACCGGGCCAGCATGTTCCTTCATAAACAGCACCTTCTCTATTCTTCACAAAATGGCCCTCTTCTTTAGCTTCACAGTAAAGCGGCCAATCAGGATCAATCTTGATGTGCGGATCACTAATAACAACCAACTAAACAGGTATAAAATAAACATAAAAAACTGCATACCTTTATGCCTTTAACTTTATAATCCCATTATTTTACCTTCCTGTTCTTCTTCTGAAGGTGATGCTGTAGTTCTGCTGGGTTTGGAAAAAGCTTGGAATCCCAGGTGAAGTAACGCTTCCCATTTGTGTGCTCTATGTCCAACCATATAACATCATACGGAATACCGTGGAGGTCAAATCCAGCATCCACCTCTTTCACATCTGCCTCGTCCTCGTAGTTCCAGCGGCATTGGTGATAACCCAAAGAGAAGAGTGGAGGAAGAGCCTGGTAGCCTGTTGGCAGAGAAATACTAAAGGAACTTCTGTATAGACCTACAGACAAACAAGTGCACTGCCATCTATAGAATTTTGTCTTTAAACTTCCGTTTTTGCGGTAGCTCTATAGCATTGCTGTTGAAGAGTAATTAGCTGGTGAAGTGGATTTAAAATTGGAGAGCTAACAAAAGTTATCATGAGCACTGTAAAGTGGATGTCAACAAATGTCAGTACACTGGGAACATTTTAAAACAAGCATCTCTTTCATTAATTTGTACATCTTTGCCTTCATGCTGTGGGAATACAAAGGGAAGACAGAAGATAACAAGAGCAGCGCTGAAAAGGGGTGGGGCTACATAAGGTCTCCACATTTATATCCACCTTATTTTTAAGATAAGAGCGGGTGCAGCCATTTCTTACTTGAATGTGTGAGGCTTCCTGTGTCGGCTGCTTCAGTTATTTTAGCTGTACAAAAACGGTCCATTATGCTGCTTGATATGGCAAATTGCTATTTGCTTTCATACTGTTTTTAATTTATTATCGTAATAATAAACACACTGGTTTGTAGGGCAAATAGTTTTAGTTTTACTGCACTTTGTTATTCTTCTAGTTTTTGCTGCATCTATAGCAGCTAATGAATCGGAAGTTAGGGTTAGGGTCACATATTTGAAGAAAATAGCTTATTTTCATGTTGAAAAATATAGTGGATAGTCTTATATTACATATACTTAAAGCTGCAGTCCGGAACCTTTTTTGTGTTCAAAATTTACAAAATTACATCATGAATCCTTTTTCCAAACCGTGATTTTGGCTAATCTTGAATCACTACAGTACACCTATAATAAGTTTGAATTTTCTGACTATTTCAGACTGGTACTGGTGGAACCGCTGCGGAGTAGCCCAGTACCAGCGTGATTTGTCATAGAAATAAACAGAGAAAAGTAGCTCCGGCTACAATTTTTTTTTCCGCAAGACGCACGCAGTTCTGTTTATTAACCACTAGAGCACCAAAAGTAACGGACTGCAGCTTTAACTATTGTTAACAGGGAGGACTGCACAAAAATCTAAAGAAATTATTAAAAAATATATAATACAGTAAAATATTACAAAATAATACACAGTGATTATGATTTATTTATTTTTATTTTTGTAATTAAATCAATGAGAAAAAAAACTACAGAAGTCCTAATGTTAGCTTTTGGTTATACCACCGCTGACAATATTTGGGGGATAGTCGGTACCTGTAAGTTGAGCATACTGAGAGAACACCTGGGCAGCTGTGGGTCCCAGCAAAACGAAACAGTCGATTGTGCCGCTCTCTGATATCCATCTCACATTAGTTTGTGGTGAGATCTTGCTTTTCTTCCCTGGTGGTTCATCCTCATCCTGTTCAGACAACATAAGAAACATAACCCTAACATCTTAAAATGCACATTTTTCCTATTTTATTGATTTAGGCTATTTAACTATTTTCTGAAAGCTTTGCAGTATGTAATTTCTGCCACACTACCATAATTGTTTACAAAAATTTTTTGTCTATAGTTAAATAAATAATGGAACTGCACCTCATTTGGCTCTGGGTTGTACTTGACATCAACCAGCGTCTCAGATGCGTTCAGCCAGAACACTCCAGCTGTCCTCTCCGGCTTGTGAGCTAGCAGGAAGGGGACAGAACCATAAAGACCCAACCTGCTATTGATGTTATAGCCAAACACATCCAAGTTGTACAGCCGATACGCCTCAGTGACACTGTGAAGTAAAACAAAATTTGTGTTTGACTGCATTATGTTAGGCAAGAGTCTATTCTGTTTAGTTGGTCTTCTAGGTATGGATAGTTCTCAACCACATTATATTATTTTTTGAATGTGTCTGAGATATTTTATAAAGTGAACTACCTTGTGTCCTTCAACACCAGGGTATCAGCATGTTCAGGAAGACCATACGTATGATTGAACCCATGGAGACTGAAATCCATCCCCACAGAACTAGGACCTAAATTAAAGACATCAGCAATAATACGTTACAATGTAACTACATAGAACCAGAAAATGTGGATTGTGCTTGTTAATGTAACTCGTAGGCATGATGTTAGGGTGTCCTAGGTGGCTTCCAGGGCGTTGCTTGGGCGTTATGGGTGGTTGTATGTCAGAAATAGAGTCCAAAGTCTCTATGATATTTCTGGTGCACAAGATACACACCAAAGTTAAATGATTAAGGTCTTATTAGCAAGATTTTTATTTTTGTTTTTTTGTGAAATTTTGCAAGCAAAAAAGGTCCATTTTTCAATGTCAATAGTGGAGTGATGCACAAAGCACAGCCCCACAGAGAAGTCACTTTCAAACAAAGCAGCTTTCTATTGGTCAACGTGTCAAATTCATGTAAAATACTTGATCCAGATGCAAAATCTGCACGGGGAATGTTTTGCGCCATTGCAAAATTCCCAGTCACACCATTTCCTATTGAAATGAGTGGGTTTTGCCTGCAAAATTTTGCCAAGCAACGGTAAATGTGACCCACCTTTAAAGTTAAGGTCTGTTTACATCAAGAAAGATAACTACCTGTATAACATTGCTATATTAGCGTCCACACCAACATACAATAACATTCTGTTTATTATAAGTGTGCTCTTCAGTTCAAACGTTCAAGTTCTTTAAAGTCTTCAAGTTCTTTAAAGTGTTCTGACTGGCAATATTTTTATCATTCATCAGCTGGAAAATATTGTTATGAAAGTGATATAAAGATATCACTCTTCTGTGTTGTTATTGTTACTCTGTAGTTGGGGTGTGAACTTCACTATTTTTAAAGAATTAGAACGATTATTAAAACTTCTTAGATTTGCTTATCGTTACAGTTATTGCCTTGATATAAATGGGTCTTTAAGGATTAGTTTAAATCCCTATCCCTTTCATTACAGTTTTAAAATTAACAATGGAGTTGTATGTTATGGCGGTTCACCATTTGCTTTGATGTCCTCAAACTGTCTGAAAGTTTCCTTCCACAGCCCACATCGATTTTCATCATCCTTTTGAGATGGAAACACATGATTTGTCACACAAGAAAGCTTTCTCAATAATACATTTTCACATTAAAGCCTAAATTCTCACCTGGCATGAATCTGAAGATGACCTGGAACAAATGTATATCATGTTAATTGGGGAAAACCAACATTAGCAAGCATTTCCAAATGGGTTTTTGAGGGGGTATGAAACAACAGCATCATATATTGTTCCTGATACCTAGTTGGATCTTGCAGAGTCTCAAAGTAGAGTTTGTTTTCTGGGTTGAGAGTGAGAATCTCCTCTCCATCACAGGAAATCTCCAGTTTGAAAGGAGAAAAGGAAACCAGCAGCTTGTACTGTCCCAGACCCCAAGTTAGACATACACAGTCCTCTCGCTTCCAATGAAGTCTCAGCCTGCAAAGGAATAAAAATGAATAACTAGCAGATCTAGAAGAGATTTGTGAAGAGAATTGAGGTGTTTTACACCTGTTGAGAAGAATTGTAAAGTTGATGGCTTACGGCTCATATCTCAGCTCTCCAACCAGTACATCTGAAACATGGTAGCGTGGTTTCACTGGCTGTAGCTCATCAAGAGACACTCTGACCGTTCCACTTTGGGTTGCCCGTATTTGAAGACACAGCCGATCCTGTAAGGTGCAAACAGTTTCTTTCACTGTTAGGTTTTGATATTTTTACTTAATCTTTGAAAACTATCCAACTATTCCTACTACAAATATGGACATAATTTTGGTTCTTTTTGTAATATTTTACACAGACTCTAACAACTTTTACAAGTGGTGGTATACAATGCTAATACTATGCTACTTTGATATACACTACCATTCAAAAGTATGGGGTCTGTCTTTTTTTTTATTTTAAATATTTTTTTATATTCAGAAGATACATATTCAATTGATCAAAAGTGACAGTAAAGACATTTACAATGTTAAAAAAAGATTTCTATTTCAGATTCTATTAAAAAACTGATCAAATCAATCATGTAACACATTTCCCACAAAAATATTAAGCATCACAACTGTTCTCAACATTTATAATAACAGGAAATTATTATTGAGCACCAAATCAGCATATTAGAATGATTTTTGAAGGATCACGTGACACTGATTTCAGCTTTGCATAGAAATAAATTATGTTTTAAAATATACTAAAATAGAATACATTTATTTTCAATTTTTCACTACTGTTTAACTATATTTTTGATCAAAATAATTTCAGCCTAGCTGAGCAAAAGAAACTTTAATTAAAATCTTTAACAACCCCAAACTTTTTAACGGTAGTGTATGCAACCATGGTACTGAATTAACATATTCATGAATAATGTGTGCACAATATTTACATGGTACTGCATTAAACATGATTTTTTACTTTTGTAATTATTGATCAGCCTAGTCCAGCAGTTTTGAAACATTTCAATGCCCTGGGACCTCCTAAATATGATGCCCTTATGTGAGACTCCCTTTCCAAAATATGAAACAAATTTGTTTATTCCTTAATATATATATATATATATATATATATATATATATTTGATTTTAACTAATGATTATGTCTCAGTCTTTAGAAAGCAGAATGAAAAAATAATAATATCAAAACATTCTGACAATCATACTGTCCCAACAGCAAGCAAAAGAGTGAGTGTATATGGAAAAGGAGAAAAAAGAAAAGAAAAAGAAAAGCAGTGTCAGTCCACCTGAGAGTCCCGTTCACAGAGCTCCAGACTGGCTCCACTATCTGTGAGTACTAAAGTTTCGAAGGAAGCAAAGTACTGAGACACTGCTTTATCTCTCTGTCTCCTATGGTAGAGTTCAAAGGTCAAAAATAACAAATAAATAAAACTTATTCAGTTTATCAAATATGTATTGACTAAAGAGACTTAGTTCCTAAATAATGTTAAATATTTAATAATAATAATAAAATAATAATGAAATATACCTGTAGAATATTATGTCATTATTTTTCTTAAACTTCTCTTGAAACTCGCCACCCGGCACGAGACTGTAATATAATGTTATACACAGTATAAGCAGTGCATATTATGGTTCTGATTTAATACTTCTAATACAGTGATCTGTAAGCATATGCTACATGTCCTGCAAGACAGTAATGACAACAATGACAACACATATCGCAAACAAATTAAACAACGTGCTTTTGGTCACGTTATGTGTGACCATAAACATCGTTCCAACGTGGCTTTATTGTAATTTACCTCTCAAAAGATTCAGCTGAAACATTCACCTCCATGATTCCGCCAGATGATGAGGAAGTTATTTAGGGCTAGAGGAGTGTTCTTTCCATTGGGCGACAAACTACTGCCAATAAATGTAATATGACACAAAGTAATATTCCTCCAAGGGGGCGCATGATGGCTCAAACAGTTGAAATCATCTGTTTAGCCGCATTCAAGTTTCAATGCATATCTGTGTTACTTCAGGTACTTGAAAACGTTTGTAATAGTAATATTAAAATATTAATTTCAGTGACTGTTATCTGACATACAAACGGGAGCTTGAGTCATCAGTCTGTATAAAAATACATTTAAACTTCTTGTGTATGTTAATCACTAATGGCTGTGATTGGTCCTTCCTGAATAGCGTTGAGAAAAGTAACAAGTATCAGACCATAGCACCACAAACGCTACTTCGGCAACTGTAATAAGCAGCTGACAATAATTAACACCTTATGTATGCCACTGAGATAATAGTATATGAGAAAAATTGACAAAAAGTACTTGACCAAAAAAAAAAAAAAAAAAGTTTGGGCTACTAAGCCACGCCTATTTGTTAACCTGCTGTTCTACTAAATGCCGTTCTACTCGTTTTCACACGTGGTTCTTTGAGCCCTGTGACATTTTGTGTCGAAATGTCACGGTGCCATCAATTGAGTGCTCCGTGACTGAACAGTCGATGAAATAGTGTTCTTCATTTTTATTTTTTAAAAATACTGTTGACATTTGTCTTACTTCCTTTTGAGAACTGCCTATTTGAATGACATGTTATGATCTTAAATGAGATAAGAGGGCAAGTGGAACCATGTATTCTTTCTTGTATTCTATTTGGAACCATGTATTCTTTCCATGTATTCTATTTTTTTATCCTTCATTTTCCTCCTCATCCTGTGAAGAAATCACATATAGGAAATATACACGACACAAAAAGCCTTATTCCTATAAAACTTATTCCTCTCTGAAAGTAAGACATTTATTTCTGGATAGCAAATGGCCTAATTCACAAGCTGTTTTGATTGCATTTATGTAAAATTAATATTTTGTACATTTTTGTTTACCTTCCTACAAAAGGGATCATATATTATTTAATCATTTTTAAAGAAGACCAAAACTTAAAGGGAGTTCACTTTACGTTCAGGAGAAAACCAAAGACTACAGAATAGCCTACCCTTAAAGGAACTTTGAGAAAACAC
The DNA here is from genome assembly GCA_039654775.1 of Spinibarbus caldwelli. NCBI lineage: Eukaryota > Metazoa > Chordata > Actinopteri > Cypriniformes > Cyprinidae > Spinibarbus > Spinibarbus caldwelli. The sequence goes on from CM077250.1 coordinate 23,530,355, forward strand.
GTGCATGCTTAACGTAAACAGAGCTGATAACATTGATTACATTCTGGGGAAAACGCGCGAATGCGTTGTGATACTCTCCAAAATTGCGGAAGACTGTAATTCGAGGAGAAGAATTGTTGAATAAATTATGTTATTTCTGTTTTCTTTGCGCACAAAAAGTATTCTCGTATCTTCACAAAATTGAAGTTGAGCCACTGATGTCACGTGGACTGTTTTATCGATGTCCTCGCTACGTTTCTGGAACTGGGAACATGTCAGTTGCGTTGCTGTCTATGCAGGGTCTGAGAGCACTCAGACTTTTATCAAAAAATATCTTAATTTGTGTTCTGAAGATGAAAGAAGGTCTTACGGGTTTGGAACGACATGAGGGTGAGTACTGACAGAATTTTCATTTTTGGGTAAACTATCCCTTTAACAAGAGGCCAACACTAAAGTTACTTCTATTGTATTGAGAGCCTGCGATTTGATGATCGTGCTGTCTAAGGCAAGCCGTTTTAACATTTAATCTATAAGCCACACTAGTATCTAATTTAATGTTACTAGTACTTATTTTTTAGACACTAGTATCATTTCCATTAAGTACTAGTACTTATTCATTAACTACTAGTGCTTATTCTTTAGGTACTAGTGTCTTTTGTAAAGTTACTAATACTTATTCATTAGATACTAGTACATTTTCATTAGATTCTAGTGCTTATTTATTAGGTACTAGTACTTATTTATTAGGTACTAGTACTTATTCATTAGATACTAGTACTTATTTATTAGATACTAGTATTTATTCATTAGATACTAGTACTTATTCATTAGATACTAGTACTTATTTCAGTAGTGACTAGTAACTATTATATTGTTACTAGTAACCAATTTAAAATTTTTGCCTTTGACTTCTATGGGGATCCATCATTAAGATATCAACTATTCAGTTTTGAATAGTGTGTATTCCACTAGTGACTAGTACTTAATTTTTATGTACTAGTAGTTATTCAGTAGGTACTAGTACGTATTTTTTAGATACTAGTGCTCATTCATTAGATACTAGTACCTATTAAATAGACACTAGTACTTATTCATTAGATACTAGTACTTATTATTAGGTACTAGTACTTATTTTTTAGATACTAGTACTTATTTATTAGATACTACTACTTATCCATTAGGTACTAGTGCTTATTTATTAGAAACTAGTCCTCATTCATTAGGTACTGGTACTTATTAAATAGATACTAGTACTTATTCAATAGATACTAGTACACATTTATTAGATACTAGTACTTATTTGAAATGTTACTAGTAAGATTTTTTATTTTACTAGTAAATTTTTAATTGAACTCTACTGTAGCCATTTGGACTAGTCATAACATAAGACGAGTAAAAAAGCAGACCTGATATGGCAAGCCATTTTAACTTTGAATCGATAAGCCGTACTAGTATCTATTTTCATGCTACTAGTACTTATTTTTTAGATACTAGTATCTTTTCCATTAAGCACTAGTACTTAATTATTAGCTACTAGTGCTTATTCTTTAGCTACTAGTGATTATTGTTTAGCTACTAGTACCTTTTTAAAAGATAATAGCACTTATTCATTAGATACTAGTACCTATTAAATAGACACTACTACTTATTTATTAGATACTAGTACTTATTCATTAGATACTAGTACTTAATTAAAAGATACTAGTACTTATTCATTAGATACTAGTATCTATTTAATAGATACTGGTAGTTATTCATTAGATACTAGTAGCTATTAAATAGATACTAGTACTTATTTTTTAGATACTAGTTCTTATTTCAATAGTGACTACTAGTAACTATTCTGTTGTTACTAGTAACAAATTTAAAATTTTGCCATTGATTTCTATGGTGATCTGTCATTGAGATATCAACTATTCAGTTTTGACTAGTATGTATTCTAGTTGTGGCTAGTACATAATTTTTATGGACTAGTAGTTATTCATTAGGTACTAGTACGTATTTTTTTTAGATACCAGTATTCATTCATTAGATACTAGTACCTATTAAATAGACACTAGTACTTATTCATTAGATACTAGTACTTATTATTAGATACTAGTACTTATCCATTAGATACTAGTACTTATTTTTAGGTACTAGAACTTATTCATTAGATACTAATACTTATTTATTAGAAACTATTACTCATTCATTAGATACTAGTACCTATTAAATAGATACTAATACTTATTCAATAGATACTAGTACACATTTATTAGATACTAGGACTTATTCGAAATGTTACTAGTAAGATTTGTTATTTTACTAGTAAATTTTTTAATTGAACTTTACTGTAGCCATTTGGACTAGTCATAACATAAGACAAGTAAAAAAGCAGACCTGACTAGTAAGATAAGAATTGTTACTAGTAGTAATTACAAAAGATACTAGTGTCTAATAAATAAGTACTAGTACCTGATGAATAACTACTAGTATCTATTAAATAGGTACTAGTATCTAATGAATAAGTACCAGTGTCTAAAAAAATAAGTACTAGTATCTCATGAATGCTTACTAGTAATATTTAAATAGATACTAGTCACTATTGCAATAATTACTAGTCAGAAATTAAAAAATGATATCAAAAACAGAATAACTACCACTCCCTGTTCATTTGGAGATATCTTCAACCTCATAAAGAACTAGTGAGAATGTATTTGGAGATATCTTAATTCAAACAGATTATTCCATAAACATGATTACCTCTCAACAGTCCAATCAGAGTCCACATGTTAATACAATGTATTAATATGCTGAATTAATTTGATTGTTAAGTAGGGCTAAGTGGCTTTGTATGTTAGTCTACCTTGCTAATTGGTTACCATGAAAACACAAGGAAAGATTACAAACCTGTTGTCCAAAAAAAGTATATTGACATGTTTTACTCCAAATTCACTTCATAACATCAGTCGAGCGTCTGAAATAACTTCATTTTGTGATCTGACATAGTTTCATTAAACAGAATGAGGCAGAAATCATGCCACTTTATATTGTTTTATACAGTGATAAAGGCTATGTCGATTAGCATTGCATTTTAAATATATTTTATTCTTATAAAAATACCCGAGATGGCTTGAAGAACACAGATAAAACCATATATTGTCACAATCATTGTTTATTTTCTTAATGTTTCATGAGTAAAACGTATATCTACATGTTATTCAGCTACTAGGCTACATAAACAGCGAAAGCTGAATGTCTTTGCCCATGTAAGGGATTTCCTGGAAGGTCATCAGTGAGGCTCACTTGTGGAGCTTTTGCGCGAGGGCGCACTCCGGCGACGAGTATGAATGAAAAAGAAATTACATTAATTGAGTACTCATTATTGCTCACAAAACCCTAATTTGGATAAAAATAGCAAACATAATTAAGAACTTTGAGGTAAACATTTGCAAATCCTTATGTTTTTCTCCAGTGTAGAGAACTGTACATTTTATTTTTTTTATTTTTCTTGCAGCTATATTTATTTATTGTATTTATTCTTAAATACTCAGTTTTGTATATTATAGTGACATAGTGCTATTACAAAAGTAATATTACTTATTCTGTTTAATGATTTTATTTTGAAATAATAACCATAATCATTATTAGTTATAATTATATATAAAAACAACATTTTTTGGCTTATTATTCATCATTTCTGGCCTTTTTTCCAAATAAAGAAAATGTTTGTCTGAAAACCATAAAGTTTGGCTTTTGTGTGCCCTGTACAGAACATTAATGTAAAAACATTCAATGTCTGTAGCACCAGTGCTACATGCAAAAAAAAGTTAACGTACAGCCCTGATATGATATTTATTGTTTTTACTGGAGGAAAAAGAGGAAAATAATAGATAATAAAATTGGTGTCTTATCTCCATCCTGCCACTAGAGGTCACTCGATGACCAACAAACACTTAGGCTACTATGTTTACGAAATTACAGTGTTTACAAAACTGACAAAAATCCATTTTCTATGTGCTTGTGTACAAATGATTGTTTCTTTTCTATGTGGTTTCCTCAAAAAAAAAAAAAAGTACATCCGTCTCCTTGTTTCAGTTTCCTGTCTAATCTCTCGCCTATATGATGCTGGTTCATTCATATTTAACATACGATTAGCATACTGGGCAGAAATGCAAATTTAAAAAGTACTAGTATCTATTAAGCTCAGGATATCTCTGATCTAAAAACTTACTAGTAACTAAAAAAATAAGAACTAGTTCTATTTTTTCTTAACAAGAAGAGTATAATTAAATACTAGTCACTACTGGAATAAGTACTAGTATCTAATGAATAAGTACTAGTAACTTCACAAAAGACACTAGTACCTAAAGAATAAGCACCAGTAGCTAAAGAATAAGCACTAGTAGCTAATGAATAAGTACTAGTACTTAATGGGGAAAAAAAATACTAGTATCTAAAAAATAAGCACTAGTAGCATGGAAATAGATACTAGTACGATTTATAGATTAAATGTTAAAACGGCTTTCCATATGCTGTCCTGTCCAAGTGTGTCTGTTTTGCATTCTTGATATTTTGGAGTGTCACCCCTTCATTGCTGTGCACTGTTTTTCTGCACACACAAAAAAAAAAAAAAAAAAAAAAAAAAAAAAATCTCTGTATGTTGGTATTTTTGCGTATTTCCCATTCATTTCCAATAGCGGTCATTTTTGAACAACACAAGTGTGATTAATTTTTTGCGACCATTTAGCTTTTTCGAATCAAGTCCACGATTTTTTATTATTTTTTTATTTTTTGTAGTCTCATAATGAACGCCATAAAAGCCACCGAGTTTCGTACCATTCCAATTAAGTAGCGATTTTTAAAAATTCGAAACATTTTTTTTTTCCGGTCTAAAATGACCGAACAACACCAGAGGGTTAAACAGAAGAGGAGGGCACCTTTCTCCCAAGATCCAGCAGTTGCAGTTCTCGAGGACGCGCTCTGAGACTCCACGTGCACCCGCAGAGTGGAATGCTAGTTCACGCGCTTGCTGTTGCGAAGGGCGATAGCGCCGTGAACGAGCGCGCACGCGAGCAGACGGATCAGAGGAGACGCGCGTCACGAATCCGCAGAGATGCTGAAGGAGCCGCGATAATAAAGGGACGTTTACAAAAACACGGCGCTTATGTCAGAGAAAAGGATATCTCCCGTCGTCCTCATGGATGAACACTACGCATATATACACCATCTGACGTCTTCGACATGATTTTAAAGCGCATTTTGTGAGATTTATAAACCACACCCGGCGCTGTGAGGAACGGGATTGAGGTGAGTAACATGGACATGCCGTCAGTGACAGCTGCAGTCATATTAATGCAGTTATAGGACTGTTTTCAAGGTCGTAGCCACCGGAATGAACAAGAATAAATATGTGAAGTGTGTGGATGGTTGTCGGTGTTGACTGTAGCAACGCAACACATCGAGCTGTGCGGATCATATTTCACCAGCGGGCCGCTGCCGTTAAACCAGACCAGACTCTTAACAGACAGAGTATTAATATTAAACATGGCAGATACTAGCCTTCTGCGTTTATTAAGAAGTAAAAGTCTTAAGAATTGAGGACAGCATTAGTAAATGCTGTAATGAAACGGTAATTACTTCAGCTCTGCAAAACACTAAAAACTGACTGTAACAGCTCATAGTGTTACATACGGGGTTTTTTAACAGTCTGCACACTAGTTTAATAGATCAGTCCTTTAGTGTTGGTGTGCTAACGTGTTAAAATGACAGCTGCCAATCACTAAGCTCTTTAAAGGCAGGAAAGGTTATCTCACTTCTAAGAGATTATATCATGTCTTTAATTGTGTCTGGATTTACATTTGCCTGACCTTTTTACTCAAAGCAACTAGTACAAGACAGAGCCAGTTTTTTTCAATTTGATTTGTGAAATAGCGTCCCAAGAGTGATATGTTGCTGGGATGCTCTGCTGTATGGCTCTACTTGTCTGTTATCCAAGTTCCAGAACATAGTAAATGTGACCCTGGAGCACAAAACCAGTCATAAGTAGCACGGGTATATATATGTAGCAATAGCCAACAATACATTGCATGGGTCAAAATGATCGATTTTTCTTTTATGCCAAAAATCATTAGGATATTAGATCATGTTCCATGAAGATATTTAGTAAATATCCTACCGTAAATATATCAAAACTTAATATTTGATTAGTAATATGCATTACTAAGAACTTAATTTGGACAAATTTAAAGGTGATTTTCTCAATATTTAGATTTTTTTTTTTTTTTTTTTTTGCACCCTCAGATTCCAGATTTTCAAATAGTTGTATCTCGGCCAAATATTGCACAATTCTAAACCATACATCAATGGAAAGCTTATTTATTCAGCTTTCAAATGATATGTAAATCTCAATTTAAAAAAATTGACCCTTATGACCGGTTTTGTGGTCTGGGGTCACAAGTGAGCGCGTGTGTCATGGAAAACCCGGAGTGGAATCGGAACAAGGTGATTACGATGTTTACAGTGTGGGAATAGAAATCTTGGTGTCCCGCTCCACTCACAAACGCTGTTCCAGACCGTTACGCGGTGTCACGCAAAACTTGATGCTTTGGCTTCTTTCGGAACTATTTTCTCTGGCAGATAGAAAGTATACAAATTAAAGGTGCAGTAGTATTTACTGTTATTCTGCAAAATTTCGCAGACAAAATCCAGTCATTTAAATAAGTATCCTTGCGATCAGGAGTTTCATAAGGGCGAAAAAGTTACGTAGATATGTTACGTGTAAAGTTATGTAGAAAAGTTACCCTACGTAGATTCTGCTTGTGGTGAATTCACATGTTGACCAACACAAAGCTGCTTGGTTTGAAAGTGAATATTGCATGAGCCACGCATTACTGAATCATTCCCATTTTAATTTAAACAAATTTTTAATTATTTTCCATGATATCTAATTTTTTCCCCACATCATGTGCTAGGGGTGTAACAATACATCAATATCCATTTCTACAAACAATCAGATGGTGGTATGATGTATCCATGCAACGTTTTAACAATCGGTATATATTTTTAAGATACATCTTTATTTTGACACTCTTATGTTAGCCACAAAGAAAAACCTCTTGAAAGAGACCACTGGAAGACTTATTTTGAAATGTACATTAAATATTTGATGACAGCTCAGTGACAATTCGTGTGCGACTTGATTTTTTAAAAATTATTTGTCTGTATTATTTTAAAATAATTTCTTGAATGTTATATGCAGATTTTGATTTGTGACTAAGTCAAATAATTTCTCTCTTTCACAGGTCACACAGTTTACTTCAGTCAACAAATTAAAGGGTTAGTTCACCCCAAAATGAAAATTATGTCATTAATTACTCACCCTCATGTCGTTCCAAACCCGTAAGACCTTCGTTCATCTTCGGAACACAAACTAAGATATTTTTGATTAAATCAGAGAGCTATCTGACCCTCCATAGACAGCAACGCAACTGAAATGTTCCCAGGTCCAGAAAAGTAGTAAATACATCAGTAAAACAGTCCATGTGACATCCGTGGCTCAGCTTCAGTTTTGCCACGCTACGAGAATACTTTTTTTTGCGCAAAGAAAACAAAAATAACATAATTTACTCAACCATTCTTCTCCCCCGAGTTACGTCTTCCGCCATTTTAGAGAGTATCACAATCAGGGTTTGAAATTAACTTTTTCACTCACCAGCCAATCTGGCTACTAAATTTTTCAGTTACCGGCCATTCATAACTTCTACTAGCCAAAAAAAATTAAAAACAATACAAAAACACGGAAATAAACCAACAGCTTGAGGCTGTCTACACTGGACGTGACAAAGCGACCGTTGCAAATAATTTTGTGTCAGTACTAGGGGTGTGTGATATTGACAAAAAAATTATATCTCAATATTTTCTGGGATTTTATTGATAAAGATAATTAGATGATATTTTGCTGAGTGTGTTATTGTGCTGATATCTTAAGGACTGCCGTGGACAGCTGACTCCTAAAGTTTTTGATATTCTTCATATTTTGTGTGGCAATCAGTTCACAGCATAGAAATTGATCTTTTCCAATAAGTCACATAGAAAACATACATAAAAATTGATCTTTTCCAATAAGTTTAAATTGATTTTTACCTTTTATTGGGATTTTTACTTTTATAAAGCCATTTTTCTAAAAGTGTGCATCATCTTTCGAGTCAAATTCTTAAATTTAATCAGTCAATTATAATAATAATAAATTTAGGCTGTTATTAAACAAATGAAATCAGTATCAAGAAAATTAATCTTTGCAGAAGTTGCAATATGAAGTGGCATTTAGATGTATTTACACATGTTAATTCATGGAATATGGAATAAGGGACATGGAGTCCTTTAACCCGCAGTTACAAATGCATAAATAATGTTTTGATATTTTAAACATGGAATGTTGAATACTGATATTTGAAATTATTTACAAAATTAAAAGATACTTTAAATGTGAAATTAAAATCGCCAACAGGTGGCAGCAAGTCACGGTTAATAAGTGAGTCATTGCGATTGAACCAAATCATTTAAACGGTTGATTCATTCAGGAACGATCACCGCCATGTTGCTCAGAGATGCAAAACAGTGCTGTGGCTGTGTTTGGAATGTGTTTGTTGGTGAAATAGAGCAAAAACGACAATATGGTGTCTAAAACGTGAGTCTCTTGATATTGACATACTGTTTATTGAACTGTTGCATAAAATCAATATCACATTTGTAACCATGCTTATTTTTTAAGAAAAAAACGGCACTCTTCATGTGATATTGATTAACTATATGCATTGATATAAATATACATTTCTGCCCCTCATTCTTAATGCATAGGCCCTATTAATAGACCGAATCATGCTGTGAAAGAACGCAGTCTAAATGCGCACGCGCACTAAGTCTAATTAGGCTTCATCACCACGTCGCGTATGTGTGCACTCTGTTTTTGGGGTTTTGGTTGGTTTTTGCAATATACTCAATAATGTCACGATGTCTCACGAGTTCAGTATTTGCGCTAAACCTGTGCAGATTTGGCTTGCATATACTTCCCCAAGAAATTAATGAGTGAACATAACTTACGAAAAGTAACCCGCCAAATTGGCTAGTGATTTGACAGCGTTACCTGCCACAGCTGATTTTTGGTGGGTTGGCGGGTGTTAAAGGAAAACGCCACCTTTTTCCATATTCCAATATGTTTTTCCCTCAATTTAGACGAGTTGATAGATACCTCTCCCATCTCAGTGCGTGCACTTAATCGCTGTAGCGCGCGGCGCCACTATGCTAGCGTTTAGCTTAGCACCATTCATTCCTTAGGATCCAAACAGAGATGAATTTAGAAGCTACCAAACACTTCCATGTTTTCCCTATTTAAAGACGGTTACATGAGTAGTTACACGAGTAAGTATGGTGACACAAAATAAAATGGGTTGATTTTCTAAGCAGATAAAAAATGATAATGTATGGCGGAAGAGCACTTCGCAGCACTTCGACCAATTTCAAACCCTGATCACAGTAGATACGTTTGCTTTCCCTTAAGCATAAACAACGCTTATTACGCAGATTATACGTTCATGCGCGTTTTCCCCCCGAACGTAAATAACGCTGATTACGTCAAATACGTTCTTGGGTACTCTCCAAAATGGCGGAAGACGTAACTCGAGGGAGAAGAATTGTTGAGTAAATTATGTTATTTTTGTTTTCTTTGCGCAAAAAAAGTACTCTCGTAGCATCGCAGAACTGAAGCTGAGCTGCGGATGTCACATGGACTGTTTTACTGATGTATTTACTACGTTTCTGGACCTGGGAACATTTCAGTTGCGTTGCTGTCTAATGGAGGGTCAGATAGCTCTCCAATTTAATCAAAAATATCTTAATTTGTGTTCCAAAGATGAACGAAGGTCTCACGGGTTTGGAACGACATGAGGATGAGTAATTAATGACATAATTTTAATTTTGGGGTGAACTAACCCTTTAAGTTTATATAGTAACAGGTTTAATATATCAGAATGTGTACCAGAGCTCATACAGTTGAGAAGTAGAAATAGTAATAATAGATTAGAGTAAGTCAAGTGCTACTTTGAAATTTTATTCAGTATGAGTTAAAATGTTTACAATTATTTTCTTTTATTTGCTGTATTTTTTGAATTTCAGGCAAATGGGCATCCAACTTGCTTAATCAGATATTTAATTTGTATTTAGCAGTTGTGATTACTGACTATGAAGCCACTGATTGTGCATTGTAAACGCTGTCACAGTACATCAAGCAATACTAACATAATGTTCTTTTCTTCTCTGGGTCCAGTGGGTACCACACGGATCCAATGCCAGACCCAGACCCCTGTCGCTGGCGTTAGGGGACGAGCTCGACCACAGACAGGATGAGCGCAGGGCAGGATCAAACAGACCTCCTGTCCGCGAGCATTTTGGTGAAGGAACGATGGAAAGTAGTAAGTCTGCAGGTCTTATCTAATGCACATCAGTGTAGTGCTTTGCTTGTTAAATGACCAGCCAGCCTAGTTATTGATTTAGACAGTTCTTAAAGAGAGAGTTGCTCACAAAAAAAAAAATTAAATAAATAAATCCTGACTGTGAAACAAACAGAAATCTGCTTTCTGGAAAGTATGTGAAACGTTTACCTACGCTTACGCATGTGAGTGAGACTGTTTTCAGTAACTGTGCAGATAGTGGCAGGTAGTGACTCACTGCACACGCTGATCTCGTAGTGCAGTGTGTGTTCATCTGTTGTAACACACACACTGACCAGCTCCTTTAGTGCACTGATTAGTAATATGTTGCTTCCTCTGACAAAACATGTTGTATAAGCCCGTTGCTGAATCAACCGAGCATAATCTCCAGAGAAAACCAGATTTGTCACTGTACAGGGAGATCTGAGGGGAAAAGGGAAGTGGCACAAGAGGGCAGAAGAGATTGTAGCACAAAGGGACATGTGATGCTAAGAGTAATAAATAGCAAAATATAGAAAATTTAATCTGACTGCTGTGCAGAATATACTGTGATGCTATTGGAGAGGACATGTGCATTAAATCTAGTATTATTGCTGTACAATATTTAAAGGGGTCAGGTAAATTATTTTTTTCCCTTACTCAATGTATTTTACACGAAAAACAGTCAAATTTAGGATTTTAGTCTGTGACTGAGATGCATTATATATTTTAATATGGATGTGGTTTGGATCAGGTTCAAAAACAGTTGGCTTAGAATTGAATTGGCTTAATTAAATTTTGAAATAATTCAATTACTAATAATTACTATGATTAATAATCTATAATTAATCATTCATCTTTCAGTTCAAATATAATACAGTGATATCACTCTGTTCTTTGTTTTTTACCTCAGCTGAAAAAAATAGGCGGTGGCGGCTTTGGCGAGATCTACGAGGCTCTGGACCTGATGAACCGCACCAGTGTGGCTCTGAAAGCAGAGTCCGCTCAACAACCCAAACAGGTTCTGAAGATGGAGGTGGCGGTGTTGAAGAAACTGCAAGGCAAGTTATTAAGCAGTGTAGATAAATGTGATTTTTATACATTCACAAATGGCATACTTTAATTTGTGAATAAATTCACAAATTTGCTTCTTCTTTTTTTTAAGTTTCATGTACTATCATTCAAAAGTGTGGGGGTCAGTATGATTATTTTGAAAGAAATGAGTACTTTTATTCAGCAAGGATCCATTAAATTGACCAAATGTTACAGTAAAGACACAGTAAAATTTTCTATTTCTATTTCAAATAAATGCTGTTCTTTTAACCTTTCTATTAATCAAAGAATCCTAAAAAAATGTATTACCGTTTCACGAAAAATACTGATAATAATAATAAATAAATTTCTTGAGTACCAAATCAGCATATTAGAAGGAAACTGAAGTGAACTGCTGAAAAGTCAGCTTTGGAATCACAGGATTAAATTACATTTTAAAATATATTAAAATAGAAAGCATTTTAAGTTGTAATTAGTAGTTCACAAACATTACTCTTTTTACTGTATTTTTTGATCAAATAAATGTTACATCAATAAATGCAAACATTAAAAAATCGTAGGGACCCCAAACTTTGGAATGGTAGTGTATCTGGTGTCACTTTTTTCTTGGTAAAAACTTCTATAAATACTGCTTTTTCATTATGTTACATACTGTACTTTTTTGTTTTGCTGGTTGTATATTGTAAACATGTGTTCAAGTTTAATACAGTCTTCTTCATTGAAATTCGCAAAGTTTTGCACCAGATAAGTGCAACCCTGAATTTTGGGATTCAAAGAGGAAATCTTAATAGTTTCAAATAGAGCAAAATGATTGTTAAGCAGCTCTTCGGACTGTAAGGATCAGTAGCCAAGTTTGAAATCAAACTGTGTCTTCTTTTCCTCTGGGCAAAGAATCAACAAATCAATTAGCAGAGCCCAGCAATGACACCATCATTATCCTCTTTCCCTCCCTTTACAGTCTTCTTCCACCTCTCCACTCTGCTTATGAAAAAAATCAATGTACTTGTATCATGTTGGCTGTAGGGCTGGACGATATGGCCAAAATTTATATAACGATGTATTCCTTAATTTCGGGCGATACGATATAATTCTCACATCGATATGAACACTATTAAAAAAAGCCTCATAAAAACTGCCAAGAACACCCTCAACAGATGTCTGTACCTACAAACTTATGAAAAATGAATTTTCCAAGTCTATGAAACCTCCTACTATAAAACTATATAATATTTTTGAAAAAAAAAAAAAACAGCACAAATAAATTAATGTTCAACTTTTATTTGTATTTAGCCTTCATACAAACAAGAAATGTGAAATCACTGTCAAAGAAACGACATCAACAACAAAAAATGTAATTCTAAGTGTTTTTCTGATGCGAGACTTTTATTTTAAAAGACGTGCATGAAAGCTGTTGACACTTCTGTCAGATGCAGTTAAGAGTGCCTGAGAAAAACGCGCTTTCCCGATTCAGTGTCTGCGGTCAGATGAGATGTTGACAGGCTTAATATGTCAGTGTCATTATTTTATCGTTATTTTCGTAACTTGTTATGAAATAAAAAGTCTCTCAGCTCAGAAAAACGAACTATCTTGTCCTGCCAGATGTTATACCGTGCTCGTAGCGCGCACTCTTCAATAGCACACACGAACGCGGTGCCGCGCTGTATATCACTTCACTAAAGCTCAGAAACTACGAGCATGCAACGTGTGAAATAAAAGTACAGTACCGATAAATCACATAAGTGGTACTGCGTGTGTTAGCTGGGAAGGATTTGCATGAAGGTATGATATTCATTCTATTCAGGAGCAATTTCCACATTTCATTAACAGTTCATGTTAGTATTGTATATTCACCATGGTAACTGTTGTTTCCATAACCCAAGTGGGTCGTGGCTTGATGACCATGGATAAATGTGGGTCCCAAGGCCAAACCAGTTGAGAACCACTGGGCTAACATACACTACCAGTCAAAAGTTTTTGAACAGTAAGATTTTTTAATGTTTTTTAAAGAAGTCTCTTCTGCTCACCAAGCCTACATTTATTTGATCCAAAAATACAGCAAAAACAGTAACATTTTGAAATATTTTTTACTAATTAAAATAACTGTTTTCTATTTGAAAATATTTTAAAATGTAATTTATTCCTGTGATTTCAAAGCTGAATTTTTAGCATCATTACTCCAGTCACGTGATCCTTCAGAAATCATTCTAATATTCTGATTTGCTGCTCAAAAACATTTATTATTATGTTGAAAACAAATTAGTAGAATTTTTTCAGGTTTCTTAGATGGATAGAAAGTTCAGAAGAACAGCATTTATCTGAAATAGAAGTCTTTTGTAACATTATAAATGTCTTTATCATCACTTTTGATCAATTTAAAAATTGATCCCCCCCCCACCCACTTATACTGACTCCAACTTTTGAATGGAATAGTGTATAATTTTACAAAAGTTTATTTCAGATACATGCTGATCTTTAGATCTTTCTATTCATCAAAGAATCCTGAAAAAAATGTACTCAACAGTTTTTAATATTGATAATTAACAAAGCAGCATATTAGAATGATTTCTGAAGGATCATGTGACACTGAAGACTGGAGTAATGATGCTGAAAATTCAGCTTTGATCACAAGAATAAATTACATTTTAAAATATATTCAAATAGAAAGCAGTTATTTTAAATAGTAAAAATATTTCAAAATTTTACTGTTTCTGCTGTACTTTGGATCAAATAAATGCAGGCTTGGTGAGCAGAAGAGAATTAAAAAAAAAACTTAAAAAAAATCTTACTGTTCAAAAACTTGAACAGTAAGATCAGCATTTATCTGAAATAAACTTTTGTAAAAAAATATTTTAGTTTTTTTTTATAGAAATTTTATTTAGCGCTGCAATTTTATTTTATTTATTAAACTTTTATTTAGCAAGGATGCTTTAAATTGATCAAAAGTGATGATAAAGACATTTATAATATTACAAAAGACTTCTATTTCAGATAAATGCTGTTCTTCTGAACTTTAGTGTAGGCTGATTATTCTTAAAGATTGAAACAAATGTGCTTCAGCCAGGATAAAGAATATAAAAAGTGCTCTGAGTTGCTACAGAAAACAAAAAAATTGAGCAACAACAAAAGCATGATTCTCTGCCAGCAGGGTGGTAGAACTAGCGGTTTTCTCAGTAATGGCTGTAATCAAAGCAGCTCCGCTCATGAACGCTACTTTATCAGATAAAATGAAAATGCCATCAAAACTTTTCTGAAGACAGTTGGTTCCCTTCAGAGATACATTCATATAAAACACCCACTCTGCATTTTGATTTTGAAATCTGCTGTGCTCATGTTTATTCAACGAAGTCAAACGCCACAAATAAATCAGTGTATGGGAAACACTGGTAATGTATATCAAAATATCGTAACTGTGTTTAAAAATCGTATCACCGTTATTGAAAAAAATTATATCGTTATACATATTGATAATGAATTATTGTCCAGTCCTAGTTGGCTGTAATATGACTGTATGATTGGACAGAGTGGTTTTATCACTTTCTGAGGGAAAGACTTGTAACTGGAGATCTCTCTGTCGACTGCCCCCCCCCAAACACATAAACAAACACATGACATGATACTATTTATTTTTTATTTTAAGTAATATATGCAAATCTGCTAGTATTTGTCATACATAGTTATGTCATTTTTTGCATAATTCAGAATACGAATACTTCATGAATAATGAAAATAAACAATGTGCTCAGAATAATCATAATAACAGAGGACTCAGGAAGGCAGGAGTAGATCAGAGTTAGAATTTGGCTGAAGCCAGTCTGATCTGCAACTGCGGCCCAGAGAGCGTCCCAGGAGGGCTGAGCCACATTGAGCTAAAGCCATAAACCCCCCTCCTCTGGAAAGACCTCCATTAGGAGGAGGAGTAGTGGAGCACATGGACGGAAAAAGAAACAAACTTACTGTTTACTATTTGTCTTGTGAAGTGGTCAAATTCCAAACTTTTGTAGCATTTTTTCTTTGGAGTACAGTTGTCATGATTTCATGCACCAAAACAACATTTTCCACCTCCTCTTTGATCTTTAGAATTAAACAGGCTTATTTGCCACTGTACCTTTAAGACTTCTATATGTAAATGACTTCCTCTATGACTGCTTGCCATAAAATGAGTTACAGTGATATGTAGTCTAATGAAGTGCCATCTCGTTGTTTCAGGAAAAGATCACGTTTGTCGGTTTGTTGGATGTGGCCGCAATGATCGCTTTAACTATGTTATCATGGAGCTTCAGGTGAGGTCTGATTGACAGGTTATGCATTTATTCTAACTTAATATGTGCCGAATATTACAATTAATTTTTGATGATGATCTTACCAGCCTAATAGTTGTAATGTGAGAGTGCAGCAATGTTCGTAGAAAGCTATGAAGATAAATAATAGACAATAAAGATGGTTAAATCAACTTTCTTTCTCTTCCTTTCTTTCTTTCTTTCTTTGTTTCTTTCTTTCTTTCTTTCTTTTTTGTCATGAATAACAATGAGATAACATCAACTGTTTGACCTATAAAAAATTTACCTGTAAATGTATCACTTACCTACAGTATACATTAATTTAATTGTGCATGTAAGATGTAGATTTGTCTTTTTGTTTGTTGCAGTTTTTGAAGACCTCATGCTTTGCAGTCTGTGTGCATTTATTAATGACTTTATATTAAACCTGTTTTTTAATCAAATATTTGCAGCTAAAATGATTAACTGTTTTTTTTTTTTTTACTTTTCCAGGGCCGTAATTTAGCGGATCTGAGGAGGAGCATGAACCGTGGCACTTTCACAGTCAGCACTACACTCAGACTGGGTCTGCAGATCCTGGAGGCCATTGAGAGCATCCACTCAGTTGGCTTTTTACACCGTGACATCAAACCGGTAATACCTTTAAACTCTTTTAACTGCCTGCAACAACAAATTACAGTGATTACAAAATATATATGTGACCAGTACTGGCAAAATGAGTCAGAACGCGCAAGGGCTAATTACAAGGTACAGGGAAAACAAGTGAAAATGTAAATTTTGCTCAAATTTGAGGTATTCACAAAAATTATTTCATTAAGGGTGTATTCACACCTGTCTTGTTTGGTTCAATTGAATCGAACTCAAGTTCGTTTCCCCCCTTGGTGTGGATCTTTTGGGCAGGTGTGAATCTAGCAATCGCACTCGGGTGCAGACCAAACAACCGTACCGAGACCCAACTGAAGAGGTGGTCTCAGTCCGGTTCCAAACGAACTGTGGTACGGTTGAATGGATAAACCAACAAATGGATGACCTTAGCACATGTGTGGTTTTGTTTACAATTTCTGGTTCACTTGCAAAAAGGGCAGTGTGAAAGCGAACCACACCAAACAAAAAAAATCAACATTGTAGTTGGTACAGGAGGCCTTTATTCACCCCCCGGAGCCGTGAGAGGCACGTTTTATTATGGATGGATGCGCTTTAGTTGACTTCCTTTGGACTGTTGGAAAAAAAAACACCCACCCACTGCCATAAACATGGGCTAATTTTCATTTTTAGGCGAACTAACCCTTTAAGAGCGGTAAGCCATGAAAAGGATCTTACTCGCGTTGTCTGACACATCCGAAGTGTGCCCACAAAGACGCCTCTCAGACAGCAAGCTTATTATAGTTTTGAATTTTTAAATTCGTTTTTGCTATAAAATTCACTATAAAATTCAGTTTAGTTTTTATCAGTTTCATTAATATTTTTGTTCGTTTTAGTTTAGTTTTTATTTTGTGAACACATTTGTATTTAGTTTTTATATGGTTTAGTTTCAGTTTCAGTTTTAATTAAAATTTAGCAGAATCAACAGATCACTTCCAGAGCAAAGGACAAAGAAAGACGCAGGCATAATTTAACCTTAGTGAAGCAAACACAAAAGTGTTAGTTTAGCGACACAAAATTAAAGGCATGCTGAGATTGATTAGATGGTAACAGTATACAAATATACACCAAAGGAAGCAGTCAAGCCTTTTTTCTAAATGAATCTACACAAGTTGCGCTTAATGTTATATCTAATTGTGTTGAGATACTTAATATGAAAATAAATGTAGCCTAATTTGGTTATATGTCTTTTTTCTTATTTAACCATAATCACGATATTGTAACTGTCGTGTCTTGCTCACTTTTCCGTGAACAGCCGCGCATAAATCATAACTGGGACTAATGAAATTCAATAATAACGACAATCGTATTTAACAGTAAAGGCTCATATTTGAATATGTTCTTTTCTTTATTTATGAAGAATTATAAGCGTGTGTATGATGTGATTTAGCCTATGCGTATTTGTTCGAAAGTTTGGCAGAGTGATCTATCACAAGATGCTAGGCCAAGTTTTGTATTGTTTACAGAAAGGCATCTTTTTTTCTGTTAATTATCATGTTGCTCTGCATGTCTGTTTTTCTTCAAAGCACCAACTTGCCTAATGTTGGTTTGATTGCTTGTGTTACATGAGAAAATAAATAATTTTGCCTACCTGATGTAGATTAATGCGGGTTCGATTCGGGTTGCGACTCGCGGTCTTTGTCAAACTGTTCTGGTCTGGTACAGAAATAAATTAGTGCTGCTGTCGGATAATGGGTCGGGTGTTCTGTTAAGTACTGCTGGTGCACATTTACCAAACAAGACCCTAAATTGTCACACAGCTCATATATTTTTCTGCCAGGGGGTGATTACGAAAACGATTATTTATTTTTGTTTATTATTATTTTATTTCAGTTAGTTTTTCAATAACTGTTGTTAGTTTTTCAATAACTGTTGTTAGTTTCGTTTCATTTTAGTTTTTCAAATATTTTGACATTTTTAATTTATTTCAGTTTATGAAAAAATTTTTCATCAATCGTTTTCGTCTTAGTTTTAGTTTTCGTTTACGAAAATAACCTTATCAGACAGCACCCGATCCCAATATATACACACACACAGAAAAGTATTTCATCTGTCTTGGTGAGTATTAACACAAACATAATCTGTTATGTCTTAAGTAAAAGTAAATGTTTCTGAAAATTTACTTTGCTGACTTCAAACAGATGTAGCTCAGTCATTTTATGTCAAATTCCAACAAATCATATGAAAATAACAATAACTCATTTTTGACTGTTTGCTCATTGTGACTCATTTTGCCAGCACGGGTGACATATTTCTGTGTTGCAAATAAATAGCAGTATACTTAAATAGTACACTTATTATAACAATAGGATGCTTAAAAGTTTACTTCTTACTCAAAATATTGCAACCTTATTGTAATGGATGACTTGTTCACACTGTTTTCAGTCCAACTTTGCCATGGGCCGATTCCCTAGCACATGTCGAACGTGCTACATGTTAGATTTTGGTTTGGCGCGCCAATTTACAAACTCCTGCCAAGAAGTCAGACCGGTCAGTATCAATAGTCATTTCTAATGCAGTCTTTCTGACTGTACTTGTTGATATGTTTGTGAGTATTTATTTGTCGCTGGTGTTTATATATGCATATGTGTAAGATTCTATTCTCTCTCAGCCTCGTCCTGTTGCAGGGTTCAGAGGTACAGTACGATACGCCTCAATCAATGCCCATAAGAACAAGGTAAGAATCCCCCTGTTGTTCCTGCACAGTCTCAGCTGTTGTTGATAATCCTGCAGCTACCAGGATAATTCTGGTCTGATCCTATTTGTTTTGGTCTTTCTCTCACAGGAAATGGGAAGACATGATGACTTGTGGTCTTTGTTCTACATGCTGGTGGAGTTCTTGATTGGGCAGCTACCCTGGAGGAAGATAAAAGACAAGGTGCTGATCAGGCAGGAAGAAGTGCTGTGAAAAGCATTTTCTTGTTTGTTGGGAAGTGATGATGATATTTGTGTATTTATGCATTAGGAGCAAGTGGGGAAGTTAAAAGAGACGTACGATCATCGGCTCATGTTGAAACACCTGCCCCCAGAATTCAATGTCTTTCTGGAGCACATCAGTAATTTGGACTACTTTACCAAACCTGACTATCAGGTAAAAATTTGACAATTTAATAGATCAATGAAATATATAGCAGTTTTAGGTCAATCTCATGTGAAACTTTTTCTCTGCTCTAGCTACTGAGGACCATTTTTGAGAATAGCATGAGAACCTACAACGTAGTGGAAAATGACCCATATGATTGGGAAAGGATGAGCTCAGATAGCCCACTGACAATCACCGCTGCGGCAAACACGCCACAGCACCATACCCGCCTCACACCAGCTCAGATGGGGTAAATCATGTGACTGCTTTACTTTCATTTGGTCTTAAACATTTGCATTTTCCTAGTAGTGGTATCACCATGAAGAGTTCTCTGGTGCTTCTGTTTTCTTCCAGCATTGTGAATGCCTCACTGCTGCCTGGAGATCTTCTGAAGGAGAACACAGATGAAGTTCTGCAAGATGAGCACCTTAGTGATGGGGACAATGTTCGGCCCGAGAACCTGCCTGGATCTCCGAACCTTCCTCTCAGGAACCAGGAGACTGATGTCTGGGAGGACCTGGACCGCAACCGGAACCGAATCGGTCCTACTGTCTGGAAGGTACCAGAATATATACCATGAACTGAATCAATCGTAGACATCTTTGACTATTCTTGGAGGTTTCATATTCTGTTGTCATTCTCTTCTAGATGGGAACAGAGTATGAGCATAGCAACCAAGGCAATCAGAGCCCCCATGCAGGGCCTAGCATTGGTTCACCAGTGCGAGTCCGGTCAGAGGTGGTGCCCTCAGATAAAGACACTCCTCTTCTGAGGAAACTGCGCAACATCCATAGCTTTGAGCTGGAGAAGAGACTAACTTTGGAGCCCAAACCCAACACTGAGCGTTTTGTAGAGGCCTGGTAAGTGACTTCTACACTCAAGATTAATTTTTTTCAAGTATCCAGCAACTATTCAGTATGTTCTGAAGACTTAGTGTGCATTCTTTTGGTTTCTGTGACCAGTTCTGGCAAGCAGCCACCTGGTAGAGCACAGGAACGGGATGCTGATGGTGTCCCTGCCATGCCCATGTTGAACGGAAGTCACACAGAGCGTGTTTGGCACTATGATGAGGAATTCCGCTCTGGTGGTGGCTCGCCCAAGCCTGCTTCGCCGGGATCTCCTGAGCAGGGCGACGGTGCAGCTAACAGCGGCTTTGTTGCTCTAAACCTGAGCTCAGGTCTACAAGATGTTGAGTTGCGTGACTGGGTGATGGTAGAAAAGGGCTCTGACCTGCAGGACTTCAAAGAGGTAGCAGGAAGTAGCCCAGGTCATGAGGCTAAACTAACTAGTAGCCCATCTGATGAGTGTGAAGAGGAGCCAGAAGTTTTGCAGCCAATGGATGAATCACCAGATAAAGAATCCACTCCTAGTCCCGTACATGGAGATGCCCACACGCCTCACACAGCCCAGGGCCCACAAAGGATGGATCGGTTGGAGCTCAGTGTATTCCCCTCTGCTGGTGGGCCTCCTGTTACCCCCACCAGCCCTGGTGAGGCACTAGCCGAAGGAGCACTCACACAGGTAACTATGGCTCAGAAAACTGTTTTTTGCTAAAATGTCTACAATTTAAAATTTGGTTAAATGATCTTTAGACCCATCCTCAGAAAAGGTTTCAGAAAACAGCTCAGTTATGACAAAGGTGCCAAACATAACATGAGGCTTGGCAATGCTTTAGCTCAGTGGTTCCCAAACCTGTCCTGGAGGACCCCCTGCCCTACACATTTTGTATGTCTCCCAAATCAGACACAACCAATTTAGTTCTTGAAATCTCTACTAACGAGCTGATGAGTGGAATCAGGTGTGTTAGATAAGGAGACATACAAAAGGTGCAGGGCAGGGGGGCCTCCAGGACAGGTTTGGGAATCACTGCGTTTAGCTTATCAAGACAAATTTTGGATTGGTGTTATCGGTACTATGACCAAAGGGGACCTGAACAGTAGGATGACAGTGCCACCTAGTGGTCAGAAATTTAGTACAAATCACAATGACTTTTTAATTTTTTTTTTTTTTTTTGTCACACATATTATATTTTAGAGATAATATTTTATATAAAGCCTGTGTAAACCCTGCCAAGTTTCTAACTAAATTTAGATGAGGTGAATTTTAGACCGCTTCTCTCTTACAAATGTGAACATGAACAAGCCAGACAGGAACTGAGTATGAGGTAACACTTTGCCAAGTATCTTGGCAACACTTTAATCATATACAAAACAAAAAAAGACAGTAATCTAGACAAACTAGTTGATTAAATGCATGTGTGTTAGGTGCAGTGGTTCCAACTGGTACACAATATAAGGTTACTTAAAAGGTATAGTTCACCCAAAAATGAAAATTACCCCATGATTTACTCTCCCTCAAGCCATCCTAGGTGTATATGACTTTCTTCTTTTAGACAAATACAATCTGAGTTATATAAAAAAAATTGTCCTGGCTCTACCAAGCTTTATAATGGCAATGAATGGGTGGTGGTCTATAAATCCTGCATAAATTTGAAAAGTTCCCCAAAAAAACGAAAGCCTGATATTAGAGCACAAATGCAATGTGGAACGAGCATACTCACTCACGTACGTACACACACACATGCACACACACACTCTCTCACACACCCACCCACCATTCACATCTGCTAATTACAGTTGTTTTTTGGTATTGGTTTATTTACATTTAAGTAAAATAAAATTGTTTTTGGTGTCAAAATTGTTTTTATTTTCTTTTTAGATTGAAATAAATATGTGCCTGCAATCAAGTTTTAGTGACAACTTGTGTGGCATTTCTGCAAATTTATGTGGCATTATTGCAAAAGGAGGCACTTCAAAATATCTCAGACAACAAAAACAAATTCTAAACTTTGAGAAAAATATTGTTTTTTTATGTATTTTATAATGTTTCATTATATTTTTACAAAATATATATCAGAAAAGTTGTAAGAGGAGCAGTTGGCGACTTCCAGAAAAATGAATGGATCTCTATGGGCCTCTGCTGGATATGTATGGTCATTACACTATTCTTTCAAAAACTCTATTTTATACAAGTTTTTCTCTAACCAGCAGATGGCAGAATTCTAGACCTAACACCTAGATCAATTTCCAGAAGCAACTTAAATCAAATTTAGATCATAATTTAAGTATTTTTTTCATAAAAATATGATATTTTACATGCAAGCTAATGGTGTAGTTGTGGAATTTTGTGGTAAACAGGTACAAAAGTACTTCATATCTCCCAAAACACAGCATTAATTTATAGATAAGAAGTAAACAAAAAAAAAATATATATATATTATTTGTATCACTAAAAATGTATATATTTTTTTACAATTACTCTATCAATTTCTGCGGTCATATTGACCCCAAAGTCCCTTTGTGTAAATAGGAAATTAGGGACTTAGGAGGGTTAAACACCCCTCATGAAAGTTTCCTTTCTACTACTCTTTTCTGGATGTCGTAAATAAGGTTAACACTTTTTATGCCACACACTCACAAGTGTCAGCAGGATAAAGGTGGTCTCTGAGGGCAGCTCACCTGTCAGCCACAGTAATGAGATACAGACCGCTCACCCTCAGGTCTGTGATGTAAGCTTACGGTAGTCTGAGCTAAGCTGATCTTGTTACCTGAGCTCTTGTATCCTCACGGCCCAGGTCAGGACACTGTCTGTGGAAGGAGTGTTGTAAAACCACACAGAGCTGGCTTAATTTATTACAATGTTGCAGTTTCAAGTACATTACTTACCCTCTGAAAGTTTGATTTAAGTACTGAGGTCTCTGGAAGATGTCAGTGAATTCCTTCTACCGACATAACCGTCTGCTTCCTCTTCCTTCATTACCTCCTACTATTTTTCTGGCCATTTTAATATCTTTTTACTTTAATTTCTCCAACTTCACTACCCACTCACCACCCCTGATTCACCTGATCCACCTCACTAAACGCTCTTCGCCTCCCTTCCACTGTTCCCCATTTTCCTTTTCTAGCTGCCCACCTCTCCTGCATCCCAACCTGAGGAGCTTGTGGCAAGGACGTGCAGCCCCCTGCACCTGCGCTCCCCTAGCCCGCTCACCCTCCTGACCACCCTGTCGGACCCCCTCCACCAGCGCGCCCCGCCTGGGTTGTGGCGCAGCCAATCTGCAGACCACCAACACCACCCTTCCTCTTCCACCTCCTCGTACCACGCCTTGCTGCCACTACCTTCCCAGCCCCGTGCTGCTCATTCTCCTGGACGCAGGAAACTTCCTGCCATTCCAGCGACAGCTGCAAACACCAAGTTCCCCTCAGTCATACGAATCACCCGCGCTCAGCTTCAGCAGGTGAATAGGCACTCCCATTCCGTGCTTCCCATAACTTCGACCATCTCTGCCCACCAAACATGTCTTCTCTCCAGTCTTACTGCTTCCTATGTTCTGTATGTTCTTGATTTTTGCTGTTGTATTTGACTTGTTTTTTGTGCGCTCTCTCCTCAAAGAACCCCAGGAATACTGTTCTGTCCATTATGCATGCTCAAAAAATTTTCTGTCGAGGATGTCCTTAAAACGGTGTACTTTGTTAATAGCTCTGTTCCTGGTAAACCTAGTGAACTAAGTTTGGGTCTGCCTAACAGGTCTGCCTGTTGCAGTGTAATAACACTACTGTAGCCTGGTGTATTGTACAACAGGTTATCTTTTCTAGGTATATAGTAAATTTTATTGTTTTACATTTTATTACTTGCAGGGCTGTCACTAGTGTTTTTGTGACCCTTGTACTGTTTATGACAGGGGTGTCCAATCCTGCTCCTGGAGGGCCACTGTGTTAGCTTAGCATCATGCTAACTTGAAACTCAGTTGGAATCAGTTGTAAGTCAAGTCCTCCGCTTCAATTGAGGAGATAATTGTGTGCGTTGTTTGTGCCATTCAGAAGTAATGCTTATTTAGAGAGTTCCAAATCATTCACTAGGTTTTGGAACAGGGCTTATGTGTTTTTGTTCCTCTGAATATGTGACTAACCATCTTTTATCCTGTTTAATTCAGTCAGGTTTTGCTTTTCATCCATGTTGTCTAAAGCAAGGGTGTCTAATCCTGCTTCTGGAGTGCAACTGTACTGCAAAGTTTAGCTCCAACTCTAATTAAACACACCTGAACCAGTTAAGTTCTTCTGGATTACTAGAAACATCCCAGCTTGGTGTTTTGAAACAAATTGAAACTAAACTCTGCAGGACGTTGTCCCTCCAAAAGCAGGATTGGACACCCCTGGTGTGAAGGATATTATAACTTAGACATTCTCTTTTCACTAACATAAAGGTGTTGTGTGTGGTTTGTCAAATATCTATTTATATCTGCATGCAAGCATGTTTGGTTACCAATACAAGCATCTATATCAAGACTGAACCTGAATTTGTGACCCCCAGGTGACATCAAGGACATGAACATTTATGTAACCTAAAGCTAATTTTCTCTATCCCTCTCTCAGCTGACAGCTCAGCGCCCCTCTGTGCTGTCCTCCCAATCTGCATCCGACAGTGTTCCACTGGAGAGACGCGATACTGAAAATGGCAACAATGAGATGCATCCACATGACAACACAGCTGACATCAACTCCCCACAGGAGCAGGTTGCCTTCCAGCCCACCAGCCCCTCTAATGTTGAGGGGGATCCTTTGCTAAATGGGAATGGCTCTCTGAAACCTTCAAGCCCAGTGCCAAACCTGGTGCCGTCTCCACGGACGCCTCCCTCTCCGCGTAGCCCAGTTCTGATGAATGGCTGTCTTACACCTCCTGCAGACACACAGAGAGATGGCAACGAGCAGCCCCCAAAACTAAAAGACCCCAAGAGTGAGTCTCCCATCACTGAGTGCTCTATTGAGCCTAACCAGTGCACTCTGGAGGAGGGAAAAGAAGATGCTCCTTCCAGAAACGGCCCTATTTCTCCAGTCTCTGCTCCCAAACAAGACCTCAGTCGTCGGCACAGCCGTATCCCAGTGTTAGAACCATCTAGCCTTCTGGATCCACCACCTGGATCTGCTAAAGAGAAGTTGCTGCAGAGGAGGGTTCACCACATTCCAGTTTCACCCTCCGCTTCCCCGTCGCTATCCTCCGACAGGCGTGTAATCGTGGCTGCTATGCAGCGGGACCAGATTTCTTCTGCCTCTTCTGAACGTTCTCAAGATGAAGAATCACTTCTGGGTTCTCATTCCGATCGTCATGGAGATGATGCTCCCTCACTGTCCTCATCCTCCAGCCCACTTTTACGGAAGAGCAAGATACCACGCCCAGTTACTCCCACAACAAGCGGGGAAGACATTACTGCACACTTCATGCCCCGTCCACCACCTGGAAAACCTCCTAGCCGCTCCACTGTGGATGGAAGGTAGTTAGCAAACATATAGCCAACATATTGTTATTGTACATACGTGGTCCTGTCAGAATATCTAGCCCTAGACCAGTGGTTCCCAATCCTAGTCCTCCACGTTTTTGATGTCTCTCTTATCTGACACACATTTGAGTTCTTGGAGTAGCCTATTTACTAATGACCTAATGAGTTGAATCAGGTGTGTTTGATTAGGGACACTTCTAAAATGTGCAGTGTTGGGGGTGCTTCAGGACCATGAATGGAAAACCACTGCCCTAGACCGAAATTTCTGACATTCTAGACCAGGGGTGTCAAACTCAGTTCCTGGAGTGCCGTAGCCCTGCAGAGTTTAGTTCCAACCCTGCTCCAACACACAAACCGTGTAGTTTTCAAATAAGCCTAAATGACTTAATTAGCTGGATCAGGTGTGTTTAATCAGGGTTGCATCTAAACTCTGCAAGGCTCCGGCGCTCCAGGAACTGAGTTTGACACCCCTGCTCTAGACCAGTGGTTCTCAATCCTGGTCCTGGAGAACCCCCAACACTGCACGTTTTCGATGTCTCTCTTTTCTGACACACATTTGAGGTCTTGGAGTAGCCTATTTACTAATGAGCTGATGAATTGAATCAGGTGTGTTTGATTAGGGAGACATCTAACGTGTAGTTTTGGGGTTCTCCAGGACCAGGATTGAAAACCACTGTTCTAGAAAACCAAAATTCTTACCTACCTCTAAGAACTTTGGGACTACAGTATGTCCACCAAACGTGGCACAGTCGTTCAGGCTGTTCAAAACACCTTATCAGCTTCCTGTCAGTTTTCTGT
Organism: Spinibarbus caldwelli; assembly: GCA_039654775.1. Lineage (NCBI taxonomy): Eukaryota > Metazoa > Chordata > Actinopteri > Cypriniformes > Cyprinidae > Spinibarbus > Spinibarbus caldwelli. Next base: position 23,556,968 of record CM077250.1, read on the forward strand.
CTACTATCGAGAACACCTAAGCAAATATCCAGAATGTTTTATTAAAGGGATAGTTCACCCAAAAATGAAAATTCTGTCATTAATTACTCACCCTCATGTTGTTCCAAACCTGTAAGACCTTCGTTCATTTTCGGAACACAAAATAAGATATTTTTGGTGAAATCCGAGAGCTTTCTGACTAGGACTGCATGATAAATAACATGCGATATTCATGCGCATCTTGTCAGTAAAGCCGGTTCTGTAATCAGTAGTAAATCTCAATCACATGCATGCTTTCAGATGGAGCAGCATTTACTATACAGAGCCGTAGTTCACTGACTATGTGCGCAAAACCACATTCATAATCGCAGACAATTTCATCGATATTATACATCGATATTATGAAATCGCGCTGCGATAATAAAGTTGTTTGCGTAGCTTCTCAGTGAACTACGGCTCTGTGTAGTAAATGCTGCTCCTTCTGAAAGCACCTGAAAATACCACATTTAATAACACGTTTTTACTCAAAACTCACTTCATAACGTCAGTTGAGTGATTGAAATAAATCCCTCTGTGAGATGATGTGGCTTCTTACACAGAATAAGGCACGCAACATATTTCCTAGGATTCTAAGCAGTGATAAAGGCATTGCATTATTATATACTTTATTATAAGAAAAACTGTAATAAGAACAACATATATTGTTGTAGTCGTGTGTTTATTAGTCACGTCGAATCAATGGAAGCAGTTAAATCTTGGATTTCCTGGATTTCTTCTGCGAGGCGTATTTGGAGTTTCAGCGCGAGAGCGCCCTCTGGCCTTCAGATGGAGATTTACTACTGATCACAGAGCCGTGCTTCACTGACAAAATGTGCATGACGCAGCTTTTGCCTAATGTCGATTGCAATATCATTGCAATTTATCACGATTTATTGTGCAGCCCTATTTCTGACCCTGCATAGACAGCAACAGAACTACCACGTTCAAGGCCCATAATGGTAGTACATTATGGTAGGACATTAATAAAATAGTCCATGTGACATCAGTGGTTCAACCTGAAGTTTATGAAACTACAAGAAAAGTGCGCAAAGAAAACAAAAATAACGACCTATTCAACAATTTCTTCTCTTCCATGTCAGTCTTCGATGCACATTCAAGAGAGTATCATGGCGCTTGCGTGTGTTGCTGTTGATGCAGGAGCCGACATTGTTACATAGAACCCGGATGTGCTGCAGTTTGTTTACAAGCAGAGGAAGATGCTGTACTTAAAACAGTTTTCGTAAACAGAGAGGATGACTTGCACTTTTTTGCCCAGCCTTACTTATTTGAACCAGAATATTCAGAAGATGAACTAAGAGAGATGGATGTTCTACAGCAGAATGTCGGCTCCTGCATACCTTGTAGCTCTCGTAGCTTCATAAAATTATGGTTGAACCACTGATGTCACACAGACTATTTTAACGATGTCAGAAAGCTCTCGGATTTTATCAGAAATATCTTAATTTGTGTTCTGAAGATGAACAAAGGTCTTACGGGTTTGGAGCGACATGAGGGTGAGCAATTGGTGACAGAATTTTAATTTCTGGGTGAACTAACCCTTTAATTCCTAACAATTACCTAGAATACATTTTGCAATCACATAGCATTGACCCTGAATACCAATAACAACCTAGCCACAGTAACCACTCAGACCACTAGTAATGCCCATCAGCTATCCAGAATGTGTTTTGCAATCAGTCAGCAATGCTGTCTACTAACTAGCAACCATCCAGAACACCCTAGCGACCACAGAATGCCTTGGTAATACTTAGCAATCACCCAGAACATTTTAGCAATCACTTGGCAATGCACCAATCAACCATAAAAATAGTTGCAACAACATGACATGTAGCCATACTCGGAATTTGTGCTCTGCATTTCACCCATCCAACTGCACACACAGAGCTGTGAGTAGTGAACACACACCTGGAGCAGTGGGCAGCCATTTTTGCTGCAGCACCCAGGAAGCAGTTGGGAGATCGGTGCCTTGCTCAAGGATCTCACCTCAGTCATGGTATTGAAGGTGGAAGAAAGTGCTGGTCATTCACTCCCCCCACATACAATCCCTGCTGATACCAAGACTCAAACCCGCAACCTTCGGTTACAAGTCCAGCTCTCTAACCATTAGGCCACGATTGACCCTTTTTTTTGTGTCATAGCAGAACACCCTAGCAACTTTCTAGCAACCACCTGGCACCCTACCAGATCACCTGGAATGTTGCTAGACATTAAAATGATGGGTGCTAAGGTGTTCTGGGTGGTTGGTATTGAATTGCTTAGTGGTTGCTGTAGTGTTCTCGATGGTTACTAGGCAGTAGCTAAAGCCTTTTTTTTTGATAATTGTAGATGTTTATCAGGCAGTCTGTTATTTCTTCATCAGTTGCATGCTATAGCATAGTTTGACTTCATTTGACTTCTCCTCCAGGCTACGGCGGTACAGGATTCGTGCCGGAAGCACCAGTGACTCAGATCTGCTGACCTGTCTGGCCCAGCTAATGCACGCCAGCTCGCCCCGTGGCTCTCCGCACACCAGCTGCTCCTCCCCTCAGCACATGGGCGCCAGGCACGTGTTTGTCGGTCCCACCGCTGCTTATCACCTCCACCAGCGCAGCTCTAGCGCCTCCCCCCGCAGCTACTCCTCACTACAGCACTCCATCAGCTCTTTCTCGTCCCGCCACGAGCACCGCGGGGGCTGTCTGGGCCGCTGTCATTCTCCTCCTTTATCGGGCTCACCTCCCCTGCGCCGCTCTCATCCTCACACGCAGGAAGGATGCTGTGGGAGACAGGCCCGCTCTGCCACCGTACACACCCAGCGGGGCAAAGCCGGCATCCGTGAGGTCAGGTGCTCGAGCAAGCTGAGCAGATAGTCAACTATAGGTTTCAGACACTGGCGGAAGATGTGAACGAGTGAAAGTGTGAAAGAGTGAAAATTTCCACAATAGCTAAAGAAAAATATGATTCTCATTCCTTCGCACATCTGCAAATCCTTTGCTTTCTCTCCATCAGTAGCCTCAATTTTAGGATGCTGACTTTTGGGAACACCAAAGTCACTTTTAGAACATGGGAGGTTATACATGATGGCGATTGGCTGGATCTTTAGTATTTTATAGTTTCTTTTCTTTCAATCATTCCAGAGCTTTTATGAAGATGATTGTATGTATTCATGATCTTCATGAGGTTTGCATCAAGATTGGCTGTACTATAGTATTTATGACATTATTTATTTGGGCTTTGATGCATTGCAGCCCTCTCTGAGCAGTGGCAGGTACACTGATAGATCATGCAATCATTAACCTTTTCTGTGCTTGTGCTTTGGCTACTGTCAGCGCTTAGACATGGCCTGAAACATTGTACGCAATTGTGTGAACTGAAATGCTTTAATTGGCATTAGGGCTGTCAAAATGGCTGAAAAACTAAATTCGAATTTTGTATTTAAATATTAGCAATATTCGAATTCTATTTTAATTTTTTTAATCTTTTAATTTTAATTTAAAATGCATAATTTCTGTTAGGGTGAGAAAAAGCTTTTGGCTTCTCTCCTGAGGCCACAAGAGGGCGCCTAGAGCAAAATAGTACCAATAACCATTTATTTAAAGCAATAACATAACATGACTGTGAAAAAAATGCATAATGTTTAAAATAATGTTTATAAACCAATTATAATTAAGTTGCTTAAACAACTATAAACAAAGCAGCATCATGTATGGGGAAAAAAAAAAACCCACCATAGTCTCGAGATATGTTTTTTTTTCAAAGTTGAACTTGCATTAATTTTAAATGGCTTTCTAAACTTGCAGCTGCAGACTAGGTGTCCCTGTAGAAAATGCGCGAAATATGCATTCTATGTGAATGACTTGGTTTCATTTTTGATGTAAACAAGATCTTCTCCCCATTGTTCTTTTTTTCCACAATATTTTTAATGAACAACACAGCAGCGCCACATCTAGTGGCTTCAACTGGATAGGCTAACAAAAACATTATAATGCAACAATACTTACATAGTCATTGCATCTCGAGCGCCACTGATAAGGCTGCCTCCTTAATGCACACCTAAAAATGTGGATTTTTATTTTAAATTCGACAAATATTTGAAATTCAAAATTTATTTTTTGACAGCCCTAATTAGCATGTTGCATTCAAAATCTCTGAAACAAAAACTCAGTCATTAGTTTTCTTAAAGCCCAAAGTATACTTCGGTTTTTACATGTACGCGAGGGTCCATGAACAGTGTGCGTGACACATATTTCATCACCAGAATAGTACGCATAGATATGTATATATATCTATGATAGTACGCACGTACTGTATGCGCATCACCCCATTTTTGTAACCTCATGTACATTGCAGGTCGCACATGCGCATTGAATTTGTTTTGTACTAATCAGTTGTTCCACAAGGTGGCAACATTGGCCGCTGTTTCACAGTAGAAAATGAAATGTGTGAGGGGTTATGAGATAGCAGCATCTTTAGTTTAAAAGAGTACAAATATATTTTTATCGGTCGTAATAACTTCTGGAGAAAAGTAGCGCAGACACTGAACTAAGATGAACCTATGTTTGTGCATGCTATCAAATGGAGTTTACTTTGAAAGGCTGTGCGTTCGACTGTATGCATACGCTAACGTATACATACATAAACGATGTATATACTTTGGGCTTAAGAATTTATTTTTAGCTCAACTAAAATCATGAGCGGAGCAAGAGTTAGAATATTGCTGATTTAGTTTACACCTAAATGAAAATTATGTCATCATTTACCCACTCTCATGTTGTTCCAAAACTTTCTGTGGAACATATAAGAAAATATCAGAAAATATTTTTTGTTCATACAATAGAAGTGATTGGTTAATCAGTGATGAATAATTTGTTTGGTTACCAACATTCTTCAAAAGATCTTCTTGTGTGTTCCACAGGAAAAAGGTTTTGGAGCTACACAAAGGTGAGTAAATGATGACAGAATTCTCATATTTAGGTGAACTATGCCTGTGTTCAATGGGACCATGTGCTTGTACTTGCGTAGACTGTTTCTGACCTCACTGAGTTTGCAAGAGGAAGTTTTTCAAGAAATGGTGATCACTGAAACAATCGAGAAAAAAAAAGTGTTCTTGCGCTTCGACGTGCCTCAAGAAGATTTGCTTTAGAATATACAGTATATAAGGCAGGCTCAAGCTTTCAGAATCTGGAGACACTAACTATGTGTTCATTTTCCTTTTCTGTAGAGCCTCTGGTATCCCACAGCAATGTACCATTTCCAGCAGAACACAATGTCATATAAGTCACACTTATTTGTACTGGTTATTTGCAGGCCCTCATATAATCTATGCCTGTTATACTTAGCAGAAAACGTAAAACTGGACCCTCCATCATTGCATTTTTGAATATAAAATATTTTAGTTAATGTGATTTGTGCTTTCAGCTACTAATAAGATTGACGTACTCTTAGCTCTGTTAAGCATTTACCATTGTTAACCCATTTTACAGATTCCAAGCAGATTCTCTCTGCGTGTCTTGGCTTTGCATATCAAAAATGACTTCTCACCTTGCATACAATATCAGAGATCTGTCAACTTAATGTTAAAAAGGAAGGTTTTAAAATTGCAATAATTTCTTATTTTATGGGAAGAGTTCTGATATGATAGCAGTAGCCAATAATCATTAATCAAATGTATAGTTTTATTATATGTGCCACATGATTTATCCAATCAAACAAAACTGAACAAAAGTTAGTTTACTTTCCAGAACCTCAACATTTTTGGCTGCTATTTGGCATTTGTCATTCATGTCAAAGTTTTACATGTTTCAGAGTTCATTAAAAAAAATTAGAATACCTATTTTTAAAAAGCATGTATGGAAAGATTTTCTGGACTATTTTCAAATAGAATTGCAAATTGTATTTTCAATTACGTTTTCCATATGTGGATGCATAAATTGTGACAATCCAAATGCAATTGCAAATCTTGCATTACCGTTTGCATTTTTGCTTTCGCAAACGCACAGTGACTGCCACATTTCAAATGAAAAAGCAAAGTCTATTTGCAACTGTATTTCCCATGTCTTACGAGTTATGAGCCTGTCATATTTAAATAGCAATATTAATTACCACATTTGCTTTTTCACTCTCTCTGCGTCGTGCATATAACCTGCCAAAACTCAAATGAAATCGCAATTCCTTTTGCATTTGAATTTCCGATGTCTACACTGAAAGCTGTCAATCAATGTGAGGGGGCGGGACTAAACTAGGGGGCGTGTTTGTTTTGGGAAATTCACTATTACCCAAACGCTTTTCACCTGTCTCAACATCTCTCACTGTTTCTCTCACTCTGATTGACGCAAGTGAACTGTTGAATAAAATATAAAGTAAGGTGGAAAATGGGTAAATAAATATAGTTTGGCACGGTTTTGTTTGCTTACGAATAAAATGTACTGTAATAAGTGTAGAATTGCACTGTCTGTTTTCTCACTTGCATCAATCAGAGTGAGAGAAACAGTGAGAGATGTTGAGACAGGTGAAAAGCGTTTGGGTAATAGTGAATTTTGACCTATTGTGCGTACCGTTTGTGTCTCTGTTATCAGGGGATAATCGCTTTATTTGGGGTAAAAAAGACAGAATTATGTATTGTGCCAAGAAGGTTGCACTGTCTGTTCGTTAACACAGGCACGAACTGATTGGCAGCTGTCTTTAGCAGAGGCTTTACCGATTACATCCATTGATCAAAGCATTCGGCACGGTCGTCTGTGAGTGACGTCACCTTCCAAAACAAACATGCCCCCTAGTTTAGTCCTGCCCCCTCACATTGATTGACAGCTTTCAGTGTAGACATCGGAAATTCAAATGCAAAAAGAATTGCGATTCCATTTGAGTTTTGGCAGGTTATATGCGCGGCGCAGAGAGAGTGAAAAAGCAAATGTGGTAATTAATATTGCTATTTAAATATGACAGGCTCATAACTCGTAAGACAGGGAAATACAGTTGCAGATGGACTTTGCTTTTTCATTTGAAATGTGGCAGTCACTGTGCGTTCGCGAAAGCGAAAATGCAAACGGTAATGCAAGATTTGCAATTGGATTTGGATTATGTCACAATTTATGTGTCCACATATGGAAAACGCAATTGAAAATACAATTTGCAATTCTATTTGAAAATAGTCCGGGAAATCCTTCCATAAGCAAGCAGCTAATTCCCTTCAAAGACTGGAACATTAAGTTACACAGCCGTCTTCCTTCTCCGCCTGTACAATGCTGTAATATAGCTTCCACTTCCCATAGAAGGCCAACTCTTTGCATGAGCTACAGAAAAATAACAAAACGCTGCCGTGTACAATAAACACAGCTTACAAGTTTTCATATACCAGGAGTTTGTAGCCTGATAAGTACTGTCAGCTTGTAAATAGGGACTTCATGTTTGTTTTCCTGTCTGTCCTCTGGTTTATGTCTTAAATTGATTCTATTAACCTCATTACCCATGTTTTAACTTTATATCAGCACTTGCAGAGCGACAGTTTGTGTACTTACTCAATCCTCAACTGGTTAATATGCATTTATGTGTATGAGGATGTAATCTGGTAGGTGATTTACCAGAGCATGTGGGATATTAGCATATGGCATCATAAAAATCCTAATATTTTCTCACAGTATGAAATATAGGGATTAGAGAAAAGGCATAAGTATAGCAAGATTTATTTATTTATTTATTTATTTATTATTAATAACTTTAGTCAGACACTAATTACAGTTGCAATCACAGTCTTGTATAATATATAGTCAGTTATTGGTATTAATGGGTCAGATTTAAGACACTATCTGGTCAATCACCTTAAAAACAGCTGTTTTCTACCATCACTGCAATAAATCCTTTGGCCGAAGGAGATTACAAGCAAATTTCACCGTAGCAAACTTTTCATGTTTATTAGATCACTGTTTAATAAAGAAAACAGAACAGAATTGTCCATCTATTTACTGATTAGTGAAATACCATTTAGTATACTGGTTTTATCCCATACAAAACAGACTATTTAAAAACAAATTTATGTCACTGAGGTTGTTTTTCTTTGCTTGTTGGATCTCTACCTATTTTTTTCCATGCATTTTGTCTGTATATCGAACACTGAAACTGCACAGTATTGTTTTGACAATGGACTGAAAGTTAATCTGTGTAGTAGCTACGATTTCTCTGTTTGCATTTCTTCTATAACAGTGCAAAGGGAGTGAACAAAACTAGAAAGTTGTGAATGTTCCAAAGGCTGAATTTCTCTATTACTGCTATATTATTAATAGTCACAAAATGACACGTAATGATGTAACAGTATGAGAAAAGAAAATAATACATGATACAGTTTTACATCTGTATAATTTTTTTTCTTACTGCATATTGTTGTTCACAATTTGTGAAGTTAAATGTACAGTGTACAAAAGAATGTTATGGGGTGGGACATTGTACATTATTGTAATTATTTGTGTTATTTTTATTTGTATCATAAATGCCTTGTACAGTGTTATTTTTTCGTTTAGTTGTTTTTTTTTTTTCAGTTGGAATTATTTTGTATTTTATTTTTATAAACTTGCTATGAATAAAATTTTCATTCAGCATGCCAACAGGTGTCGGACTTTTGTTTTGAAAACCTGACGTAAAGCGTTACCATAGCGCGCTTCTTGTCTAGTTTCACAGTTTGAAACAGTTACCATAGAAACCGCACTTCTTTACGTGAAGACGTCTCTAAACATCCGCGATTACCAAAATGTTGGATTTGACAGTAAATTTAACCTCTCTGGGGTTTGAGGCTGGTCTCGGTGAAGATGAGAAAGTTTTGGTATTTCTGCGCAGTCGGGCCGCTGGCTTGACTGTCGGTGGATGTGCGCACGCTGTATTTGCATATAAACTTCTCAGTTCATTAAGGTATGAAGAGTCCAACACTGTTGTGGATCTCAGACGACTGATAATTCTCACATAGATGCGGTTTTCACTACAGGTATGAACATTTTCACACAGAAAGAAAGTGAACGCTGCGAATGGCTGCGCTGCTGAAGCACATCTGTCTGTTGGCGTAGTGGGAGGAGGACACATGGGCAAACAGCTGGCGACGGCTTTACTGGGTGCCTCAAGCCTCAAGCCCCGCCACATCAACATCTCTACCAGAAGACCCGAGACATTAGGTTAGTGAGTCAATATACTGAAATAAAGTATGATCAAAATTAATTATGCACTATTGTATTCATTAAAATATTAGTAAATAAACACATACACACACGTGTATATATATATATATATATATATATATATATATATATATATATATATATATATATATAAAATTTTTATTGTTATTTAAATAAATTAATTAATGTTTTTATTCATCAAGGATTAATTAAATGGATCAAAAGGGACTGTAGAGACAATAACACTGTTCCACAAAAATCTATTTAAAATAAATTCTTTTGAACTTTCTATTTATCAAAGAAAATGTATCACCAGTCAGAAACCAGTCAGCTATTACCATCATAAGCACCAAATCAGCATATTAGAATGATTTCTGAAGGATCATGTGACACTTAAGACTGGAGTAATCAATTCAGCTTTGATCACAGGAATAAATACATTTTAAAATATATTAAAATAGATACCAGTTATTTTAATTGTAATAATATTACTGATTTTACTGTATTTATGATCAAATAAATGCAGCCTCGGTGAGCAGAAAAACATAGAACTATTTGAAGTCTTAGAACTTTATCTATCTATCTATCTATCTATCTATCTATCTATCTATCTATCTGTCTGTCTATCTATCTATCTATCTATGTTTGTTTATTTATTATTTAATATTATTATTATTATTGCAACTTAATAAGTAGCTGCTTAGTTGTGATAGTTTAAGCAACTAGTTCATATGTTTCAAAGAGAATAAAAAATAAAGAATTCCTAAAATATATATATATATATATATTTGTGCAGCTAAGATTAATCATGTTTCATTGGACACTTATTAAATAATTTATTTGAGAAACAAAATATATTGGCTAGTTCAACCAGATGCAGTTCTACAGTTTTTGAGTGCATTTAGACTGCCGTTCAAAAGTCTCTCATGCTTGCCAAGGCTGCATTTATTTGATCATAAATACAGTAAAAACAGTAATTTCCCAGCAATCCGTTGTGATAGTCCTCAAATCACTGTGTCAGGCTGGACATATTTGTGTGTGTGTATCCTTGAAGGCCCATCAAAGCTGTCCACATGCATGTGACCACTGGCGCCCTCTTGTTATGGTAATTATGCAGTCAAGAGCAGTTTCCCCTCTAATGCTTTACAAATCATAAAAATCCTCCTGAAAACCAGACAGTGTTACGACTCGTATGCCTTAATAGATAAATCAGAATTTTCATCAATCCTATTAGTTCATTAAAAAAATCTCTTTTCTTTGGTTGGCCCATAGGAGAATATTCAAACGTGGGTGTTGAGTGTTACTTTGACAACATTAGACTGGCTAAATGGGCAGACGTGCTGTTCCTGTGTGTTTTGCCCTCTCAACTACCTCAAGTCTGCGCAGACATTCGCTGCCATCTGTCTTCAGACTGTCTGGTGTACAGCTTCACCTCAGCAGTGCCACTCAGCAGGTATTCAGATGAACATGCTTAAGATTATTAGCCTTAGTTTTGAATTCCCACTGTTATTTATTATGGAATAAGAAAAATTACCTGTGCTTTGTTATCTGCTTGTTGATAGATTGTCTCTCAAATTTTGATGATACTTCCAAATTAGATTTTGAGGGAGTAATGGCAATAAAACATTACTTTTTAAGTTATTTTCCTTTTTTTAAGTATTTTTATTTTATTACAAAATGATTATTATTGTTATTATTATTATTATCTCTAAATATTAGTTTGTTATAGTTTTTTTTTCTTCTTAATTTCAGGCTTGCTGTGCTGCTTGACCACAGTTCTATCATCAAACCCCAGTATGAGTTTGTGGCTTGTGATGATGTCAATACAATTTGGCTTCTCCACAATCAGGTGACCGCAGCTTTACAGGACAAAGAAGTGATATCAGCCTCAGTTCCTCTTTCAGTGAATGGTGTGTGAAAATTGCAGATGTATCTTTGAAAATACATTTTTATTTCCTCTCAATATATGACAATATCCATCTGTCATTGTTATACACATTAAAAAAAAAACTAAGAAATAGCTGTTGCAATAATCAATAATCAATACATCTACTTATCGCACAATATATGTACATGACCTCAATATATTTTGGTGACACAATATTACTTTGCACTTTTTGTTAGAAAATGTTTATTTATTATTTATTCAAGTTTTTTAAGGTATCTAATATTTTGATACTTAATTTCCATGATCTAAATATTCTTAAGAATTAAAAGTTTGTTGTCATTTGGAAGTGTGTAGGCCTTCTTGCATTATTATGCTGTTACATTATGATTATATATTCAGTGGCATAAAATGGTCTTTAAAATTACAATAATATCGCTTATAGCAATTATTTCTGGGGCAATATATCACACAACAAAAAGTGACAGGCCTACTAAGAAGAAATAATAATAATAATAATAATAATTATTATTATTCTTATTATTATTATTGTTATTATTATTCATTACAAAAAAATTGGGGTCAGTATTTTTAAGAAATTTAAGAAATTAATACTTTTATTCATCAAGGATGCACTGAACTGATCAAAAGCAACAGTAAAGAAAAAATCTATTTAATATAAATGGTGTTCTTTTGAACTTTCTATTTATCAAAGAAAATGAATCAAGGTTTCCACAAAAATATTTTTGTTTTTTTGGGTATGTTTTTGTTCACAGTTATTGTTATAAAACTAATAAAAAAAACAATATTGAAAACAAAAGGTTTAAAGTATAAAGCAGCATAACTGTTTTTTTTTTTTAAACATTGATAATAAGAAGAAATGTTTGAGCACCAAATCAGCGTATTAAAATGATTTCTAAATGCTCCTGTGACACTGAAGAGTAATAATCCTGAAAATTCAGCTTTGCATCACATCACAGGAATGAATTACATTTTATATATATATATATATATATATATATATATTTTTTTTTCTTTATATATATATATATATATATATATATACAAAAAACTGTTATTTTAAATTGTAATGTTTTACAATATTACTTTATTTTTTATTAGATATTACATTTTTTTATATTACATTTATTTTTATTACAATAATGTTTTTTATTTTATTTTTACTACAAAAATGTTTTATTACAAAATAGCAAAAGAGAATCCGTTCCACAAAATTAAAAAATCTTATTAACCCCAAACCTCTAAACAGGGTTGCCACGTTTTCACAACAAAACCCACCCAACTGCTACTCGAAACTAGCCCAATCGCATTTTGAGGGGTGTCCCCCAGTAAAAATCGTGTTCCGGAGGGTAAAATACACGTTTTCTTACGGGGTTCCCTTGATAAAATTCGCATTCCAGGGGATAAACATCACGTATTGGGGTCGCATCATCCCACGGACATGAAAAACAACCCACGCAACAGTGTTAAAGTAACCTAATTCCATGGGAAAACCACTTGGCAGCACTACTTCTAAACAGCAGTGTAAATGTACTAGGAATCATTTTTTAATCTGTAATTGCAGCTAGGCCATATGTTTTTTTTTGTTTGTTTTTTTTCTTCTAGACAAATTTTTTAAAAAGTTCAGTGAAACCTGATTAATCTTAGATGCACAAATATCTTTTGTAGGAATTCTTTTAATTTGAATTCTTTTTGCAACTTTATAAATAGCTGCTTAAACACACAATAAGCATTTTATTTGCCTTCCAAATATGTATATATATATATATATATATATATATATATATATCCATCTGTCATGTGAAGTCAATATGGTTTTTGTACGGTGAGCTATAAGACTCCATTAAGTAAACCTGCACTGTTTGCTGAAGGTGGCCTCTTCCTGGATCAGAGATGGTTATCTGCTGTGCTCTACAGTCTCCTCAACATGTGCACAGCACAGAAGCTGGGCTCCGGAAAGACTCTTTGGCTGCTAAACGGGCTGTCTGAGACATACACATTTACTTATCACAGTTTTGTAAATTCACCCAGTGCATCTGATCTCAATAACCCTGACGAGTGAGTCTTATTGTAGACGTTCAAAACGAATTATCACTATTATTCAACCTTGCTTTATACGGTTATAATAGTTTGTGTCTGTTGTTTTACAGCCTTTTTCCGTGGATCAGTTTGGTTGATGCACAAACTAAAGACACTCCATTGACTGATTTGGTGTCGAGAGATAAAGGTTTGCGAGACTGCATTTCAGTTATGTACTACAATGTATTCTCAAACTTAGCAGAAGGATAGGACATAAGTTTGTTCAGTTAGTTCAAAGAGACACAGCAATTAAACTGTGCAAAATTTAAGTTTGTGTGTAAATTTTTGTGTTCATGTTCAATATGTTTATCTTTAACCAGCAGGTGTTTGTAAAGTGAAATCTGAAATAGGTGTTAATTAAACACAGGGGAAAAGTTAGCATGTCAGCTGGATCCCTTTGAGCTGCCGAGTGCTATATTTGTGTTTTATCCTCTGCAGATTTTTGCCACACATAGCCAAATGACTTTAAAATGTTTCCCAGTACATTTGACCGTGCCAAGCCATTTACCTACACGGGATATATGCTGCTAATAAACAAAAGCAATAGAACTGTTTACTACTTATCTCACAAATATTGTAATGCTACCAATAAATACACTTAAATGCAAGAAAAATAAAATGTAAGATAAAGTAATATATATTTTTGCATTTCATTTTATTTTATTCTATTATAAGAGAAGTAATTTATGTGTGAATAAATAGTGAAGTGTCAGTAAAAATAAAAAAATCAAGAATGACAGATGAATAAACATATTATTACTTTTTTTTTTTTTACTACTTTTATGTGTAATTTCTTTTACTACTTTAATATATTCTAAAATGTAATTTAAACCTGTGATGGCATTATGCCAGTCTTCAGTGTCACATGATCGTTCAGAAATCATTCTAATATGATGATTTGCTGCTCAAGAAACATTTCTTCTTATTATTATTAATGTTAAAAAAGTTATATTGCCCAATATTTTTTTTGGAAACCCTAATAAATTTTTTTCAGGATTATTTGATGACTAGAAGAAAGGTCAAAAGAACAGCATTTAGTTGAAACAGAATTCATTAATAATATTATAAATGTCTTTACTGTCACTTTTGATCAAATCAATGCACTGTTGCTGAATAAAGTACTTGTGACCCTGGACCACAAAACCAGTCATAAGTATCACGGGTTTATTTGTAGTAATAGCCAATAATAAATTGTATTGGTCAAAATGATAAATTTTTGCCAAAAATAATTAGGATATTAAGTAAAGATCATGTTCCATGAAGATATTTTGTAAATTTCCTACCGTAAATATATCAAAACCTAATTTTTGATCAGTAATATGCATTGCTAAGAACTTCATTTGGACAACTTTAAAGGAGATTTTCTCAATATTTTGATATTTTTTTTTTTTGCACCCTCAGATTCCAGATTTTCAACTAGTTGTATCTTAGCCAAATATTGTCCGATCCTAGCAAACCATACATCAATGGAAGGTTTATTTATCTCAATTTCATAAAATTGACCCTTATGATTGGTTTTGGTTTAAAAAGTATGCATTTCTTATATATATATATATATATATATATATATAATATACATATACATACATATATATAGAGAGAGAGAGAGAGAGAGAGAGAAATGCATACTTTTTAAATATATATATTTATATAATTTATATATGTACACACACACACACACACAAAAGTCAAAGTCAAAGTCAGCTTTATTGTCAATTCCACCACATGTACAGCACATACATACAGAGAATTGAAATTGTGTAACTCTCAGACCCTTGGTGCATACAGTTAACACTAAACATTAACAGTAGACATAAAAATACAGATAATTACAGTTTAAATATATATAAATACAAACTATACAGATATGCAATAAGGACATTGTAAAAAAAGAGACACACACACACACACAAACACACACCTAAAAACCTTTCCTGAAACAGAAACAGCTTCTTCCCAAACTGTATTTGTGGGGACTTTTATTATGTAGTCGTATGTGTCTGGCAGCCATTCAGAAAAGACTTTACTCTTCAGAACATAGACATATTAAATACCTAGACGCCTCATTGGCCGCTCGACCGCACGTCAACGGCGCCGCCATATTGGTCCGGGCAACTCTTCATAACTCTCATAGCGGGACATGAGAAAAGATCCCGGACTCGCTCGCAGTTTGGGGATCTTCAGACCCTCTCACAGTAATAAAAACAGATCTCGGGTTGTTATCTTTCACAGGTAAGAATGAACAGTTGTTTCTGGATGTTTTTTGGTCATTTTTAACATTATGTTGACAGCTTAATTAGCCACCAGTGTCAGACTATTAATAGCTAGCGATATTGCTAGTTAGCAGAGACTTTACAAGAAATCAAAGTTTAAATGAATTATTAAGTTTTAACTTATATTGTAGTTTAATAAAGGTAATTGTGTTATGAGCACAATATGTACAGTGAGCACTTTGACAAGACAATGTCAGACTGTCAGGATTAGAGATGGAGCTAATTTCACTACTCATTTACAAAGAGTAAGTTTATCATCACTAGATTATAAGGATTTGATAGCTTATCATAAAACTGTGGACTGATTATATATATATTTTTCCTTTTCAGCCAATTGCAAACAGGACAACACAAGCCTCAAAGAAATCTGAAGAAAGCCTGTTCTCTGCATTTCCAAGAGACTAAACCTGCACAGACTAATGTTGTATTTGTACTAGTTTAAACCCAGAACAGCCCTGAATGAATGGCCAGAATGACCCTGATCATATTCAAACCACACTCTCTCTCTGTCTCTCAATCTCTGCCAGGGTCAGATATTAACTTTTCCATTGTGGGGCAATATTTGCCCCCAGAATAGACTTCCAGGAGCATTGTTTACCTTTGTAAGGGCCATTTTTATAACAATATTATGTAATATAATTACCTTATTAAATGTTTCTGTCGTTTTTGTCAAATATTTAAATATAACCAGTTTCTTCAGTCAAACACAATACTATAGACTACATTTGAAATTATTTACACAGTCTGTTTAATGCTGATCATGCACTGTATGTGCTGTCCAGTGTAAACTGCACACACTCACACCCCAAACATTCCTATGTAGTAACATAATGAAAATAAACTATGGTTTCAAAACTTGTGTTTTCTGCATGGGTGAGTGTAATTTGCATTGTATAGCAAAATGTCAAGTGTTTTCAAGTTGTTTACCACAGATCTTATTTTTAAAACTGAAATAAAATGTCCTTGAGCTGAAGATTGATTCAGAGGATTATATATATATGTGTCTATATGTATCTATTATATATATATATATATATATATATATATATATATATATATATATATATATATATATATATATATATATAATCCTCTGAATCAATCTCAGCTCATATATTTTATGTTTTATTCAAGGAACACATTAATTAAACAATTTGGAATTGACAACCATCATTTTGTTTTGTTTAATAATTATTACACAAATACTATTATAAAACTGTATTTAATTTACTTATAATTTACTATTTATTCTTCATTATTGTCTATTCTGTATTATTCCACCTTTGATATTACACATTCTACTTGCTATTATTCATCTATTGTTATTAATTTATTATGGTATTATACATATAATTGTTGCTATTATAAATCTATTATATCACTTATGTTATAGTACCGTTGTACTCGCTATTATATTATTCAATTTACTACAATTTGTACTACATATACTTTTTAATATTACATATCAGTTTTACTATATTTTTACTGTGCACTGTATTAGTGCATAATATTTTACCACTGTAACTATAAGTTTTACTGGATCCATAAAGGATTATCAGTTAGATTTGTTAATGTTTGTTGTGGAGTTTATATCTGTATAGAGTGCTATGAAAATAAAAAGCAGACTACCAGTCTGTCACTTTTTGATTTGTATTCGCTGATTTTATTCAATTTTCTCTGTTATGGTAAATTATTAGTACTTAAAGATGTATTGTGTTCTGACCTGAGCCACAAGAAAAGCTAAAATTATGGGGTTGGAGACAGAAAAAGCAATGAAAAAACGTAATTTCATTTAATGTACATTAAAATTACATTACATGTATATATCACAGTTATGTGGAGTATGAGCTTTCACAATTTCTTAAGAAAATTAATCCTTTTCCAAGCCCAACTAAATAACTGGAGGCAGAGTTATTTTTAACTCCATGTAGATCACAAACCACTGAAATCGGCTGATAAATGTAAAGGTTATCGTGTTTTTATCCGGAAAAACTGCAGCTCCCTCGTTTACCTCCATTTGTTTTAAAGCAGTGTTGCCCGGACAAACATGGCGGACGCGTTGACGCATCTCAAAGCGACCAATGAGGCGTCTAGGTGTTTAATATGTCTATGCTTCAGAACACGTATTTACAAATCAGCGGACTTCCTGGGCGTCAAACGTTATTTGTCAGGCAACACTGTTGCATCTACAGCATCACGCGCTCGCCGCAGGTACATGAGTGTACATTATATTATGAAACTGGACTGTATGTGTGGGTTTAGCTCATAGGGGGGGTTTGGTTTGAATGCAAACGTGTATTCTGGGTCTTTTTTCCTCTGCTGAGATTGATGGTGAATTTGACTTTAGTTACTCGACGTGTCAAAACTGATTCGTATGCCTTACTTATATTCATAAATGCCATTACATTTAATATTAAAGTACAGTATGGATCATTTTATTTCTTCTTGCAGATTTAGTTTCAGTTTTTAATGAGGTTCATTGAAAGCCACCTCTGAGCCAGGTAAGAGTTTTCATCTGATGAACTGAATCTTTGATCAGATGAATGTGAGGATGGTTTATGTATTTAATGTGTTTGCTCCTCTAGAGATGGAGAAACTAGAGACATCAGAGCTTCAATCTAGACTTTCATCCCTGTCTGTTTCTTCTTTCCCTGGTATAACGTCAAAAAACTGTGAAGCAAACCCTTTAAACAGGTTTGTGCAGGGTTTTTTGGAGCTCAACAATGGTTATTTTAGATTTCAAAGGTATGTAAACCTCATCCTTCCCACTTTCATTTTGAAGACTTCAAAGCACAGACCTTTCCCAGACGGACAACCAAACTAAAATGGATGATAACAGCAATAACAGAGAATCCGTGAAATCCACCGAGGTACAGTGAATTCAGTCCTGTCAGATATTTGTGAATAAGTGAGCTTTAGTGCTGTGCTTGTATGTATGTATTGTGATGTTGTCAATAGGAGCCCAGCGCATCTCTGGGGAAGCCAGAGGCGGGTGACTCACAGGAGAGCAGTACTTCACACCCAGGGGAGAAAACAGGTTAGTAAACCCCCTGTTAGAGAGGGTTTTCATCATTGCCCCACAAGAACAGAGCTGTCAGAAAATTAGAAGGATGTTTGTGCTATTTGTAATATGCTGTTTACAACCTTAAAGACTAGTTGTTACTATCCAAAAAATGAGAATCTTTCTATATATGATGCTTTAACTGAATAAGCGTGTGCTGTTGGGCAGGTCACGTGACTTTCAAAAATAGCACGCAGTGTACATTATATAGGCCAAGTTCTGTAGTATGCAGTAAAAAAATTGTTTTTATAGGCCTAGCAGATATTTAAGCGCTGTTTGCGTAAAGCATGATGAAAGCTGCTGTAAAAGATATTAATATACAATACAAACTCAAGACTGCTTATCAATTTATTTCATTATAAATGTGCCAGGTCTGCATATCACCACTAAGCTGAAGTTATTCTAATTAACTATTTTTTTGGTGAAAGAGTATTTATTATAATTATTATTATTATTATTATTATTATTATTATTAATAGCAACACAAAGGTCATGGTTTCAATGCATGAACAAATAAAATGTATACCTTAAATGTGACGTATGTGGCTTTGGATAAAAAAAGTCTGCCAAATGCATAAATAATAATAATAATAATAATAAATGCTGCCATTTTTCTGAAGTCATTGTCATTTTGACCCTCCTCTACAAAATAGTGGATTAATCAGTAAATATAAATCAGTGACATTTAATATTTTGGCTTTCATCACTAAACGTTATCTTTATCACTAAACATTTATCTTTCTTCAGAAATAATATTGACAAAATCAAAAATTTGAGCTGAGGAAGTTTCTGATATTTGGGTGATTTGACACGGAATGACCCTATTGTTGTTGTTATAAAAACAGCAACAGCAATAATAATAATTATTATTATTTATTTAACTTTGTTGCCCTTGTAAATGTAGTGATACTGCACTAGCTTGCCGGGTGAGCCAATGTGTAATTATGCAGCAACATTAGGTGCATCCTGCCTGAATTATTCTATACATGCAGTGTGTTTATAATTTGTAAATAAAATTATATAATATTTGTAAATATTTTTTTTTTTAATGTTAAATAAATCTTGAAAATTTAAATAATTTAATATATACATATATATATATATATATTATTTGTTTTAAAAAAGTATCCAGGCATTATGACAATTACAAAAAGTATTTTGGAGACTTTGTGATAAAAAAATAAAGTCAAATGTAGAAACATTTAATAGTCATCAAAATAGGTTTATTATTTTTAATTCATTTTCATTGATGTCTTTTTTTTTCTTTTGAATTTGGGGTGATTTGAATACATGCACTGCTGTGCAAATATTCTCAGACATTTCTACTCAATCCAAGTGTGAAATGAAAGAATATGAATATTATCACTTATTTCTTTGCAGCTCTTCCTCCGATGAAACCAGCATCCACATGGACCTCCGCGGCTGTGAAGGAGCTGAAGACGAAGCTGCATCAGGAGAAGGACTGCGTGGTGACGGTATATCGTGGAGACATAATGACCGTCCACGTGCCCACTGTTCCTGAGGCCAAGCGCGTGTGCTGGGAGTTTGCCACAGATGGTTATGACATTGGTTTTGGGGTTTACTTCGACTGGTCACCAGTCACTAGCCGAGCCATTACTGTCCACATTAGTGAATCCAGTGACGACGAAGATGAAGATGATGACTTGGAAGGTGAGGGAGTACTTCCTGTCCTGTTTCCTGCTTTTGTTCAGACAAACTGGTAGGAGTTGCTTTGTCTTCTTTTGTCCCTTGAATGCTTAGTGTATCCACACAGTTGCCCTGAATTGTAATTGACAAATTAAGGCTGGAACATGATTTTTATCCCAATTTTTCCCTGATTTACAGTCTTGACAATAGTTGCCAAAAGTTAGAGCCAGTCTGTAGATTTGAGTTGGCAGATTTCATAGAAAATCGTGTAGTCTACGATGGTCACAGACTCTGATTTTTTTTAGCTTCAGATAGGGGTGTGCGATATTGACAAAAAATAATATCTCTATTTTCTGGGATTTTATCAATAACGATAATTAGACAATATTTTGCTAAGTGTGTTATTGTGCTGGTATCTTAAGGACTGCGTTGTATAGTGTATGATGGCCAGTTTTTCCACTGTGACTATTAGGTAACTGGGTGACTCTCAAGAAACCTGTCAATATTTTGTCCAGGTCATATTTTACCCTAAATCCAAATATTGAAATAAAACTGTTATATTTTCAGTAAATAAAAAGCCTACTTTTAGGGTGTTTTTGCAGTATTACAATTATAATGACACTTCAGCACTCTCTCAAATTTTCTTTTCCATTATGAAAAAATCATTATTTGAGAAAAATTGTATATATTTCTAAAAAAAATTTAAGTTTGGAGTAAATTTTTTATTTATTTTAATATTTATTTAATTAAATTTTATAAATACAAGTTATTTTAGGAAAGAAAAAAAATTAATGTTAAATGTTGTGAAACTTTTTTTTTTGTACAAAGCTTAAAATAAGCAGATGCATGTAAGGAATACTTTCAATGATATATGGCCAATTGTTTTGTCAAACAGGCCCTGTGGTTCCTGGAGATGTTGAGAAGGGCTCTAAATCAGTTGCCAATTCGAACTTGGGAGAAATCCTGCCTGTGTACCGTCAGGACAGTCATCTGGCGGTTCAGAGCGGGAGCCACGAGTTTCCAGGAGAAGGTACATACCAGCTGAAGTTCGACAACTCATACTCACTGTGGCGGAATAAGACTCTGTACTACAGAGTGTACTACAGTGCCTGAGGAATCAAGTGCATATTTAAAACGAAGCTTTCAGTGATACTATTTTTGATCATATGTATTAAATTACTGTATAATTCTTGCTGTTGTTGATTTGTGCTTTTCGTTTTATCCAAGCCCTATCGTAGATCAAAAAATTACTTCTATATATATACATAATGCTTTTTTAAGTGAATGGAATCGTGAGGCTCATGATACGTGCAATGTTTTATGTGGCTTGAGATGTTATGTGCAAGATGATATATTTCATATAAAAGGTCCATATATGTTTTATAAGTGTATTGTCTGACACCACAACAGAACTGTGGCATCATATATCAGGGACTACAGAGTAATCAGGGAAAGTTTATGGGTGGTGAACCGGGTCAAATGCTTTTCAAACAGTTCTAAACAATTCAAAAGCAAACAAGGAAAGCGAGGAAGTCGATGTAGGTGACGTGGCAGAGGTCACTGTTGATTCAGGGAATGACACATGAGTGTTTTCTGTTTGTTTGGTTGTTTTTGTTGTTTATGTCATATAATACTGCATTGAGTAGCGCATTGGAATGGCCTCTGAGGTCAGACACACTATTTCTTACACACTGCTAATAATACTGGGTTTGTTTTCTCAGCCACAAAGACACTGGAAGCCACAGCTAGTTAGGATGTGTTTTAAATATGTTTTTATGGCAGTTGTATACTGTACCAAGACGGCTATCACTGCAGTCACCAGGGTTACTACTCATGGAAATGGTCAAAGCCAGCTTCTTTACAACTTTAAACCATTTCCTGCCACAAAAACTAATTTGTTGCATAGCTGATCCAATATTTGCATGTCCCAGGCATGATTTAGGGTTGTTTGGCATCAGTTCGGTCTGTATAGACGTAATGCAGATGGCCTGTTGAAGATGTTTTATTTACGTTTATGTTCTTAGCTGATGCCTCTTTACCAACGTAACTTACAAAACTACCTATAGCATAGGATTTACGATTTTTTTTTTGCTTCTATCACATGCAATATGCCACACTTAAGTGCTGCCAGCAGGGGTTGTAGTATAGTATTTTGTTTCATTTAAATACTCTGTTCTTGATTATATGAAAAGCAAATCACACTGCTAATGTGCATTGTGTGTTTCTCTTCATACCTTAATTATTTGCATGTCTTGAGAGACTGTTGCATTGTGCTGCTGAGGTACTCAATGCTGCCAATGTGTTTTTCTGCTTGTCCTTCTCTGTATTTTTTTATTTTTTTTGTATGATATGCATATGATATATGTTTGTCATCCTTTTCTTGTTTTTCGTTAGTTATTTCTTTTGCTGTTTGTTCACAATAAACGTTGACAATGAGTTGAGTGTGCAGTTGCTGCCTGTTACATATCCAGCTTTATGGTTCCTTCCTTTCAGTACACGGCACTTCCTTCTCAGAATAACCATAAAAGTGCTTTCTCAGCCTTAAAAATAGTTTTTCATTGGATGAACACAAGCATCATTTCCCTTTAATCTGAGGTCAATGTATTGAGCAACAGCAGAATTAAAACTGCTATTGTTTTTTGTTTCAGCTAGAGGGCGCTAAATTGAAAAAAAGAATATTTTATATATATATATATATATATATATATATATATATATAGTATTCATTTTAAAATAGGATGTTTGATTATGGTAAATAAATATGAGATATTAATATTATAATCAGCTGTTTATACTATGAGAGTATAATGTAATGATCATGTTTTACTTTATGAACAACATGGTCAGCCGGAAACTGAGAATATCTAAATTATTGAAATTTCTATTCATTTAGTATTGATGATCAGTCTTAAAAAATCGCTTACATTTTTTTTCATTAAAATTATTTTTGTTTAATGTCTACTGCTATGAATGAATTAAACAATTCTTAACAAATAAATTAATTCAGGAATACATTTTGTGATATTAAATTTTGAATAACACCACGGGGCTATTTTTTTATCTATCAAAAAATGTAGCACTTTTGTATCAAATAAAAATTTGTATCAAATTTTGTAAAATTGTATACATTTTCTTCTAAACTTATTTCGCTATTCATGATTATTCACTTTTTATTTGCATATTTTAATGTATTCATTGACTTCATTCTATTTATTTAGTTCATTTTTGATTTTGGCAAAGCTGTCACTCCATAATTAAACATTCTCAGTATAAGATGTTACTTGGTCATGGCAGTGTTGTGCATGGTGTTATTGTATTGAAGAAATAAAACAAAATATAAATATTAGATAAAAATGAGAGATGTTGCCTTGTCAACAAACTGAAATAAGCTTAAGTACTACAATTACTAAAACCAATAAATTAAAAATAAATTAAAAATAGAAATATAAAAAACTAACAAAAAATAACAAAAGCACATAAAAAATAAAAGGCATTTAAGCATGTCTTACATGTCTTCTAAATTTTTAATTCAAAATATTTAGTTTAATAAATAAATAAATTATATATATATATATATATATATATATATATATATATATATATATATATATATATATATATATATATATATATTTAAAACAACTAAATAAAAAAAAAATAATTCAGGATTGCATTTTGTGATAGTTACATTTTGTTAATTTATTTTTTACATTTTGTTAATTTATTTTTATTTATTTTTCACAAAATGTGGTACTGTAGGCCTACTTTTTCTAAACCTTTTTTAATTATTCCGTTATTGATTTTTTTTTAAAATTTATTTACATATTTGAATGTATTTAATTTGTTACATATTTTCTTGTTGGTATTGTATTTTCCAGAGTTGTCACTCCATAAAGACTGAGTGTCAGAGATGTTAATTGGTCGTGGCGGAGCGTGTAACACAGGAGGTGATAAATGTGACGGCGGTCGCGGGGATTGGGTGCAGTCTTGCAGGCCGCACATCGACAGAGAGAGCGCTGGAGGAGTTGGATCGATCCTGAATCAACAGCATGGGCAAAGTGCACTTTTATGCCATCTGGTCTTTACGTGAAGCACCTCGACAGTTTATACGGTGGGCGCTTTCATTTGAGCTAACGTTACTTCACTGTATGGCCTGATATTATTGTTTTACTGAACCAAACATGTAAGAGTTTATCACACTTTTACAGGAATGAGTGTGTCTCAGGATAAAAATCCCTTGGCTACGAAAAAAGTAGTTGAACATTGCCATCATTATTGCCAAGGAAGAACATGCTGATTAATGACATTGATTTGAGGAGAAAATGTGATTTTGTTTGTTTGTTTTGTGTATTTATTTTATTTGTCAGTTTGTGTGTGTGTGTGTGTGTGTGTGTGTGTGTGTGTGTGTGTGTTTGTGTTTTTATTGAAGTCCTATCTAATGTATATAAAAAAGGTTATCTAAGAGGTATCATACACTGAGACTGAGGACATTATCTGTTGCAGAATGCAAGAAACAAACATATCAAACCACTGATGTGACCATAGACTGTAAAAAATGAAATTGTAACTCATGAATTATATAAAAATTTATAATGCAGCTTGTCCTAACCTTATATTTTTGAGAAATACTCTTGATCAAAATAACGTTACAACCTTTCAGAGTAAATTCTACCTTAATAATATATACCCTTTTTTAAATGGATGCCTGTGTAGTTGATGATGGGCATGTGTTTAGTGCACTGTCATAAAATGTTCTCATTTACAACAGTTCTTAACATGGTTTTTGAGTAAACAACAACCAAATAATATAGTTGTAGATCCAACCTTTTTTGGTTTTCTCTAATTGACCTCATGTAGAAATGTCAACCGTGCGACGTACCAGGTTCAGATGCCGTTACCTTTACCGAAGCAGCTGATCGTGTTTGGTTTAGGGGAATGGTCATCCTTCTCCAGTGATACGGAGATCTCTGTGGAGGTTCTGCTGGGTCCAGAGGTCAAATCACAGGTCATCGGGACTCTTTCACCTCACTCCAGGCAAGTGCACTGAAACTTATGATTACAGCACTGCCCTGCAGTAAATCATTTGGTCTAAATTCATCCAGATTGGCAGTTAACTAAAATTATTACAGTTGTTTACAGTAATTAAAATAAAATTAATTAAATAATATAAATATTAAATGAAAAACTAGTACTCAAAATGAAAATTGGAAATACCATGGCAACTATCTAAAATAATTACATATTACAAGTCCTAAAACTGAAATACAAATGAATCAAAACTATATAGAAATCTAAAAAAACTAGTGCTGTCAAACCGATTAATCACATCCAAAATAAAAGTTTTTGTTTACATAATTTATGTGTGCATACTGTGTATATTTATTATGTATATACAAATACACGCACATGTAAATATTTTCAAAATAAATACATTTACATGCATATATGTATATTCATATAATTTATATTATTTACAAATATATTTAATATAAACATAACATATTTTTCTTAAATATATACATGCATATGTGTGTATTTATATATACATAATAAATATACACAGTACACACACATTATGTAACCAAACACTTTTATTTTGAATGCGATTAATCGTTTGACAGGACTAAAAAAAACAAATTAATAAAATATACAAAAGCACATAAACAATTAAAATGTAAACTGAAATTTAAATTAAAACTAAATATAAAAATAAAAGCTAATACAAAATATTAAAAAAGTACTATAGCAGTGCATAAATAATACAAAAATAACACTGATCCTGATGAATATTTAAATAAAGATACTAACACTATGACTTTAAATACAATTATCCGTCTTTAAATGCAGCTGTATCAAACAGCACTTAAACCGTTCCAGAAAGCCAAGTATATGTATAGTTGTCTTAATTAACAAATAAATCCCCATTATTTAACTGTCAAAGTAAGTCAAACCCATATTTTTTCAAATGAATTCAATAAATTAGACTCAGATATTCCCTAGATTTCATTTAAGCTCTGTCTGGGAAACTCTTTCTGTGAAGGTGTCTGATCTGGCAAGGAGTTTGGACTCCTGAGCTTCTCACTGAAGCCACACAGAGAGGCAGGAGAGGAGTTTACGCCAAAGTCATGCTCAGCATCCGTGGACAGGTATTTAAACATAACATTGTGTCCTCAATCATCTCTCACTAGTAGTGCTGATTGCAAATATCTTGCATATGTACAGGATGTCTTGTTTTCAATCATTTGAACTGTCTTATCCATCACAAACTTCTTAGTTAAACCGTATATTCTTTGTAGGTGAGATCCAGCTTTATCAGCAGCACTCCACGAATATCAAGGAAACGTCTAGCGCTGAACCACTCCTCCAATCCGTCCAGCACCCTTCTCAGCAGCGGAGAGAGTCATGATGTGAGTCACGCTTTCCTCATGTCTTCAGTGAAATGACTTTGTGGCCACAAAGTCATTTCTAACTTAAAATGATAGTTCACCCAAAAATGTAAATTCTGTCGTTATTTACTCACTCTCAAGTTGTTCCAGACCTGTATGAATTTCTTTCTTCTGCTGAACACAAAAGACGACATTATGAAGAAATTTGGTAACCAAACAGTTGATGGACTCCATTGACTTCCATAGTATAAAATACCATTGAAGTTAAAGGGGTCCATCGACTGGCTGAGTAAATAATGACGACAATTTTTTGGGTGAATGTTCCCTAACTAGTCATCAGATTTTTCAGAATTCTAGACATGAGGTTTATGAGTTGCCTTAAGACATGGCTTGTGATGAAGTGAATACACAAAAGAATGACTTCTCATTACGTCTTCATGAAGATCACCCAGAGATCTCCTCCCGAGGGAAGCGTCAGCTGTGCGGAGCTGGGCAAAAGTAAAATGGAGAAACGAGAAAACGCAGTACTTCAGGGTGTGTGGCCGATGGTAAGGAGTCATCCACAAACTAGTTCTTCAGCAAATGGATTGATCTCCAGGAATTGAGAGGGTTTCAGATTTTAAAATGTACTGTCTTTGTTTTGTGGGTTTTGAAGGACAAAACTCCAAGACGCTCCATTATAGGAATGAAAGGATATGTTTGGAATTCTGAAGATCCAGAAAGCCCTCAGGATCCAAACCGAGTTTCAAGCACAAAGAAGCGCAAACTGCGTAAAATGTCTGCAGTAGATTTAGAGGAAGAGATGGCCGTCAAACGTGTGAAGAGCTGCAGGGCTGGTCAAGGCTCATCTACTCGGAGTGAACATGATAAATGTTTATTTACCTGCTTGAAATCTTAATGTTACATCTGATTAAACCATTGTCAAAGTTACAGAATTAGTTATTGATATAAATGTGAAAATATTGAGTGCATAGTTTATTTATATATTAAACTGTACATTTTGGTGTATCAAAATGTTTGAACCCAAATGTTTGTGATATTTTAATGTAATAATTATAAAATCAGTTGGCATTTTAAAAAGAAAATGTGACATTTATACTTTGTTCAGCTGTCAGTAATTATTGTTTTACCTTTTTTTTTTTTTTTTTTTTTTTTTCTTTTTTAGAATTGTATTTTAATTTTATTTTATAATTTCTTTATCATTCTTAGACTGTCCATCAAAGCGCTGGAGCCACGGCATGTGTTTGAGTGATCCTGAAACAGCCATTCTGATTGGTGGGGAGGCTGATGACCAGGCCAGCTGTAAAGATTCTATATGGAAACTGGAGATAGGTGCATATTTTAAAATTCAATATGAAAAATTAAAAGATTGCTATTAATTTTTAATTTTTAGCAATCTAAAAAATTTTTTTTTATTAATTTTTAAAAATTAATAAAAAAAATTATTAATGCAGCTAATATTTAGTACTATAACTACTCAAGCAAACATTATATAATTTTTATTGTATACATTTACTTATTATTATTTATTATTATTATTATTATTATATAGAATTATTTATTAATTAATTCTAAATTAAGATGGTGCATTTCCTTTATATATGTTTTATTTATTATTATTTTTTTTTTTTTACAATTTTCCTATTAATAATGACGTATACTTATAACACATAACCTATAACTGTAATAATTCTCAGATAATGATTTCTGGTTCCCCATGGACGTCTCATCGCCGGAGGTCAGTCCACCAAGCTCAAAAGGTCACTCAGCAACCTTTGATCCTGAATCTAAAGCCATCTATGTGTACGGTGGTCTGAGACACGCCCAGCGATACAGTGATATTTATATACTGGACACTATAACATGGAAGTGGAAGCTTGTTTCTGTGAGTATTATTTGTTTCTTAATATATTGTGTATATATGTATGTATTGTATGTAATATGCTGTAAATACAAAAGTGTTCAGAGTTCAGTATATAAATAATGCTGTCAGGATTTCCACAGTTATATCAATAACTAATTCTGCAACTTTGACAATGGTTTAATCAGATGTAACACTTGTTGTTGCATATATGCATGACATTTTGGGTTTGACCTAGGCAAAGGGAAATATACCGTCTTTGGCGTACCACAGTGCCACAGTCTATAAGAAGGAGCTGTATGTATTTGGAGGGGTGCAGCCCAGCCGATGTCCTGAAGGCAAGGTTTGCAGTAACGCACTGTACATTTTCAACCCTGAACATGGTCTGTGGTATCAACCGATTGTGGAGGGTGACCGTCCTCTGCCCAGGTTTGGGTAAGTAGTTTTACTTTGTCTTTTCATCCAGTTTCATAATCACCATCCACAGTATATGCAACTAAAATCAAGAACATGTAATCATTTACTCATCATCATGACATTCAAAACCTTTTTTTATTTTTCCTCTACCGTCTTCCACTAGATCATAAAAGTAGTTTTGTTTTTTGTTTGTTGCCTGAGATTTTTATCCGTTTTTTGTAACTATATAATTTGTCCTTACTGGTCATTTTATTTTAGGCACTCCACCACACTGTTGTCGAACATGATGATCATTTTTGGTGGGAGAAAAACTGCCACCTACCTCAATGACCTTCACATCCTGGATCTTGGTAATGGAACTGAGCATCTGAAAGTATTCACTTTCTGCTGTGTTGTTCATTTAATCTCAGTCTTGTATACTAAGTCTTTTGTAACTTGTGGAAAAGGCTTCATGGAATACACTGCTGTAAAGTATGAGAACATGCCACCATTGGCCCGTGGGTAAGACTTCAAAATGTGAATTTTACAACTTATTTTTAAAGAAAACTTTATTAGAATAAGCTGATAATGCAGAATTTGTAAATACAGTTACAGTTCAATAAGGGAATCTACTTGCATTTGTGTATTTTGAAGAGATGACTTTTGTTTTTGTCATTCTGCTGTGCAGGTTTCACGCTGCTGTACCCGTGTCTGACAACAGGGTGCTGATCAGCGGAGGCTGCAGTGCTGTAGGAGCCCTACACGACCTCCATCTCTTTAACATAGGTCTGTCATTCCCTCATTTACTACACTACATAGCTACAATATATTTAGTTGCATGGTACTAAAAGTTTAGATAGCTTAAAGACATATATAAAATAGTTTGACAGTCATACTTTTGACACACTAATGGGCTTTTTAAATAAGAAAATAGCATACAGCTTTTTTTTACTTATAATTGCTAGTCAGTAGCAGGTGGAAATGCAACATTATGCAACATCATCAATTTTCACAATAAGAGAACTTTATTCAACAAAAATTTGATGTAATAAAAATGTATGGTCCATTTTTTTTTACCGAAATAGAAAGATTTTAATTAATTTAAAGCAGTGTCTGATTCCAAGCCCCAACATTGTCCGCAACAAATATTTGAAACCACTAAAAAACAAAACTTGCTGAGAAAATTAAAAATAACAGACTTCCTGTTGGGTTTTGAACTTTGTACCGGCGGACTTGTTTGTAGGTATTGGTGTGCTACATGTCTACCAAATTTCATACATGTATGTGAAACAGTTCGAGGGTCGCTTCGTTGAAATTTTATAGGTGGTGGTATCGAGCCATTTTGCCACACCCACTTCTGAAACCCATATCAGATGTAAATTTTCACCACTTTTGGCGTGTGTGCAAAGTTTCATGAGTTTTTGAGCATGTTTAGGCCCTCATAAATGCGGAGAAGAAGAATCTGAGCAATTCCAAATAGGGTCCTCGCACCACCGGTGCTCGGGATGGGCCCTAACTAAAACTAGATAAAGTTTGTAAAGACAAACTTTGAAGTTGGCTTGAGAAAGCCAGACCAGAAATCAATCGGTCTCCTCTCTTTTTAAACAGTTAATTTACATGACCCTTCCAGCTGTTTATGATTTAGTGGTTAGGGATTAAGGATTTTAAAAAAGTTTTTTTTTTTTTTTTCTTGTTTACTTTAAGTAATATTTTTATAACCAGTAAAATGTATGTTCATTAAAAAATGTCCACGGACTGTTTTTAAGAGGATAGTTCAGCCAAAAATAAAAATGGTCTAATTTCCTCACACTACATGTTCCAAATTTTTTGTCAGTTTTACTTTGTAAAACCAACATATAGATGGCCTCAAAACCAATAGACTTGAAATCACAAATCATTGATTTCAAGGTTCTTTAAAGACTACAGTTTACAGATGTTAGTCTGAATGGATTGAAAGGTTAAAACGATGCATGTTTGCAGATAGCAGCTCCTGGTCATCAGTGGTGTCTCCATTGCTTTGCTCTAAGCCTCGCGCAGGCCACAGTCTGATAAGCCTGGGCTCTACAAAGCCTTTATCTTCAGACCCGAGGGATGCGAGGGATCGCCGTCATAGCAAGAGCCTCTCTCTCCAGTGCACCATCCTAGTATTTGGAGGGTCAGATTGTTCAGGAACATTTTATAATGACACTGTTAAATGCACTGTTGAGCTCCCCGTTTAGGATCAGGAACTACAGGACTTTTTTTTTCTTAGAAATGAATGTAGGGTACTCACAGAAACGTCATAGAAAAATTGGAACTTGAGAAGCACTTTTAGCATTTGTTTTTTTTTTTTTTTTTAACGTTGCATTGTTGCAGTTTTAGCATGAACAGCTGTTTTACAGCTACCGTTTTTATCTTGATTTCCTTAAAAGCAAGCAAAGCCTTCACTCTCTCCTATGTGTAGTTCAGATTTGTATTTCGTACATTCAGAGACTCTATGTATTTTGTGCAATAAATGTTTTCTCTTATTTTGCACGTACATAACACGTTTTCACGTTTGTATTTTTGTCCACTTTGTATGTTTCACATTGCACTCACACATTTTCCTTTAAGTCACTGGCATGTACAGCTCAACTCTTGTTCATAGATGTATGAAAGTTGCAAAAAGTGACTATAGTCTTTTCACCAAAGCAATAAATGCAGTACTTTGCTAAAAAGAAACCGAACTGTCTTATTAATGAAGAGTCTCACACAACTGTTTATCAAAGTCTTTTATTGATTTCATTATTCAGATTATGCCCGCAAATCATCAGGAGTATCAGGCTGACATGATGGATGAGTGGCTTTGAAAGCATCAATCTCAATTAAGGTCTGGTTTAACCTTCTTATAGTAGGAAACTGGGATATATCCACCTTGAACCTTTGGTAAAAGACAGTAGAATGACAATTTATAGCATTTTGCATTGCATAAACATTAATGTCAGCTTGAAAGAGACATTGTACCTTTCAGCGTTGTAGACTTGAGGCACAAGACAAATATCTGCCATGGATATCTAGAAATGTAGCAATGTTATTATTTGAAATGCATGTTAAAACCAGAGTTTAGATTTTGTAAACACTACCGTTCATAACCTTAGTGTTAGTAAGGTGTTTTTTTTTTTTTTTTTTTTTGTCAAAAATGACATTCAAGACAAATAAATGTTACAAAATATTTCTGTTTTAAAAAATTGTTGTTCTTTTTAATCAAACTTATTTCCTATTCATCAAAGTATTCCAAAAAAAAAAAAAAAAATCACGGTTTTCACAAAAATATTAGGCAGCACTACTGTTTTCAACATTGATAATAACGAAAAAATGTTTCTTGAGCAGCAAATAAATACGTTACAATAAATTCTGAAGGATCATGTGACACTGAAGACTGAGTAATGATGCTGAAAATTCAGCTTTGCCATCACAAAAATAAATTATATTTTAATATATATTCAAATGGAAAACTGTGATTAAGTCATAATAAAGTAAAAATATATAAAGTTACTGTTTTTATTCTATTTTTCTACTCTATATGTTGTGAACATGAGACTTCTTTCAAAAGCATTAACAAAGCAAAGTTTTGAACAGTAGTGTATATCATATACAGCTGTTTATATTAATAATATTTCATATATTTGATCAAGTATGTCACGGCTATTACCTGATCACCAACACAGTATTTTCCTGCCGTCTGCTTCAGGATATGCTCTAGGGCTTCAAATAACAGATACAATAAATGTCAGTTAGACCGTTAGAGCAATCAGGTGTGAAAACATGTCGAGACAGTAATTGGGTCAAAGATAAAATACAAAATGATTAGAACACTAGTATTTTCACCAGCTAAAAATGGTTTTAAGTCAGTTATTTCTATATTTTGCTGTAGTGTGTCAGTAGGAAATATCAGTTTACATTTCCAAACATTAATTTTGCCTTTAATTGCAATAATTCAGTGAGATTTTTGTCTCTCAACAGCCAGTGCTCCACACAGAGATCTGGGCCCGTATTCACAAAACATCTAAAAGCTAAAAATGGGTCATAACTCACCGATTAAGGAGAAAATCTTAAAAATAATGGGCGTGTCAAATTTAGGACTCCTAAATTTTTGCTCTAAGAGTATTTCACAAAGTGTTTTAGGACTAAAACTAGCTCCTAAATCTGTGAAACGTTAGGAGTAGTGAAGAGGACTAGAAGAGAAACCCACCTGCAAAGCTCCTGAAAAACTATGCGCAAGTGCACCGAGGGCAAAAGCTGCTTTAAGCGCAAAGTGTGGTCATACCAAATGTTGATTTAATTTAGTTAATAGAAGTTAATTGATAAAGAAAATCAATTTATGACATTATTTTTGACAGCATCCTCATTTTACAGCATTTTTACACAAGTCCTAGAACTTTTAACACTGCAGCTTTGAAGGTAGGTTTCTTCAAGCGTCTTGGAGACGTTGACACAGTTCTTCTGGTTTTAGTCTGTCTCAGTTTGATCTGTTTCTTCATGTCATTCCAGACGGACTGGATGATGATGAGATCAGATCTCCGTGTGGAGAACTGGCTGTTGTCAAACTCCTTGAGCAAACAAAAATCTCACTGGATTATTACAATTAATGGCAAAATGAATGTTTGGAAATATAAACTGATATTTCCAACTGACACACTACAGCAAAAGATAGAAACAACTGACTTAAAACCATTTTTTTAGCTGGTGAATATATTAGTGTTCTAATCATTTTGACCACTACCGTATAACCTAATAGTTTATAAGACAGCAAGCTGTAACTACATTGAAAAGAGCTTAGTGGGAAAAACTCACCCTCGAATCCTCAGTTGATGAAATGTTGAGCCCACTGTACTTTCTCTTCTCCAATTTTCTGAATCACAAACACATTCTGAAATACAGCATCATTGGAAATAATAGGGTCTTTAATGTAATGTTTAATTAATATTCCTTAAATAAAACATTGATGCAAAATTCTTGTTTTTTGGAGGACGTGTTAATAAATTTTCCATGTCACTGGACATGATTTTTAAACAGCAGATGAAAACATAATAGTTATGTAAATAATATTGAAACTTGGGGGTGGGCTCTTTTGACTTGGACCCGCCTAAAACCATTCAAACTACTTTTTTTTTTATAGTTGTTGTTTAGTGCACCTTTAAACACAATGTCATGTCTAACCTGGGGCCTGTTCCATAAAACAAGTTTACCAAATAAGCCAGGTTTATTTCAGTTAGTCTGACTTATTGTCAGTTGATTTGGTTCAAAACAAGTCAGACTAACTGAAATAAGCCTGGCTTATTTGGTAAACTTGTTTTATGGAACAGGCCTCTGGAGGGGCTGGATGCCAGCCGCGATCATTTCACAGATGCAGGCAGGAGGTGGGGCTCTGGACGAGTTCCTCAATGTATTGGATGATAGCCAACTGTGTTAAATAACAAAACAATGTAAACATAAAATAATTGAATTTCTGTGTGCCACAAAGCAGGAGAATCCATGTTGCCGACTGAGACAATGATGCCATCAATGGTGACTGCAGGCACTTGCTGCATTGGGTTTATTGCCTTAAATCTGTTAGCTTGTGAAAAAGATAATTATTTGAGTTCATATGGAATGTTATAGATATGGCTAGATGATCTAGTGCAGAGATTTCTGTATGTATACCTGTTGCCCACCATCCTTGATGATATTTATTGGTTTTTGCTCATATTCAATGCCTTTCGATGCAAACGCTGTAAATATTAAAACCCATCTAAGTTACATTAGAGAAAACTGATATTTGACAAATGATCGAGATGCTAGTAAATAGAATGATCTGATGTATTCAATACTCACCTATCCGGACTCTCCACGAGCAAGAACTTCTGAAATATCCATAAAGAACAGGCTAGAAGATGACAACATAACAGTTAAATAATGTATTACAAAGAATAACTTCATTTAAGATAAGAAACAACATATTTAACCTTCGCTTGTGTCGCCATGGCATGCATATATCAGTCCAGTTTCTACTGAAACTATAACGTTACATGAAAAAAACCCACTACTAATTCAACCAGTGAGACGTACCACCAAAACTCCTCCTCCTGGATGAGATTCTCGACTAAGCAACTTCAGTGGACTTCAGAAGACATCTGGAAATTATTTTGTTTGTGTTTATACATCTATCAACTCTCTCAGCTGCCATGTTCAAGCATTCATACGGGATTTATGCATTTACCATGATTAAAAGTGCAGCTGATGCACTCATATGAGATTGTTGGTCCTCAAGAAGAACTGACTTTGTTTGAGATGGATTTATTA
This sequence comes from Spinibarbus caldwelli, assembly GCA_039654775.1. Classification (NCBI taxonomy): domain Eukaryota; kingdom Metazoa; phylum Chordata; class Actinopteri; order Cypriniformes; family Cyprinidae; genus Spinibarbus; species Spinibarbus caldwelli. Next base: position 23,592,047 of record CM077250.1, read on the forward strand.
ACTGCATATATAGTAGCGAAGCTCGTTTTACTAAAGAGTCTTTTTTATGAACTGAGTCTTGGATTCAGTCGAACAGATTCGCGAGCCATTTGAGAAGATGTGTTTGTTTAGGAGTAAAAGAATGTGGCAACAATACTGTTAACAATATTGGTAATTAAAAATATGTTTTAAAATAAAAACCTCCAGGACCGTAACCAATCTGGCTTCAGAAGTGGACATTCGACCGAAACTGCCTTGCTCTCAGTTGTTGAAGCCCTAAGACTTGCAAGAGCGGCTTCCAAGTCTTCATTACTTATCTTGCTGGATCTGTCCGCTGCTTTTGATACAGTCAACCACCAGATCCTCCTGTCAACCCTATTGAGAAAGGGCATCTCAGGAACTGCTCTCCAGTGGTTTGAGTCTTACCTCTCAGATAGATCCTTCAAGGTATCTTGGAGAGGTGAAGTATCCATGTCGCAACATCTAGCTACTGGGGTGCCTCAGGGCTCAGTCCTTGGACCACTTCTCTTCTCTGTCTACATGGCATCATTAGGTTCTGTCATTCAGAAACATGGCTTTTCATATCACTGCTATGCTGATGACACTCAACTCTACCTCTCATTCCATCCTGATGATCCGACAATAACTGCTCGCATCTCAGCATGTATAACAGACATTTCTTGCTGGATGAAGGACCATCACCTTCAACTCAACCTAGCTAAGACAGAACTGCTTGTAGTTTCAGTAAACCCATCACTTCATCACAATTTCACCTTCCAGTTAGGCTCATCAACCATAACTCCTTCAAAAACAGCCAGAAACCTTGGAGTTGTGATTGATGATAAGCTGAATTTCTCAGACCACATTGCTAAAACTGCCCGGTCCTGCAGATTTGCTTTATATAATATTAGGAAGATCGGGCCCTTTCTTTCGGAATATGCAACACAACTCCTTGTTCAAGCTCTTGTTCTGTCCAGACTTGACTATTGCAATGCTCTCTTGGCAGGTCTTCCAGCCAATTCCATCAAACCTCTACACTTAATCCAAAATGCTGCTGCAAGATTAATCTTTAATGAGCCGAAAAGAATGCATGTCACACTTCTGTTCATCAATTTGCACTGGCTACCAATAGCGGCTCGCATAAAATTCAAGGCATTAATGTTTGCATACAAAACCACCTTTGGCTCTGCACCCCTTTACCTAAATTCAGTACTTCAGACCTATGTGCCCTCTAGAAGCTTGCGTTCTGCAAGTGAACGCCACATTATTGTGCCTTCCCAAAGAGGCACAAAAACACTTTCACAGACTTTTTCATTAACTGTTCCCATCTGGTGGAATGACCTGCCCAACTCAATTCGAGCAGCTGAATCCTTAGCCATCTTCAAGAAACTGCTAAAAACCCATCTCTTCCATCTTTATTTGACCATCTAACTCTAGCATTCTCTTTTCTAATTTTATTTTATCTATCTCCTTTCTTTTTATTAAAAAAACAAAACAAAACAAAACAACACACACACACTCTTGACCCTCTATCAATTAAATATTTATTCTCTAACTGCTAGCTTTTCTTAAACTAAAACACTAGCTTTCTTTTCTATATTTACTTGTTTAAAAAAAAAAAAACCTTGCTACGTGTCATATTGCTTGCATGTTGTTGCTCTTTTGTTGGTTTTGATTGCTTCTATTGTCTTCATTTGTAAGTCGCTTTGGATAAAAGCGTCTGCTAAATGACTAAATGTAAATGTAAATAACATTATTATTTATTATATTGTAAGTAATGATCTTATTTGTGTCGTTAGCCAAAACTTTAATACAATTTTTTGAATAAACCAACAAACAAACAAGACAAGCCTGAAAACATATTCGTAAGCAACTGTTTTACAAAAAAAAAAGAAAAAAGAAAAGTGAAACCGTGAAAAAGGGAATCGTTTAACGTTATATATATATATATATATGAAGTAAATGAAATGCATCAAAAATGAAGGTTAATAATAGCGTACTTAAACGTTTTTTGTCGTATAACATAAATTTGTCACGTGCCTTCTGTCTTTGTGATTAATAACTGACAGGTTTAATCAAAGCCATTAGAAGGCAAGCCTGCAACCATTAGCGGCTAAAGATAACGCTTCCGGTCTGTTCAGTACGTGGGAAAGGAGACCAGAGTCCGTTTTCTTTGAATGGATGTCAATGGAGGAGAGGCTCCACTACGCTAAATAAACAGCTTTTTAGAGGAAACGGCTTATGATTTAATGAATCGACAGCCTATCTGCTAATCTTCAACATGTTTTACACTAAACAATACTTTTGGAATGATCTATTTTTAGAGTTTACCACGAAAAAAAATGCCGTTTTATAAGAGAAGTCACTGAGTTTTTGCGACAGGTGGGATACAGCTTACGGCACTTCTCATTCACTCCTACGGGATCCGTAAACGTCGTCTGAGTGTCGCACAACTCTGACTGAAATTCAATGACGTTAAGGCTGTAATGTGATTGGTTATCAAGCCACACGTGATCCAAGTTAACCGTACAGACCCCTATAGTAAGAAAATCTCTGGTTTGTGTGCCTGTGTCATCAAAGAAACGCCTTTCAACAAACGCGCACTACCATTGGTCCATCATCTGCGAGCCCTAACCAATAGATTTCCTGAATTTGGGGGAGTATTTGGCTTTAGCACATGATTGGCTGTTGGAACACAATGTCCCGCCCACTCTTAAAGCGGCTGGTCTGCAGGACGCACGTCCTCTGGCGGGGATTGGACGCATATTAAGGAGCGAAAACAACATTAATCTACGAATTCCATCATGGCAGCGACATTAATGCGTTCCCTTGTAAAGAAGAGGGTAAGAAACACAAAAGCGTCGTATTTTACACTCATACACGTAATATGAGTTTGACGTTACGTCATGTTGTCAAAGTATCAACTTCACGGTCAAACAGCACGAGCTGATACTTTGTTGCACACTTAGCCACAATGAAAGCAACTCTATATATAATACACTATAAAAAATAGTGTGTAAGATGTAGTAATTGCAAGGAGTTTGTAGCCTAATCACCAGTCAAAGATACTACCTTTGTGTTTATATAATTTCGCGACAGTTCTTGTCAAGTTCATACGCGCTAAGTGCTAGTTTATCACAGTCCTAGAAAGCATGCAACAGCTTAGTCCTATATGCAATCAGAAAAGCAGTTTATCTGTATCTAAAGAGTTTTTTATTTTCATCAAAAGCTGTATAAACCATTCATTTCCTTTCTATGCCTTTCTAAGTGCACAACATACTGACTGACATCTAATGAAATGATCTGCCCAGACACAATTATAGAGATCATTTAATATTGTATCTGTGACCTGTTCTGCAGGTTCCTCTTCAGATGGGACACATGTGCTACTCCTCCTCATCTGTGGTAAGGTTATCATGTATTTGAGCACAAGTATTGTGCATGTTTGTGTTAAGAGTAAGTTTATTTAATGTGTCCTTTTTGAAAACACAGTAGTTAAGTGATTATGAGAGCCAAGCAGACAGTGAATTTTGTATGAATATTGCTTATATATTCAATTGTTCTAGGTCGTCAACTGATATTCAGTAATGCTCCATAAGCCTTTAAACTGTACACAATGTAAACACCAAATGAAGCTTTGCCTCCTCATTTCTGAAGAGCACATTTGCCTCGTACTGAACCTTGCACTAGACTAAATGATCTGACAGTGACAGAAATCACTCACTCATTACAGACTTATCTCCCTCTTATAAGAGGAATAACACTAACGTTGTCTTGTGTAAAGACACTACGCGACTGAAAATCTGAACAGATTTTAAAACACTAGCCATTAAACACTTGCAGAATTTGGGGAAAATAATTTTAGGGAAAAGATGCAATCTATCATCTTATCAGTCTCTTGAAAAAGTTATTGTTGTAATTGTTGATGAGTTGTTTTTTTTTTACATTATTATTTTTTTCATTCATATTACATAATTTTCTGTCTTTTCTCAGCCCACCACCAAGTTGTTCATTGATGGAAAGTTTGTCGAATCCAAGAGTCCAGAATGGTTGGACATTCACAATCCTGTAAGTTCATACTGTACTAACAGACATCAGTTTAACAGTTTAACACACAGCAGTTTAACAGATTACATTGATTGACCACAGTTAGGCCAAGTTAAACCCATTCGATTAGTGTGGTTTAAGCACACGTGATTTGTGCTGATCAACCTGACTAGACAAAACACAACACCTGCATTACCATCAATCAGTATATAATACAGCTTCAGTTATGTTGCTGATTCTTTTTACACTTTTAAAAATGTTTGCTCATTGATTATTTAGTACTGTTACCAATGTGCAATAGAGAAAACATCAAGATTAACCATTTTCTAAAGCTTTGCTGGAATCTGCTTTGCACAGTAGATGCCATAATAATTGCTTGTTGGATATCTATTTGCACTCTATATTTCAGGAACTCTGGTTAATATCACAATAGAGTTTAAATGCAGTCTGGGTTTTTGGAACGTAAAAGGTGGACGTTTTTTTAAGTTGCTTTGGTTGTTATATGTGGTTGAATCGTTTGTGCTGTTTTTTAATGTTAACAGCAAGAAAGTATAACCTATGTCAGCAATCAGATATTTGTATTTATTTATTTATTTTACAAGTGACTTTATAAGCACTTTGCAGAGAAAAGGCCACAAACCATTAGGTACAGATGAACTGTCGCTGTGATTGAATTATAATGCATGCGCTTTCCTCAGGCCACCAACGAGGTCATTGGTCGAGTGCCAAAGGCCACACATGAGGAGATGTTGGCCGCCGTGGACTCGTGCTCACGGACGTACCACACATGGTCCGAAACTTCCATCCTGGCCCGCCAGCAGATCTTCCTTCGCTATCAGCAGCTCATTAAAGACAATATTGTAAGTTACCGTTGCACATCCTCAACTCACTTGTTTTGTTTTTTGATTCATTTTCCAATCAACACCAGACTTTATGGTTGAAATTAGTATTATTTAGGTTTCATTTTACTGTATCTTGTTCTAGACACTTGCTATGCTTGTTAAATATGGATCTGTACAGTAACACGGTGATGGACCTTCAGGTTTTCACTGGGCTTTCATTGAAATGGAAAACTTAGAAATATCAGGGATTTATGATTTTTAGGTCTGGAAAATTTGTATACAGCTGTGGAAACCCTGTTTTCATTAACTGGATTACTGTTTAATAGAATTATGCAAACTGTTTTGTTTCATGCATGTAATGTTTATGAGAGTGGCGTACACACAGGTCTACACAGAAACCAAACAATAAAGATGGCTCTGAAGATGACAAGATGCTGTGAAGTGCCAAGTTGTGGAAGAAAAACAGTCTTTGCATTGCCTTCCTTCTGATTGCAGCATTAGGAAAGAGTGGATGAACTTTATTTTTTATGAATTTCCAGACCGCGTCATGAAGAACTCAGTCCTTTGTTCACTTCATACCGTGAAATTGGTTTAAAAAAAAAAAAAAGGCACCAGTCGACATAGGATTTTCAGAAAGATTGAAACTAAAAGATAATGCTCTGCCGATTACATTGGATCCAATGTCGCACCACACAAGTGTGAATAAAGGCCTTTTCACACTGAACGTGAAAATCAGCACGAATGTTCGGCGTGATGATGCTTTTGAATCGAAACAATAGATCCCTAATGGATATATTTACACCAGGCGTGATCTTTCATGGTGTGAAAAAGTGAGTTTTTTTTTTTTTTTCCGTCATGTAGATTTTTTTTGTTTAATTTTTTTCCCCCCATCGCTCAAGCAGGTAGCGTTCAGTCCATTATAACATATAAAGAGTGCATATCTGCCTATTATAGAATCAAAGTCCATTTTAGATCACAATCAAAAGTTATTACAAGCAGTCGATGTTGGTTTAAATAGTTTAATTTCTTTCTTAATTTCATCATTTTCAAACATAAACCATCAAGCTTTAACAAAAAAAAAAAAAAAAACTGCAGGGAGATTTGAAAATTCTCTTTTGTTGGCAACAGGTTAGTAAACGCTTATTACAAATGTGCTGAAATGGGTTGCGCAACCCAAACTCAGAGCAGATGCAGAGATGGAGTTCATGTGGAGCAGCATTTACCGCAAGCCAAGCCACTCTGAAACACTGGATCATGGTCTCTGAATCATGCAGTGCATATTTATTTAATTAACTTTCAACCTTTTGATTATTGTATTAAACCATATTTGATTAATTGTTCTGCCTTACTGCCTGCTAAATGTATATGTGGTTTGATTTGTGTTTCAGAAAGAGCTGGCCAAGCTGATAACCCTGGAGCAGGGAAAAACCCTGGCTGATGCTGAGGGCGATGTGTTCAGAGGACTGCGTGAGTCTCTCATTCTTGAGACAGTTCTGTAGTAATATTAAGAGCAGTTAGCACCAAGTTAGTTAATTCCTGAATGTAGTAATTAAGACTTTAGAGTGTAGAACATTATAAGGGATATTCAGTTATTTTCAACCCAATGACTACAGTTTGTACCAACCCATACTGGCTGCTGCTACAGACAATCATTTTGACTCAATCTGTAATATGTGTAGACAAGCAGAATGCGTTTACAGTAAATAACCTTATAAAGGAGGCTTAAGCACCGCAAATATGTGATATAATCAAATCAGTTTGTGTCCAGTTATGCCTAGTCATAACAAACTCAAAAATGTAAACCTAAAACATCCAGGTAAAATCCAGAAGTTGCTCCATCTAAAAAAAAAAAAAGAAGAAAAAAAGAAGTGGTTTCAAAGGAGAGTTAGTACTTTATTGTTGGATTCACAAGTGATGTTTATTTATTTTTTTTTAATGCGAATTCATGTACACTAACAAACACTACCAAAGGTTCAGGGTCAGTAAGATAATTGTTATTATTATATTTTTTTTAAAAATGAAATTAATTTTTTTAAAAGAAAAAATCATTCAATTAATGAAAAGTAAATGCAGTTTTTAATAAATTAAATAAATGCAGTTTTTTTTCTATTTAGAATCCTGAAAACAAGTATTATGGTTTTCACAAAAATTTTAGGTTTCACAACTGTTTTCAGCATTGATATTAATAAGATATGTTTTATGACCAGCAAATCATCATATTGGCATGATTTCTGAAAAATCATGTGACACTGATGACTGGATTAATGATGCTAAAAAATTCAGCTTTGCCATCAAAGGAATGAATTACATTTTAAAATAGATTAAAACTAAAAATTTATTTTTAAATGTTAATTTTTTACAGTATTTACTGTATTTTTTAAGGTAGCCTTAGTGAACATAAGACACTTCTTTCAAAAACATAAAAAAAATATATATATATCTTACCAACCCCAAACTTTTGAATGACAAAATAAGCATAAGGTTGAAATTAACTTGGGATATTTTTTTTGTGCTAAAGATGAGGCATTATTGGCTGTTAGGACCTAAGAAAGTCTTTGGCCTTATAACTGTTTGCGCATTTTGTTTGTGTGCCTTCACATTATTTACTCTAGTTGTTTGTTGGTCTTGCAGAGGTGGTGGAGCACACCTGTAGTATCACATCCCTTATGCTGGGCGAGACCCTCCCCTCTATCACTAAAGACATGGACACGTACACATACCGGTTGCCCATTGGCGTATGTGCCGGTATCGCCCCCTTCAATTTTCCTGCCATGATTCCACTCTGGATGTTCCCAATGGGCATGGTGTGCGGGAACACCTATTTATTGAAGCCCTCAGAGAGAGTGCCTGGCTGCACCATGTTGCTGGCCAAACTGCTGCAGGACGCCGGTGCTCCGGATGGAACATTAAACATAATTCACGGACAGCATGACGGTTTGGAAAATTACAGAAGCAGAAGGGTTATAAATATTTTGACCACATTATGATCCAGATTCTGTGTGCAGATAACAAAATGATTTGTTCCATGTGTTATTATAGCTGTGAACTTCATCTGTGACCATCCTGCCATCAAAGCCATCAGTTTTGTAGGCTCCAACCAGGCTGGCGAGTACATCTATGAGAGAGGCTCCAAAAATGGCAAAAGAGTGCAGAGTAACATGGTTGGTTCTGAACATGGTTAATGTATTTCACAGAAAACCTTATTGCATGTGAAAATCTGTTCAGTTATGAGCAAAAAAAAAAATCATACAAAGCATCCTCTCTGAATTTAAAAAGATAGTTCACCTTAAAGATTAAAATTTTCATTGAAACTCCAGGTAACCAGAATTTAGAATATCCAAAAAGTTCATAAAGGCGTCATAAACCAAATCCATATACTGTACAATGAGCGGTTAAAGTCTTGTGAAGACTGATTTAATTTAGGCTTTCATTTTCATATAAATACACATACAAAGAGCACATCACATATGGTAATCACGGAAGCTTGTCGCCGCTTGATTGATATGGATTTGTTTTATGATGACGTTAGTCTTTTGGGATTTCCTAAGGTTTGGTTAAATGAACTTTCAGTGGAGGGACAGAAACTTCACTGGTTTCATTAAAATATCTTAATTTTTATTTCAATAATTAATCAAGGTCTTATAGGTTTGGAGCAACATTAGTGTTCATTTTCATTTTTGGGTGATCTATTCCTTTAAGATGTCTAAACTTCTTTAAATGAGTAGTTCCATATTTACTTAATTCCATGGAACACGAAAAGTGAGTTTTGGAGAATATCCTGGCCACACTTTTTTACATACTGAAAGGTAATGAACAAATATTTTGAATAGCGCCAATTTTACACTGGAAAGGTGGCACAGAATCACAGCTGAAGTGGCATTTAAGTGTCGGAAATCATCATTAGTCAGTAAATACTTAGAATTTACTGCAGTGCATGAGCAATATGTGACTTTTTGTTACATCTGTATGGTGTCTTTGCATCCTTTTTCTTAGTATATAGAAAAAAATGGCCAGGATCTTCTTCAAAAATTCACAGGGGTGGAGTAATTGGCTAAAATAGCAATGCTAGATTTTCAGTAGCATGACTAGCTCAGATGCTTTCAACTTTTTCCCAACTTTGTAGCTTCATGTGTATCATTTCTCAGTACAACTTCAGTGGCCAGATGGTGGCAGCATTTGGTTACAAATGAATCTGCATCATTCTGGTTCATTCTTAACCTCCATAATGAGGCTGCAATTTTAGACTCAAGATTCAGGAAATTGGAGATTACCCCTTTCATTCTTTATTGCCTTCACAGTTAGCATGAGAGACTCAAAGATGATGGACAGCAGTGTATTACATTAAACTATGGAAAAACATCATAAAATCACTATCATTATTCAAATGCCTTGGATTTAATACAGAAGACCGCACCTCCTTTGCTCCCACTGCAGATAAACTCCCTTTTCTGAAACCCCACAACAGCCTCCTCCACTACCGCAATCTCTTCCAGATTACCGTAGTTTTACAAATTAACTTCAATTTTGAATCTGAATCTTATGCCAGTCTATTATAACTATGCTTTCAAGGTTTGAGGTCCATCACATTTTCTTCCCCCACTTTTACTTTGCCTATTTTCAGTCATTGTGTTGGTGCTAGAATTTGTAGTTTGGTGAAAATGTGGAGCTGCTTCCTTACAATCTCATTTCTGTCCACCAGGGGGCGAAGAATCACGGTGTGGTGATGCCTGATGCCAACAAAGAGAACACATTAAACCAGCTGGTTGGTGCTGCTTTTGGAGCAGCAGGTCAGAGATGTATGGCACTTTCCACTGCCATCCTTGTAGGAGAAGCACGAAACTGGTTGCCCGAACTGGTTGAACGTGCAAAGGGTCTCCGTGTCAATGCAGGTACTTGAGATTTTTTTGTTTGTTTTTTTAAAAAAAAAAAAAATTTATGCGTCTCACAAATCTGATCAAGTTTGGGCTGTGGAGCACTGTGTCCTAGTCAGGCGCAATACAATAAAGGCCAAAATATGTCCATGTTCCAACAAGTTATCGAATATCACTTAGGTTGGTTGCATTGCAGCAAACATGTCCATCTGCACTTGCAAAGTTTGGCGCTCTCAACTGTTTGTGAAATGGAGCAAAATGTGAAAAATTTTATATATATCTACAGCAATAATCCTAAATAGCCACAATGAAAGGCATGCAACAAAATTTTGGACCAATGATATTTTGTAAAACATTAAATATGCTAATTGGCTGTGGTTCTGTTAGGTCCCATATTTTGTTCTCGGTAAAAAAAAAAAAGTGTTTGTTTTGGGGTTTCCTTTTTTTTTCTTTATTTTTTTTTTTAGTTAGTACACAGTGACGCAATATTGACCAATTCGGTTATTTGCGTTTCTGGGACCACCAAGACTAGGAAACACTATGCTATACCAGGAAAACCTATACCATAAATGTCACTTTAGACTATTTTTACGTGACATTCATTGAATAAAATCTCTTTTCCGCAGTTTCTCTCCATGTAGAGTTTCTCTGAATTCATTGTTTGTTTTATCCCTCTTTTTTGGCCTTTTCGTAGACCACCCATGCCTTCATGACCACACCTCTCCCTGAGCAACTTAAAGCTTGTTCAGCTCACCCAGAGGATAGACGCACTATTTGTCTTGGTCATGCCGCAAAGCAAAAGCACATTTTGTGGTATAAAGGGCACCAGAAATTAGTATGGGCCGATCAAATGTTTAAAAAAAATTCTGCCGATGAAAATTGTAATTGTAATCAGAGAAGCAAAACCGCAGCAGCTATTCTGAAACCCTATAACAGACCTCTAAGACATATTGCATCAGGGTATCTAAAATTGTGTGTGTGTTTGTTCGTATGTGTGTGCGTGTGTGTTTGGATATGTCAGTACCAATCCCTTTGGTTGCAACCCAGTAAAAAGGGGTAAATTAAAGGAAAGTCATCCCCTCTATTCAGCAAAAATCAACAAAACAAACGATACAGAAACCATTTCTCCAGATTTTAGGATGTCTAAACTTTTGGTTAACCAACTAAACTGTTGTTTGGAAGACAACCCGCTACATTTTCTGCTAGCTATCCACTTAACTCTACAGTACAGTAATAATTCAGCAAATTGATGCATCTAGGTTGTGACCTGAATTACTGACATATTAATTCACACATTTTTATGTGATCTGATTTTTGCTTCAGTATTATCAGTAGTTATTTAGTGAATAGTATGTTCATTTAGCATTTGTAACAGTGCCACGTGATGAAAATGAAAGATTTCGGAATGAATTTCCATTCAGATGGAATATGTTATCGCTGTAGTTTAAGTGCATTTTTTTAAAAAAAACTCCATAGCTTTTTCATCTTGTCTTTATTTTTCTGTATTTCTTCTCTTGCTTTTTTTGTAAGGTGACCAGCCCGGAGCTGATGTGGGACCTCTCATCTCGCCTCAGGCCAAACAGCGAGTCAACAGCCTTATTCAGAGTGGTGTGGATGAGGGTGCCAAGGTGCTGCTTGACGGCAGGAACGTGAAGGTCAAGGGTTACGAAAACGGCAACTTTGTTGGACCAACCATCATTAGCAATGTCACGGTGAGAGCCACAATTCCTACAAGGCTGTACAAGAAGTGTTCAAGTGCTGTATTACGAGTGCTTCCTGTGTTTGTTTGCCTCTTTATGATGAATCGCTTGTTGTATTCCTCAATTCCTCAAAAGTCACTTTGGATAAAAGTGTCTACTAAATGAATAAACATAAATGAACCCCAATTACTCAACCTCATGTTTTTCCAAACCTGTATGACTTATTTCTTCTGTGCAACACAAAAGAAGATATTTCTTTAATCCAGACAGTGAAAGTCAATGAGGTTCAGTGTTATTTTGGACCCAAATGACTTTCAGGTGGGCTAAACAGTTTTTTGCTTATCTTAATTTACGTTCCATAGACTAAAGAAAGTCAAATATGTTTGCAACAACATGCTAGTAAAGAAATCACTTTAATTGCTGAAAGTTAGAACATGTCAGTATCATGCAAAGATCATGTTATTATGTCCACTTGTTGTTTGTCCTACTTTAATTTCAGCCGGACATGAAGTGCTATAAGGAGGAGATATTTGGACCTGTGTTGGTGGTCCTGGAGGCTGACAGCTTGGATGATGCCATCAAAATGGTCAATAAGAACCCGTATGGCAACGGAACTGCCATCTTTACCACCAATGGTGCAGCGGCACGTAAATACACTCATGAAGTTGATGTTGGTCAGGTGAGTGTTTTTTTTTATTAAATATACATCATGAACAGGGCTGGGTTTATAATACACATTTCCAATGCATCAAACTTTCATAACTGGACTAACAACTTGGGGCCAGTTTTACTAAACAGAGCGCAATTCCAAAACAGCGCCAATGGAAATTTCTGCGGGTGATTTACTAACAACGTGCAAATTAAGGAACACAGACGCAACATCTCATTTACATAGTGACCAACGCAATATACCAAGAGCAGCCCAAGTTAGTGTAGTCGCGAATAAACAGTAAAGAAATAAATAAGCCACAGTACGTTGAAAAGAACGTGACTAGAAAAAGCGTGACTAGATGAGGGTTCCAAGTCATCTTTTATTTCCTAAAGCAAATTAAAAATAACATGGCTTGGCAAACGATACGTTCGGATAATGTGTTCTTTTGGATAATGTGTGCGCTCAGTTCTCTGCGGTGCCTCTCCTAGCAACAAATTGCTTCCATTTCAAGCGCAAAATAGTTGAAGACATGCCTTTTTTAGGCGTTAAATAATGGTGCAAATGCCAGTAATTTGACGAGCGCAAACGTTAGTAAATCTCGTTGCATGATTCATTTGAATACTCTCCTCCCATAAATTTTGCGTCTGAAAGGAAAACTCCTAGAAATGCATATTCAATAAGGTCAGGCGCAAAAATAACCGTGTCCACGCCTTTTCAGCACTAATTCATCACTGCGCGTCTTTAGTAAAACCTGACAGTACTATTTTAACACCAAAAGGCAGTTTGCGCTGGCGCAAGATGTTAGTAAAACTGGCCCTTTAAGTGATGGTTAACCAAAAAATGAAAAATCTGTCATTAATCACTCTTTACTTCATGTCATGTCGTTCCAAAAAGGTAGTCTCGTGAACATGTTGAAGACTGACACAGAGGAGAAGAAATTGAATAAAGTAGGGCTGTCAACGTTAACCCGTTCACGCATGCGATTAATCTAAAAAATTTAACGCGTTAATATTTTTTTAATGCAAATTAATCGTTTGATAAGGTTTGATCCCAACTTCTTGCCGTCATCGCAGCGCGGAAGCTTACCTATAAGGGTACGGTGAACCAGTGTTGCCAAGATCACGGTTTTCCCGCAAAATTGGGCTATTTTGAAAATATAATCTATAGTATATCCTCCTGAGACCCCCTGAAAAAAAGCTTTGTGAATTTTGTATTTTTTCATGTCATTACATTGTTTAGACCATAAGAAAAAAATTGAAAAATTATATTTTATTCATATTTTATTCTATGTCCTCTGTAAAAAATAAAATGGCATGAATAGACATCAAAAAGGCAAAACAATGGGATTTTTTTTTAAATCACCAATCAATTTTTAGGTTTCAGGATTTTTTTATACTAAACTTTAAGGATGATTCTCAACTATGTTATAAAATATATAACAAAATGATTTGATATACCATTTTGTTTTATGGTTTAATTTTCATAAACTGGTTTTCCCATTAAACACAGTGTATTTATACACTGTATCTAATTTGCATATTAATGTGTTGCTGTTGGGACAGCATGTTGAAAAAAGAATTTGCATAATGGGAGTAATAAATGGCCAGATTTTCATAATAATATCTAATATTTCATAAGACAATTGATAAATAATTAATTTTCCTATCCAATTGTTATGTCTCCCAAAATGCATAATAAACATGCTTTTAGTCCTGGTGTCCTCTACAGCAGACATGTATGAAATTATGTCCTGTTTCATAACAGGAAGTCATATTTGAATTTGAAAACCCTTAACATTTTCCTGAGATGTTGCTTTATGACAAACAATTTGAAAATTATTCCGATTTAAATGACAATTAAAAAATATAATCATATTTCCATAAGGATGTAAAATTTTTCACTAAATTAAATTTGGCCATCTTTAAAGATCTAGGAGAGGGTGTGGTCATGGTGAAACTTCCAAACATTTAGTATCTCTAAAAAGCCCTGAATGTGCTCTGTACAGGACATCCAGGCTTACAACTGTGACATGTGAGGTCTCAGAGAAATTCACTAAAATAGAATGTCCACTACAGAGGCAAAAACTCCATAGCTGGGTCTCAGGAGGACATATAGTATACAGTAGCGGGAAAAATTACGAAGCCGTGGGTTGCGTTTTTTTGGCCTACTTTTATAATGTATCGCGGCCGCCCAAAGTATAGATAAATAAATGTACTTTATAATAAATATATATAGACAAATAAAAATGAAAATAGATCCTTTTACTAATGTGTATTATACTTGGAATTTATACCTGGCAACTTAAGAACGGAGAGGCAGTTATAACATCACAAACAAAGTGAGTTTCAGCCAGAGCATACATGTTAAGGCTTTTACACAGCAGAAATAAACATGACAACACCCACTATAGATTATATAAGATAATAAACACTCAATTAAGATAGGATATGGTTTGTATGTGATTTTCTTGAGATGAATGTGTACATCTGAAATGCTAATTTGTGCAGCGATATAAAAAGGCTATAAATAGCATATTTTAACAACAGTAAATGACCAAATTCCAAATGTGATCGCAAAAGGAAGTTAATACAAACACTCGATGGTGGTTTGAGTTCTGAGTAAAAGTGTACTATTAATCTCATAAATTGTCTTATGAAGTATGATGCTAATGTTAGCTCTAATGCAGCTGCAGAACAGGTCCAATTCTTCTTCATAATGCATTTTGTCATCATACTTCACGTAAGGTCGCAAGAAAATGTTGTTGTAGTATTTATTTAGAAATACTTTTGATAATAGTTGGGTAAATGTATACTGGGATTGAAGCGATGTGGCTTGGTAAATGTTTTATTGCCAGTATAAAGGCTGATAATGGCTGAATAAAAACAAAAGAATAATGATAAAAGAATAATAAGGATTATGTCTCATACCTGGCGGAGGTGTGAAAGGTTCTGTTTCCTTAAACTAGTTTGTCATGCATTTCTTTATTTCAGCACATTTACAGGTAAATCCTAGTATTTTAAATTTGCGATTAATCATGATTAATCACAGTCCATGACCGTGATTATTTTAATCGATTGACAGCACTAGAATAAAGTCATTATTTTTGTTTTCTTTGCACACAAAAAGTATTCTCGTAGCTTCATAAAATTACGCTTGAACCACTGATGTCACATGGACTACTTTAACAATGTCCTTACTACCTTTCTGGGCCTTGAACGTGTCTGTTACAATACTGTCTATGCAGGGTTAGAAAGCTTTTTAATAATTTTTGACTTTTAGTCTGAGTTAAATCTCTTTTTTTGGCTCATTTTATCTGTAATAGAAAACCTGCCTAATAATTCGGCACACCTGAATATGAGTAGTTTTTGACTTCCAGCATTCATGGACAATTATCACTTATAAATGATTAAATACAAAGTCAGTAGTAGTTATTAAGATTAATGTGGTTTGGAATTGGTAAAATGTTCTTGGAAAAAAAAAAAATATGACCAGAATATCAACTTGCCTAATAATTCGGCACACGGTGTAGAAAAAAAAAAAATGGGAAAGTAGTGCATTGGAATGGAAAAATGGCCTCTAACAGTGTCGAAACAGTATCTGTGTGACTTGAAATGGGTGCATGTCAGTCTGCGACTGTGGAAAACTGCCTCCTTATAGACGACATGGTGATGTTCACTTATGTTGTATTAGGCACCTCCACATGTCATTGTAGGCTCTTGACAAGACCATTGTAGGTGAAGAATTCTAGGCACACCTCTAGAGTAAATATTAGAACGTGATGTAAATGAAATGTGTAAAATCCCCTTGGCGCCACTCCCCGACCCAAAGCCAAGAAGCACGGTTTAGATGTAAGTCTTGCCTCTTTAGTGTCCATATATACACTAAGGGTAGCACAAGCCTTCCTTTAAAAATCTATGTAAAAACAGTATTTTTTTTCCATTTGGACTTGCCTTGTTTGCCACAGCTTCGAAAACGTACAGCTGCGACCAGAAAACATGTGCACTACAAATAGTTCACAGCAAATATGTGCTTTTTAATCAAAACAGCACTATGCCAAAATATTTTGCTGGTAAAGCCCGAAGTCTTAAATTAAACTCAAAAGGGATCCCTTGCAACCTGTTGATCTGGTGGTTATGCAAAAGCGGCCCCCTTTTTACCCAGTTTGTTTGTCCGTGGCGAGCAGCTATGCCGTGTGTTTGCGATTCACATGCTGGAGTACACGGCACGGGCCATGTGCTGAGCTGGCCTCCAAAACCCCTGCATACAAGAACCTCCTTTTGCTTTTTTTTTGCTCCGTCCACTCCCTCACGAGTCACCTTCGGCCAGAAGGCTCAAATTGTGCAACCGCATTTAAAAAAAAAACATTTCAAGATGCTCTGCCAGTTTCCAGCCTCACCCCACCCCAAAAACAAAATGTTTTGTTTAGTTATTCTCTGCATGCATTACTTTTCTCGGCTGGTACACAAACAAATGATTGTGGCTTTCAGTTGTGTGTCAACTGCTTCGTCAACACATTCAATAGAATGAGCTGATTGTTCCACACTTTCCATACACAGCTGAAGCCCAACAGCAGCTTGTTCTCAAAGCAAAGATGTGCATGTTTCTTCAGCTTCAGATACTTTTAAGTCTCAGGCTTTTATTTTCATTAGAACAAATTTAAACTACTTTTTGTTACATAAATATAATATTACAACTTACTTGGAACTTTTTACCATGCCATCATTTATATTTGCTACATTTCAAATGCCCTTCAAATGTGCATAGATGTTATTGTTTTACCATTGTCACATACACAGAGTTGGAAACTTAAAAGTTATATATTTTTTAAATGCATATTATTGATTATATTTTGAACGAGTCACCCAAATGTGTTTTTAATTAAATTTATGTATTTATTTATTTTATTTTGTAAAATGTCATAATTGGATCTTCCAGTGAAGCGGCAGACTTTTCTCTGGTGACGTATGCCAGACTTCTCCAATCATTCAGTCACAAAGACCCTGTCCTTTTCATACAGTTGACTACAAACTCGCATTCAGATCTGCCTTCATCCAATAACAACTAATAAATTGAACAACCAATCTACTTTTTTGGTAATTTGTTTCACTCACATGTGACATTATGGAAAAAAGATCTGTTGCTTCTTCAGTTTCATCACTATTTTAAAATATGAAGATCCGTCACGTGAATATATATTTTGAACATATTAATTTTAAATATTTAAATCTACAGTAATCTAAAAAGTGTAATAATCATGAATCATTTTGGTATTTATTGTGTGAAAATTATTACTATCAATTCTGTCCATAGTACTCCTTCCGCCTATGAAATGTGATGAAAAAACAAACATATTTTTGTGTGGCATTTCAGGTCAAGCTGTAACTATCAGTTTTTGCAAAAATATGATTTACGTTTATGTAGGTTACAGAAAAGAGAAGAAATCAGCCTTTTGATATGTGGTGGACGCGAGACTATGTTAGACAGTTTAGGAGACAAATTAAACCTCTGATAGCGTCAAATGTTGTTAATAGAGTTTATTTTTTAAAGTCCTCAAGACACTTAGCTGAAGAAATCCATTTCAGAAAAAAAAAATCTACTGGGATCATTCTCCTGCTTTTGTTTGCTATCTAGTAAAGGTTAACACTAATTTTAAACTGTATCTTGTTTAACTGTCCTATTTCGGGACTTTAATTGCTACATGGACAGTGAAGCGCAGTGGACGTGCTCTTCAATTCACACTGGAGAAGTTGGAGCTGCGCTTGTATGGTGAGATTTGTACGTTTACATTGAGGAGGGAGATTAACGTAAAGCGGTAATGTATAGAATTTACAAACCGTTTCTCCCACATGGTGTCTAGAGACGTGAGGAAAGCATACAGCTTTCTGCGGCAGACAAGAATGCATTTGCATCTGACGGGTACATTGTTGTCTCAACCGTCATCAGGGTGTGAGTGTGTCAGATATGTGGGATGCAGAGAACATGACTGCTCATGAGGGCAAACACAGCTGACCTCTGAGATGTCTGTTAATGTAGTGCTTGCTTGTTTTTTTTTTTTTTTGTAGATTGGAGTTAATGTACCAATCCCCGTCCCACTGCCCATGTTTTCATTCACCGGTTCCAGAGGCTCCTTCAGAGGTGACACCAATTTCTATGGAAAGCAAGTAAGTATTTGCGACTGGATAACAGGATATTTTGCTTTGTGGAATAGGTCTATATTAGACACTAAAACACAATAGACATTTAACTCTTTCGCCGCCATTGTTTTTAAAAAAGCTGCCAGCCACAGTCAGTATTTTTTATCTTTATTTTTTTTTTTACAAAATTAATTTTACAGGCTATTTTGTTGTATGAATATCAGAACATGCAATATGTCAAAAGAAAGAACAGAGCTTCTGCATGTAAATAAAAATAAAAAAGTTTCATAAAGCAACATTTTGAACAAAAAGCTGAGAAAATCACATTTTTGTCAAAGACTATGTAAAATACATAAATACAGATACTCAATTCAATTATACAATTAATAAAAAAGACCAAATTTAAAAACAAAATTGACATTACATTCTGCCATGGAGCAGAAAATAAATAAATGAATAAAAAAATGCAGAATTATTGGCCACATCTTCCCCAAATGAGCCGGCTGAAGTTTAAAATCAGGTCACAGGAATGGTCCATTTGGTTTGCCATTTGAATGTTTTGTCTACCATTTGAGTTTGGCTGTAAAATTTGTATTGGTATAAAATTTTGTCAGCTGTAGTTTGTCATAAAACAATGACTGACATGTTTTGACGCAAGTGGTTTATTGTTCCCGCCAGCGTAAGTTTGCCAGCCACCTGCCATTTCTCATGTGATGTCATTGTCATTTTGAGAGGGTATTAAAAAGATGATGACTAATCTTGAGTCATTGTTTAGTCTTAAGTATTTTGCTATTCTTTCCATCACAGGGCATTCAGTTCTACACACAGATCAAAACTGTTACCTCCCAGTGGAAGGCAGAAGATGCTACGCTAAAGTCCCCTGCTGTTACCATGCCAACAATGGGACGTTAAGTATTAACCACCTATAAATTCCTCTCTGGCCCCCAAAATCTTCAACACTTCTTTTAACTACTGTACAGATGGATATATTCAAACATGCTGTCATATGTAGTTAATTATTAAAAATAATTTTTGAAATAATTCCAAAAATGTGATTTTTTTTTTTTCTTTCACTGTTCAATAAGTTCGAAAAAAAATTAATAAAAAAGCATGAATTGCATTAGACCACTGTATGAAAAATTTGTCAAATGATTTGCCATTCTTACTCTAATATAGCCGAAGTTTTTGTTTCAGAAGATAATGACTCCACATTCAACACTAAATTTACTTTGGGTGTTGACAAGCTGTATTAAGTCTGCAAAAAGTTTGAGTGCTACAACTTCTACTATCTACAGCTAGCTGGCTCTTCTGAACTGTTCAACTAGCATACTGTCTTGTTAAATATGAATGTCTATATAAATATGCAACATTTGTTAACTGTTGTTGAATAGAAGACTGTTTTGGGCTGTTCCCCTCAATAAACAAGACAATGAATTTGTTCTTGTAAATGTTATTTATTTTAGGGTACATTTACACAACAACGGTGTGCTAAAAATGAAAAAGTTTTACCTTTGCGTTTTTCATGTACAGATGACAACAACACTGTCGGAATGATCCGGGAAAACAACTTAAAATGCTATAGTATGCCAGGCCAGTAGTTGGCAATGTCACTTTGTAAAGAAACACTACATGAACACGTAATATGTATGCGAATGATGCAAATTTGCGTTTTGTAGTTTACGTAGAGGCAATAACGGAATAAATTTCAAAAACTTGTACTTTATAACGTTTTCAAAATTAAAAGCGCCATTGTTGAGTAAATTAATGACCAAAATGAATAAAACATTTTCCGTTTTTATTTGAAAATGGTGTCGCGTAAATGTTCCCTTAGTAGCACCTGCTAAGGTTATCACTATTTTGCTTACATACACTTTAAAAAAAAAAAAAAAAAAGGTTCTTAAATGGTTCTTTGGCAGGGTGTATGGTTCCATGAAGAACCTTTAATATCCAAAGAACCTTTCCATTGCACAAAAGGTTCTTTATAGCACAGAAAGGTTCTTTAGACTATTTAATGGTTCTTCACACTCATCATGTTGTAAAAATTTTTGTTTCTGGAAAGTGAGATCAAGTGAGTTAAATTGTCCTGTCTGGTCCAGAACTCACTCCAGACTCATTTTCTATTAGTTGCATTCATTTATAGTGTAATAAAAGTATTAATTTTGAGTTATATAAATAGTGTTGTGATGTTTATTAATTAAAAAAGACCAGTAGATCCTTTTATATCTATTAACTATTTTAATGCTGTTTTGCATGACTCTAGATAGATAATTAAGCTAGTTATTTAAGTTTAGTATAAAAAATACTGCAATCATGTTTTAAAATGAAATAAAAAGGCTGAGTGATACAAAATCTTAAAATATAAAAGTGCCACTTTGTCCCACTATCCATTTTGCACCTATGAATTGGTTGTAGAACTACAAAATGAGTTTCAAATTTGCGATTTAATAAAGATTTAATGTGATTTTAAGTTATGTAGTGTTCTAATTATAGAGGTTTATTTATGCAAAAGCTGCGTGACTGTGACGTGTTTTAATGGGCATGCGCGCTGAATACTGGAGTCTCATTCAAACACTGCAGTGGAGGGAGTTGCCATGGAAACGGGGTGACAACACCAACTGACAAACCGTAAATCTCTGTCTCTCGCTGCTGTTTTCACTGTTTTCAGGTGAGTTTAGTCCGTAAAATCACACAAATATCACATACAACTGTTCCAGACACTTTCCTACATGTAACTGACACGTTTCTGCTCAATATTTCTTCACAGAAAACTTCGAAAAAGTCAGTCTCAACATCTCAACTGTTTTCAGGCGAGGTAAGTTAAGCTAACTCTATAGCTTGTAGGGCTGTCAAAAAAAAAATCGAATTTCGAATATTCGTCGAATAAAAATCCACATTCGAATGCAAAACGTTGCATTATATATGGTTGAACATTATTTTAAACATTATGCACTTTTTTTCAAAGATAGTCGTGTTATTGCTTTGAAGAACCGCAGATTAGTAATATTTTGCTCGATGCGCCCTCTTTTGGCCTCAGGAGAGAAGCCAAAAGCTTTTTTTCCTCTAACTGAAATTATGTCTTTTAAATTCGAATATAATTCGAATTTTGATGATAATATTTAAGTACAAAATTCGAATTTAGTTTTTCAGCCGTTTTGACAGCCCTAATAGCTTGAGCTCTTGTTTATGAGTTTGTGCTTTTAATCACATCTTTAAAAGCCCAAACTGTAAAGGGTTTGCTGTCAGTTTGTCAATGGTTTATTGAAAGTTGTCTAACTTATTTAACGTTAGCCTAAAATATGCGCTGTACTGTTAATCAGTGACGTCACTTACAAGGAGCACGAATTAACTGAATCTAACTTTAGTTCAAATGTGTTTTTATCTTTCATGGTAAACAAATATTGATAAAAATTGTTCTGTGGTTTCAGGAGTGATAATCTCTCTACAACAGAAGAGAAGCTCCAAAAATTTCAAAGTTTCTGAAGGGAGCTGCTGACAGAAATACAGGAAACACAGGTGAGCTGATTTAGTTTTATTTTCTACATTTCACTTCTGCTCTACCTTGCTTCCTTTAAATAAACCTGCCCGTATACTAAATATTGTTGGCTCTGTGATAAATTGCATGTTATGTTTCTAGATTCTTCTATGCTGATGGCCGTGCAGCAGAGTTGGAGCAGACCTCCTGTCGGACAACATCTCTAAGGCGCTATGAACCATATGACTAGTAAGTAAATCCTCAAACATACACTACTGTTCAAAAGTTAGAGATTGGTATGATTTTTTTTTGTTTTTTTTGAACATGTTTTTTTTTAATGTAAGTCTTCTGCTCACTGCATTTATTTGATTAAAAATGCAGTAAAAACAGAAATATCGTAAAATATTATTACAATTTAGAATACCTCATAAATAATGTAAAATATTATTACAATTTAAAATACCTCTTTTCTATGTGAATATATTTTAAAATGTAATTGATTGCTGTGATCAAAGCTGAATTTTCAGCATCATTACTCCAGTCTTCAGTGTCACACGATCCTTCAGAAATCATTCTAATATGCTGATTTGCAGTTCAAGAAACATTTC
This sequence comes from Spinibarbus caldwelli, assembly GCA_039654775.1. NCBI lineage: Eukaryota > Metazoa > Chordata > Actinopteri > Cypriniformes > Cyprinidae > Spinibarbus > Spinibarbus caldwelli. The sequence continues at coordinate 23,614,352 of CM077250.1, forward strand.
TGATTATTACCAATGCTGAAAACAGTTTTTGCTGCTTAACATTTTTATGGAAACAATATCATTCAAACATTTGTGGTAAGAAAAAAGAGAAATTAATACATTTATGGTAAAAAAAAAAAAAAAGAGAGAAATTATTACTTTTATTAATCAAGGGTGCATTACATTTATCAGAAGTAACAGTGAAGACATTTATAATGTTGAAAAAGATTTCTATTTACTAAATTGTTTAATAAATTTAATAAATGCTGTTCATTGTTCTTTCTATTCATCAATGTATCCTGAAAAAGGTATCACCATTTCTACAAAAAATGTTACAAAACAAAAACTCATTTTCATTTGTTTTAAGAATAAGAAATGTAAAATTTATTTTAAAAGAAAAAAAAAACAGCAAATCAGCATATTAAAATGATTTCTGAAGGATCATGTGACACTGAAGACTGGAGTAATGATGCTGAAAATTCAGCTTTTTTATCACAGGAATAAATTACAATTTACAGTATATTAAAATAGACAACAGTTCTTTTAATTTAATATTTTATGTAATGATATTTTACAATATTACTATTTTATCTGTATTCTTGATTAAATAAATGCAGACTTTGTATAGTCTACAAAGTTGTAAAGCTGAAAGTGCACAATAAAGTTAATGTCTCCCAAAAAAAAAGAATTGACTCCGAACAGCCTAAACAAAGTCGTCAATTCGAATTCCACTTCCGTGACGGCTACACGTTATGGGATAACACATTTGCATAATGCCCGTTTGTGTTCTATGTTGGCTGGCCGCGAACAGCTCAACCCACCCCACAAACATTATAGCTTGTTTGCGTGGTTAACATCATGTTGAAAAGACGCTGTCTTACGCTGTGAAAGTAAATTCGTTTTATTTTCACTTCCAAAAGATGAGGCTGCAAAAAATCAGTGGTTAAAATTCTAATTCTAATTTTTTTTCCCCCCACTGTACCACAGCAGTACAACCCCAATCTTTTTTTGTGTTTGTCGTTTTACTGACGACTGCTTCTCTAATCTTGGGGAGACTCTTGAAAGATGGCTTAGTACTCAGTTTATCTGGACCAGCTGGCTCCACTGAATCAAAAGTATGTAAATAGTAGATATTTATACTTTCTATCAAGCTTTCAAAATATGGAACTATAGTAATGAGCGAATCGTTTCCGACATGGGCTGTACGTGGTAGACCAATCACAACAGACTGGGCCTTCTGACCAATCAGCAGAGTAGACTCACAGAAAGGAGGGGTTTAGAGAGATTGAACCTTAGAACTGATTCAAACAAATTGTTTGTGAATTGTTGGAAACGAGTTGATATTAAATGCATATTTTGAGAAAACAAAAGCATTTTTTGACCTTGCTTGCATGTAAACATATTGTAGGAGACTCCCAAAACAATATTAGGAACCTTAAAAGTGGCATAATAGAAGCACTTTAAATGATTAAATCTAGAAATAGGTGATCTGCAGATCTAGTGGGCCAATGAAGTCAGAGGTTGACGGGTCGTGATTCTTGGGTTAAAAAGATCGTATGATGTGATTCCTTAACTATCCTGTTTGGGGGACAACACTCTGTAGTACGCCGTTAATTATGGTGAACCAGCATAGAGAAGATGTAAAGCTGAAATAAATTACTTCATCTTACAGCTTGACTGCTCTGTCTGCTAAACAACCAACCTCAGATGGAGTAAATCTTGGAGATGCTTTGTAATTTGCATGGCGTCCTCCGGCATGCTAGTGTCTAACCCTGGATGGCTGGCACCCTTGGAAAAAGCTGACAAAGCCAAGAGATGGGCTGGTTTCTTATGTGGGTGAAGAAAATGCAGAGACAACATAAAACTGTTTTAACTGTGGGGAGGATATACAGTACATTACCTGTTACCATTTAACTTTTAAATTATTTCACTGGATACTAAAAGTATGTACATTTCAAACTCTTCAACCCAATATCCTACATTATTTACAACTTAATAACTTAAGCGTTAGTGACATTTTTAATGACTCCAATGAAAATGTTGTAATTTTCCTCATTTCCTTCCAAACTTCCAGACTTACTTTCTATGAAATACACAAAATAAATTCAGTAGGGTGCAGTATTAATTTGGAGTATTAATATGGACAAAATAATTTGAAACATTCTTCAAAATATCTTCCTTTATGGAAGCAGAATAATGACAATATTTTTGAAATATAAAGCATGCTGAATTCCACAAATCGATAAAAAGATGCATTGCAATTAACAGTGCTTGCATTTTAATGCCTTGTATTTCCAGGGCTTGCATTTTTAGGTCCTGAAATTTAACACAGTTGTTTATTTAAGCTGTAGGGGTGTAACGATTCACTCGTTTTCTCGATGCATCGATTACAAACCCTGACGATGCATATGCATCGATCTTGAAACATGGATTTTTGAATCGTGAATCGTCGATTTCGGACAAGAATCGATTTAAAACGCTAAGAATCGAATGAATCGCGATTTCTATAGCGATTCAATGCTTTCAAAATATATACACATAAAATTACTATAAGCACGAATTAATGGAGACCTTGAACAGCGTTCATGCCTCACATCTCTCCTTCACGCGCTCCACTTATACTGCCTGTCACAGGATTGCGCTCGCGCCCCGTTCGTTTCACGGACACATTTTTTGAGCAGCTGATATGTGATCTCTCCTTAGTACTCGTGGCCAGCACTGCTAAAGAGAAGTAGTTTAGTTTTCTGTAGTTTTTCAATGGCTCTCGGTCATAACGTCGACATTACCTGAGCAGTTGAAGGCTGCGCATTTATTGCATGGACTTAACAGGTTTATCTGTTAATCAGATGCACAAGTAGCATTCGTTGCTATAGGAAACAGACATCAGGCACTTTTTCTTTCAGAATCATCATTCACTGATGGAGAGAAAAAGTTAAATACCATAGCATTTTATTTTATGAAAATGAGATAAAGAAATTTTTGCACTGAAATATAAGTGATCTTGGCTTGTAGAACTTAAGACGTGCCAGGAAATGCCTAATATGGATAAAGGCAGCTACAGCTAAGCTGAATAAAATGAACTGGTGAAACATTAAGACAATAAACACAATAAATAAATAAAATTCATGAATGATGTAGTGCTAATTGACACATCATTTATTACAGTACAGAAACGATAAAGTTTTCTACCTTATTCTGTGCAGGAAATTGAATTTGATTTATTTGTGTATTTGATTTATTTATAGCAAATTCAAAGTAAGAGATAAGAAAAGAATTTCTTGTAAAATAAATAAATAAATAAAAAATAATACATACATTATTGTATTTGACATTTCTGTCACTTCTGCAATGGTGGCTACACACCTGGTGTGACAAAATGTTAGCCTATACATAATACTTTTAAAGCTCTTTTTTTAAAATCTTGGCGTACATAAATTTCTACATATGCCATGTCACACCATAGCATCATTAAACTAGCATCTAACAATGGACAAAAGTGTTTTTTTTTTCTCTAACCATAAAGGCTGTTGTGTAATTTGCCCTCTGACTAAGCATTTAAAGAATTTAGGGGAAGCATTTACATAATCCTGTGAATGCACTGAAAGAATGCAGAGTCGAATCGTTAATCGAATCGAATCGAATTTAATTGTGAATTGAATTGAATTGAATCGTTTTGAATTTGCAAAAATCGTTCTTGAATCGAATCGAAAACCTATGAATCATGAATCGAATCGATTCGCTGTCTACCCAAAGATTCACAGCCCTATCAAGCTGTGAATATTTCAATTCAAAATATTTCACACACATTTTCATAATTAAAAATTCAATAATTCATATTCACCTTCCAGAATTCACTTCCAAAATATTCAATCGGTTTAAAAATACGATGTATAATATTCGACAGGCAGATTTCGGTCATTTTATTTCACTTTCCAAATTTGCTGCCACCAATTCAGTGGATAAAATTAAGCAGAAAATTCAGCGTTGCACATCCGGGAACCGCAGGAATAGCAGTAGAGCACCAATGCATGATCTCTAGCTGATGTCAGCTGCTCACCAGCAGGTGGCGCAAGCAGCTGTTGATGAAGGCCATATGTGGATCAAGTCAATCATTTACAAAAACTGATCTGCAGAAATGGAGCAAGCGCTAAGTAGAAGTTTTGATTATTGGGGCCAGTATAAACGTGGAAACGCTGATTGTGTGTAACCTATGTTTAATTCAACATCTTCACTGTTTCGTGTAGCCTACATGTAAGCAGCTTTTTCTACCACAAAGGAGATTATAATGCTCTTTTACCCAACGCTGAAGTACAGAACTAACATTACATATAAGACATATATTGCTTCCGGTTGCTTAGTTTCTGTAACTTTGTATCATGGCTTGTGTGACGCTGTGCTGTAATACTGGGGTTCCCCTCATACGTCCAAGATTCCCCAAAGACCGCCTCAGTGAACTAATACTGAATCAGTGAACTGATGATTATGCGAACTATATCGACAGTTAAGCAGATGTAGAATATGAACGAACGTGCAAGGTTTCACGCTGTTTCCCTCAGAAATCGGTTAAAGAAAACGCATTACGCGGCTCAGTAGTGCACTAACGCAATGACAGCTATCAGGCTTGTTTGAGATGCGCCTCGCCTGAAATGTAGGTGAGAGCAGGCGGCTGCAGTGAAGGGAGGAGTGAAATAAACACAGTCAAGACGGACAGTTCTGACCTCTCGATGTGGAGCAGATACCTACGAGATCAAAGGCGGATATCGCGTTATTCTCACTCATGTGCTGTACTGCTGATAAACGTGATATAATTTCAGTTCTGTTGCTTTTATATGAATATAAATATGATGAACAAGACACTCAAAGTGCTTGCTATTTAATCCCATACGAAAGCCGTATTTATCATCCATTTTTACTTTTTTATACAAACATTTATTTTAGATTTTTATAGAAATATGACAACAATCACATATCTCACACAGAGATCACACTGTTATAGTGTTTGGGAATGTTCATGCATAATTTAAATACACAATCACATGAAATCAGATAAAAAAATAAAAAAAAACATTTTAGCAGAGAACGCAGCATCACGGTTGTCTGAACCAATGAGCATGAAGCTGTGTCGTCAGCAAATCGTTTCCCATCATGTTTTGGATCAGCTTAGTCTGTGGACAGCAACTGCGTGCGACTGCTCAATCCGACAGAGCCGTCGCGAGAGTTTTTTGGCACACGTCACAATGACATCAGAGCAAGGCGGACGTAACTCAGACACTTTTTATTTTTTTATTTTAAAAGATGTTTATGGTAACTATTATTTATTTGTTTTTATCTTTATATTTCTTTTTTTGTTATACTATTATTGAGGTATTTACTGTTTTGTATTCTGGTTGTGTGTGTATTTTATTGCTTTGACTGTATCCCCTGTGAATGTTGTTTAATAATAAAAAAAAAAAAAAAAAACCCCGGACACTTTTCTAACCGGCATGCATCTCGCAGTGCTCACCGGTGATCGGTTCTGTGCAGATTTTGCTCATCTCAAAGAAGCCTATTAAAAGGCCAAACTCAGATCTTACTGATAATGCAAATAGATGAGGATATGAACACAATCTACGGAATGCGCAAAACTGCACATTAAACATTTCCCATAAAGAAAACACTTAATGTGGTTTGTTGCCTCAGTGATAATAAATGATTAAATTCAGCATCAAATTAATAAAATATATTTCTGTATATTATGTACATTTAAGCAGATGAGCCCAGAATATGAGCCCACAACGAACAAGTTTCACCAAACCATTTTTTTCTCCCATAGAAAACCAAGCATGGTAGTTTTAGATTTGATATTCGCTGCATATTCGCCTAGGCTGCTTTAGGGACCATCTGCAAATTTACCTCACACTACAAAACGAAGTAATAATTTATTAAATTTAAATTTAATTATTAAATTCCAGTAATTTATTCAAATTGTTTACAGTAAATGAATAATTTATTCAAACTGACTAAATATATATTGCCAATAACTCGCCTTATACAATAATTTCCCTAAGTATGTACACTACACAAATATTTTTAATAAAAAGAAATTACAGTAATTCACCAAAATGGGATTTTTCGTGTTCCAAATGCTGTATGTTACTAGTGACCAGACTTACTACAGTTGAAATTTTGCCTACATCTTCCTCACTGTACATACAGTATATAATTATTCTTAAGAAATTACTGTAATTTACAAAGGTTTTTTTTTTTTTTGTTGTTGTTGTTTTTTTTTTTTTAATATGCTCCAAAGGTTGTAGTACATTCCTAGTGACTAGACTGACTTACTATAGGTGAAATTTTGCTAATACCTCCCTTAATGTACATAAAGTACATCAATATTTTATACTACAACCTTTGGAACATGAACAAGTCCTTTTGGGGTCTTACAGATTTTTTTATTTTATTTTTTTATTTTATTTTATTTGTTAAATAATTGTGAATTGTACATGCAGTAAGGGAGATATTGGCAAAATTTCACAACGTACTACAACCTGTGGAACATGAAAAACCCTTTTGGTGAATTACTGTAGTTTTTAAAAAGATATTTGTGTACTGTACATACCGTAAGGGAGATATTGGCAAAATCTAACCTGTAGTAAGTCAGTTTTGTATCTAGCAACGTACTACAACCGTTGGAACATGAAGAAAAAATAAATAAATAATAAAACCTTTCCAGGGATCTTTTATGTAAATATGTAAATAATTGTGTACTGTACATATAAGGGAGGTATTGGCAATATCTCCTCTGTAGTATATCACTATGAGCAATACAAGCTTTACAATGTGACAGTGTGTTATTTTAAATGTTAAAAGTCATTTTAATTGAAATACTCTGGACGTTTTAACCCAGTCGGTGGAATTGTCAGACGGCCCCTTGGGTGCGAAAGCGCATCAATGCTTTCTCTGGTTTACATTTGCAGCAAGAATACACCTAGGCGGTTTTGAACTCCTTTTTTTATGTCAATATAAAGAGGTTGCTTACTGTTAAAACTAATCATGGTATTGATATCTTTGTAGGACTGTCAACTCTATAGATCAGTTCTTCTGACCTCATTTGCTTGCCTGTGTATAGTTTGCATAATCATCAGTAAAGTGTATTTTGAGATCTGAGGTCTTATATCACTGTATTAGTTCACTGAGGCATGTCACGCATCGTTGGGGAATCCTGGAGTGTGACGTATGAGGGGAACCCCAGTATTACAGCACAGCGTCACTAAGCAACCGAAAGCAATATATGTCTTCCTCAGATGTAATGTTAGTTCTGTACTTCAGCGTTGGGTAAAAGAGCATTATAATCTCCTTTGTGGTAGAGAAAGCTGCTTACATGTAGGCTACGGGAAACAGCAAAGATGTTTAATTAAACATACACACAATCAGCATTTCCATGTTTATACTGGCTCCGATAATCAAAACTTCTACTTAGCGCTTGCTCCATTTCTGCAGATCAGTTTTTGTAAATGAATGACTTGATCCACATATGGCCTTCATCAACAGCCGCTTGCGCCACCTGCTGGTGAGCGGCTGACATCAGCTGGAGATCATGCATTGGTGCTCTACTGCTATTCCTGCGGTTCCCGGATGTGCAACGCTGAATTTTCTGCCGAATTTTAACCACTGAATTTGGAAAGTGAAATAAAATGACCGAAATCTGCCTGTCGAATATTATACATCGTATTTTTAAACAGATTGAATATTTTAGAAGTGAATTCTGGAAGGTGAATATGAATTATTTAATTTTTAATTATGAAAATGTGTGTGAAATATTTTGAATTGAAATATTCACAGCTTAAAGCTGTAGTCCGTAACTTTTTTTTTTTTTGGTTAAAAATTATCCAAAATCAATATTTGAGAAAGTACATAACCAGCCAGTGTTCAAAACTATCGCTTTACTTTAGCCCGATTCACAACGGTTAGCTTATAATAATGTTTTCTAATTTGAGTGGCACAGGTAGGTTTCCACGGGAAATTCGAGCATGGCACTGCGTCATTACGTCACATCTGTAAACATGAAGAAGTTGTCCCGGCTACTAGGCTATGCCGCGTGAGGATCCTGCAGGTGGTGGATCATTTATAGCCTTTTCTCAAAGCATCTAGAATAATTAAACTTATCATTTTTATGGCGGATTGTAATCCAGAAAGGATTATGTGTTTATGAAACACATGTGAATGAAATTAAATTATATTCCAGTTTTAAATGTGGTTCTGATTACAGATAGCCAACGTGGGATTACACAAGTTTTTGTATTTTAAATAGAACCAGTTTGAAGGAAGATTAATTTGCTTTTTTGATTAAAAGAATTTCTTAATATGAAATTTGAATGGTATAACAATTAAATATTAGACTGTACAGAAATTTAAATCTGCACGCTAATACTATACTCATAGTCATTAATAATTTGAGAACAAAGTATAATAATAATACTTTGCACAGTTAGATGTGATATGAGCTAACTGATCTTTAGATTTAATCACTGTTGGTAGCGCGATTTATTGTAATGCTTTTTTCCTCAGCTGGGCAGAACAAACGTGGCAGACTTGTTACTTACTTCTTAAGATGGCAAATTACAGTGAAAATTCTGATTTGGGTCATATATTCCAAGACATAGGCTGTAAATATCCACACCGGTGCAGTGACTGACAACTACACATTCACCTCAAAACATTAGATTCATTTGCGCTGGAGCCGGAACACCGGATCACAACCCCGCGCACTGAAGATAATTCTGCAAGAAACTGCAATTCCAGGTTTTCAAACATAGAGGGCAACAAAGAGGTAAAAGTTACGGACTGCAGCTTTAAATAAACAACTATGTTAAATTTCAGGACCTAAAAATGCAAGCCCTGGAAATACAAGGCATTAAAATGCAAGCACTGTTAATTGAAACGATTTGTGGAATTCAGCATGCTTTATATTTCAAAAACTATTGTCATTATTCTGCTTCCATATTCCTTTGTATTCCACAGAAGAAAGTAAGTCATGAGTAAATAATTACAGCTTTAGGTGAACTATTGCTTTGTGAGTAAAACTAAAACTAGGTATAAAAGGATACAACAGGGGTGTGACAATGTAATCTGTAAATTGTCTCTTCACACTCAACCTACAGGATTTACATGGATAAACCCAGTTCTTACACCTAAAAAAGTTGTTCCACCTTAAGCTTCATTAACAAACATTTCTTATTTACAAACAATTCATAAACATGCTTAAAAAAAAATATAATTTTCACATTTCTGCTTCTAAATGCTTTGGCCTACTGACCTGCTTCCACTGCTGCAAAGTATGCAAAGTACTGTATGACAATAAATGTGTTTTCCATTCAGTTTTACAAACTGAAGGATGAGTCAAAAATTCTTTAGTAGTCAACCGCCTGCCACAAATGCTGGCCACTGAATAACCAAGAATATTCCTTGTGTCCACAACTCAGCATGATCTAATTGGGTTATCCTGCTTTCTCTAGATAATCTACAAATAATTTGAACATACAAAATGAGCATGTGAAGCTAAGTGGAATGTTCAAATTCTGCATGCAGATGTTTCTTGCGGTGGGTATGTCAAGGCCAGTGCAGCCCTATTTTTACCCTTAACTCCTGGTTTCGACTAACTCTACCTCTATTCAGCTAAATGGACTCGAAGTCAACTTTGCTTCATGTCACCCTGACATTTACCCTTAAAAGAGAAGGTTACTTAAAGAGAACCAAGTAATAACTGGGTACAACAGTACATTAACTAGGATTGAAACTGACAAGAGCTGTCATATGCATCTTTTAAAAAATTCCAAGTAACAGTACTTGTAAAGAAGCCTCGTTCTTTCAATTTTTGTATTCCCTTCGTAAACAATTGCATTACGTATAGCATCATTACCCAGGTGAAAAAAGTGCACTTCCATAATGTACACAATGTATTTAGTTACCACGTGTAGTACACTTGAGTGTACTAGTGTATGAAAGATAGGTTCAAGTCTACTACAAGTGGTAACTATATACATTTTTTTTAAATACAGAGATAGTATGTTAAAAGCACATTTTAGTTCTTATTCATGCAAAATAGTACAGTTGAGTACACTTAGGTGATCTTAAGTTTATCTTAAGAAGTACTAAAGAATAATTTTTGGTATATTAAGTACAAAGTTAAGTACAAAGTGCGTGAAAATAGAGTACTTTAAGTACATTCAGGAAGTGCTCTTTTTTCACCTGGGTAAGCTGACCAAGCTGAATGGTGAGTATCTCCCTGGTCTTTGTATCACTTTGCTTCCATTGTTATCATCTATTTTTTTCTGAGTCTTTATACTAGGAGTGTCCAACCTAGCTCCTAAAGGGCCGGTGTCCTGCAGAGTTTAGCTCCAACTTGCCTCAACACACCATTAGCTGTTCAGGTGTGTTTACCCCTCTGGTTGTGTTCGGATTCCTGTCACACTTGTGGTGTTCCTGGTCAAAAATGACCGGACTCCAAACAATTACTTATAAATCTCTCATTATGCTATATTATCACCAAATATTGGATTCATTCTTTTTGTCAACTTGTTTTCTTTCATTTAGGACTGGTTTTGTGTTTCTATTTGCATCTGATTAATCGTAGGCCTCATTTATCTGAAAGTAGGCCACATTTATCCGAAAGTAAGCACCTCATTTTTTGAGTGAAAAAAGCATTTTTTATGAATAATTTTCACAATATGAGATAAAAAAAAATTATGAAAATTTGCACTGTTTCTCACACTAGTGTGCTTTAATGTTTAATCAGGAAGTTTGCTTTTAAATGCTTTAATTTTGTACAAAATTGCACAAAGTCACACTTGTCAAAAATGGCCGGCCATTGAAAGTGAATAAATATAAACTATATATATATATATATATATATATATAGTGCCCATGAATTAACTATTCGTTCCCATGACTTACTAGTATGTCAGCACAATTTACTAATTCGTCTCATCGTTTAAGTAAATCTTGAGCATGATTTAGTAATTCATTACCTTGTTTTAAGCACATACTATGCACAATTTACTAATTTGTTTCTTTGTTTTATGCAGATCCGTTCTGTTTGTTGAATGATTTGTGAATAGCCTGTTGTGCCCTCTTTGTGAACAGGCAATCATGTCACACTATATTCATAACAGTAGCAAAAGAAATCATTTCTCACTACACAAAAAGTACAATGGGTTTATGAAATTGCGAACAGGAATTAGTAAAACAATTTTATTAAAATGATGTAATGAATTAGTAAATTGTGTACATGTTTTACTTAAAACTAGGTAACGAATTAGTAAATTGTGGGAACAAATTGTTAATTCATGGACACAGTATTAATATTTTTTCCCACGTCATGTTTGGAGCTCCGTATGAATCCCCCAGTAAAAGAGTTGTGCCATAACTGTGGCTACATCCAAATATGCATACTTCCCTACTATATAGCATGCAAAAAACAGTATGTGAATAGTGTTATGTTCCAATTCACAATATTCCTAAAACAGTGGGCCTAAAGTACCCAGATGACCTACTATTTCCAGTGAGATTCTGAAATGCCCATCCAGTGGGCAATTTACTACTTTCCCATTAGAGGATTTGTGCATGCAGTGGATGGACGCAACTGATGCTGGTACAGTAGGGTCACATGACAGTGACAACATGACAAATGTTTAGTCTCAGCCTCAGACACCACACCCACGGACCGTTGAACGTCTGATGCATTTGGCACACTTTACTGGAAACTCTTCAGGAGTGTCGAAGTCGTCATCTGATTGGTTGACTAGTTGAATTTTATATGATTTCCGGGAGATGTGTGTGTAGCATTCTTTAACGTTCCGCCTGTAAACAAAGATGCTGTGGCGCCAAACCCCCTCATGGAAGAACAAAGCCATCACGTTTACAACCGTGACAGTGAGCGCTTGACAGGATCAGCTAAGTGCTGGATTTTCAAAAGTATGTGAAATATGTGAGGTTCAAGGCATAGTCTCCAAGAGTTTTACACACTGGTCTGTAATTGTGGGGACATTTCCACGGCCTTAAACATGAAGCGGCACAAAATGAAACGTGACTGGTTGCTTTACCTGTCCTCTTGGGTGGTCTTTGGCCATTCAAAGTGGCCAAGGTTCCCAGACCTTCTGCCGTCAGTCTTACGGTCTGGCTACACGAGACTAACAAATGTAGTATGTCTGGACTACACTTATACTATATAGAACATAATTATTTTAACAGCTGCTTAGTAATTACTTATTCAAAAAAGTACTGACTTGGTGAGCACTTTAGGACACTGCCATTGTAAATCACTACGGCACACATTACGGCAATGTACTATTACTAGGGTCAGTGGCCAGGATTGAATTCTCTAGTATTCTTGCATTCTAGTCTGAATTCACACAGAAGAATTTCCAGCAATTTGCACAAAAAAATCTGTGAACAAAATTCTGAATGCAGTCATGTCGTTTTCCATCCTTTACATAATAGCAAAATGATCACAGCTGGTAAAATATTTGGACTAGGAATGTTGTCAGTGGTTCTGAAAAACAGTGATGGGTAGCAAATTGAAATATAAGAGGAGAAAAGATGGACTTAAACACACATGACCCTATTTAAAACTAATCTTAAGCAAGCTGTTTGTGAATAAAATTTCACCCTGTAAAAAGATTTTCCACCAGGTTGCAGACAGCTTAGACATTTGAGATGAGGTGCAATGACTGCCTGTAAATTTTTGAAGAACTGCTAGTTTAACCTCCTACTCTTACAGTGACACAAAGTGTGTACATTTATGAAGAGTAATCTTTAAAACTTCAAGGCGCCAGGGTGTTTTAAGGCAGGGGTGTCTGATCCTCCTCCTGGAGGGTCACCTTTCAGTAGTTTAGCTCCAGCACTTATTAAACACACCTGAACCATCAGAAAGTGGTTCTCCAGGAGCAGTATTGGACACCCTTAAGTTAAGGTATAGCCCATCACTATGTCTATAATATTCTGGTCTTTCGATATGGCTCAGTGTAAGTCTGTCTGATTTTCCCGCTCTTTCAAACCACCCACCAGGCATAGTTCTGATCATTTAGAAACATAACACGAATCCACCATCTTGTCCAACAACCAAATCAGACAGGACAGTAGATTAACTTCGGTGGACTTAAACTTGAAAAATGGTGTGTATTGACATCTTTCCGTGGTGGAAATAAAATACGTTGTGATGTTCATTCATGTTTATTTCATGCTTCAAGTAAATATGAAAAGACTAACAGTTCACGTGCCGCTTGAAGTGAGGCAAAACAGTGATCTGTTACGACACATTAAATAGCAACAAAATGGTATTTTTTGTTGGAGTTTGTTTCTTTTTTTGAGAGAGAACTGCGACCTTGTTTCATACCAGAAGTAACCTGCTCCGTCTTGTCTGTCAGCGTGCTGTACCATTTTGTGGCTCTTTAACGTATCGAGATCACTGTATTGCCTCACTTCAAGCGGCACGTAAACCTTTTCATATTCCAGACATTCCAACACAGAACACACATTTCAAAGCAGAATAACTGACTGTAGCATTGTTTTTTGGAGAAACAAGTATGTGAACTTAACATGTTTCCTAAATATCTGCAAACATATTATGGTATTTTTATGCTTTAGTACAGTCAAAACATTACATACAGCACCTTTAAACATTTGCAGTCGTAATAGTGATGTGTGCCTTAGCAAGCGAACCATATTACATAACACTGGACCCTTGTAAGCTGGATAGATGTCTAGGCTCTCGTAAGTTCTGGGAACAAGATTATAATATCTTTGGTTTGTATGTAAGGGTATTCATATCTCAGATCGAAGAGTGTGTTCAGTACCAGTGTGTCCACAATTATGGTCTCCCACATTTGCATTTCCCAGCAATGGTCCAAGGGCAACAAAGGGATTAGAGAACTGCCGGTTTGGAAAGCAAGAGCTTCGGAAAGAGCGCCAAGCTCCAGGCCACAGAGACAGGAGACTGCCTCCTACTGTGGAGGTGAAAGGAAAAAAGCTGCCACAAGCAAAACAAATACACACAACGGTGCAAATAAATACCTTGGGAGAAAATACCATACCTGCTGTCCCCAGCAGAAATCAGGACATCCCGGAATAAAACAATTTAGCATAGTATCACTTTACAGTATATCTATAAGTAGATTTAATGTAGCTTCAGAAGGTTTATTTTTTTGTGCCAAGATGACTTCCCATTGTGTAGTAGAGCTTTTAAAATGGACATTTTTCATTTTAATTTACCTTCTTGTGACATCAGGAAGGTGTCTGGTCAAATAAACCCCATATTAGAAAATGAGAGGAATGTGGTTTGGAGTTAAAGCTTGCACACCAAGCTCATGGAAAGACTGTCAGTTATAGGGTACAGCTTGTGCTTCCAGGCAGTGTCTTCTCATTTTATTTAATGGAAACTTTAGCAAATATTTAAGTTTCTTCAATGTTCATTTCAACATAGGCTGCCTTGATCTCCCATAATACTCTGTTATAGATTATTTCAATCTTTTGCAACACAAACAAAACCAGGGTGACCTTAACATTAGTTTTTTTACTTCTATAAAGTATGAATCTTAGTGAAACAGAATATTCAATGAGGTAATATATGTAGGCTGGCAAGGGCAAGTTTGATAATAGATTGATTCCATCCAATGCAAATGGGGGAAAAGTTGGGGGAAAAAACTTTGTAAAAACATTTTGCGAATAAAGTAGCGTTTTCATCTTTTGTGTTCAAGGGAACAAAAACATGACTTCTGAGAAAACTAATGCAAAACAGGAACAGAAATTAAAGCTGTAGCTATTGGAACCACTGTGGCTCTCTCTTAATGTTAGTTAGCTTTCAGCAATTAGATTCTATAGCAGATTCTTTTCATAGAGCATTTATGAATATGCACGAATATATATTTGATTATTTAACCAAATTAAAACACACACACACACACACACACACATATATATATATATATATATATATATATATATATATATACAGGCGCATCTCAATAAATTAGAATGTCGTGGAAAATTTCATTTATTTCAGTAATTCAACTCATATTGTGAAACTCGTGTCTCCAAACTGAGAGACCATTTTGAAGGCTCAGGAAACCTTTGCAGGTGTTTTGAGTTGATTAGCTGACTGGCATGTCACCATATTCTAATTTGTTGAGATAGTGAATTGGTGGGTTTTTGTTAAATGTGAGCCAAAATCATCACAATTAAAAGAACCAAAGACTTAAACTACTTCAGTCTGTGTGCACTGAATTTATTTAATACTGGAGTTTCACAATTTGAGTTGAATTACTGAAATAAATGAACTTTTCCATGACATTCTAATTTATTGAGATGCACCTGTATAATTTTCAGTGTGCATCTGCATTTGGGATATTTGATTCTCATCTTCAGCATTTCAGCATTTTATTCCAAAAATCGCATAAAAATTTGTGGATGGAGAGTCAAATTAAGACTTTTTTTTTTTTCTCTGGCTGGAATAAATGCACTGGTGAATTATGCTAAATAACAGAAATGTATATTAAGACAGGAAATAGGGTCAGTTTTGATTTAGTGTTGACTAATGCCAGACCACTGAGCCAGGAAAGACATTGTCGTATGCCAATCATCCATCTTAATTACCTTGGGCACTGTGAAATGTGACAAAGGCGAGACCAGATGATGCAAAATTGGCATGGAACTCCCACAAATTGCCTTTACATCCCACCAAGTTACAATTCTGGGTCACTGGGCTGGTCTTGGCTCCGCTTAACTCTGACTCATCTAATTGAATTAGGCTAACCTCAAGTGCTTGGTTTGGGGAAGCAGGTGAAGGATTGCCCCGTGGAAATACTCCCAATCTCCCTGGCAGGAGGCTTCCACCCATTTCCACATAAATGAACGAGATACTAGGTGTTTTGCTGACATGGCTTAAGTAAACTAATCATGTTATACTAACATGGCTTTTTGTGGCTATGAAAAAATAAACACAATGACAATTGCTAACATAATCAAGCGTATGCCAGTGCTTCCCACACTGTGTTTGTAGAACAGCCCCATCCGGTGAAGGTAATCACTGGTTTAGGTGATATACTGTCTCCAAGAGGGAAAATATAGAATTGTCAAAATAATAACCTTTTTTTTTTTAAACAGAGGTTATTTATTTTCATTTACTGCATGACAGTGCAGTTTGAAGTGTAAAATTAGCCTATAATTGGAAAGAGGGTAGAATAGTGGGATGGACTGTAAAGTGCTAGCTGGGCGATCTTTGCTGCTTCCTTCTGTAAGCAAATTTCTATACAAAGACACCACTTTTGCAGTTTTATTTTTCCCAAAACCCCACTTTTTTTTTTTTCATTTGAGCTAGACTGTCTCCACAAGTTTATTTTCAAGAAGAGGTGTTCTATCACATATTATATGAAGGCAGAATGGAAAGGACCAAAATAATGCTACTATTATAAGACATTTATATGGATGTATGAAAAGTAGTTGTTTCAAAGGTTGTTTTTGTTTTCTGAGACTTCCTACTGTTTAATACTGTTTAAAATACATTTTATGTTGATATTCATATTGTGTACCGCTAAAACAGAGAAGACCGTGAGGGTTTATTGCCTTCTCGGCTCATGAAGAACTTACAACAGCCTTGCTGTAGGCTTTATTTATGTAACAATCTCAATGACAGTGTGCATCAGTGCAGCGTCATCTAACAGTCAGTCATTACAGCAAATATTAGAGTGCTCTTTTTTTGTTCCACAACCAGAAATGTTTGGGAACATAGCGCAATTCTGCAAAGCCAGCACCGCAACCTAAAGGGTTACTGGCAAAAGCACAAAGTCTGACCTATGGTCTTTTCTTATGATTCCGGTCAGAGAATACATAGTTCTTCAATAGCAAAGTACCAGCTACAGATTCTATAATTTCAGTCCTTTAATTTTGTGCTTTATATTTTATTGACCACATTTCATAAATATCACTTAAAATTTAAAATTAGAACATTTCTTTAAGTAAATTTAGTTTCTGCTTACTGGATCATCAATTTAATTACAAATATCATGGTATATGATGTTATTTCATGAGTGTCATGATTTTTAGAAATGTTATGCAGAAATGAGGTTGTACACAAAATATGGATCACTTTTTAAAATAATTTCCAACACATAAATCAGACAGAATACCCATCATTATAGAACAGTCAACGGCCTACAGACTATAGCCGAATAATATTTTTGTGTCTAAGTGTGTGTTTTGGATTGAAACGCTGACACAAATTTAAATACAACTGCCAATGACTTAAGGTTTTGACCATACTGTCAAACTGAATTAGGAGATGAATCTACACTTCAAAGGTCAAATCCTGTGGGGCATTTCATGCCTTTTCTCTCTTCCTTCGCTGTTTTTAATTGCTGTCAAAAATGGCTGGGTCACAAGGGACAGCTGGAAAAGCCTTGATGAAATAACAGTTTGGCTGACTGAATTTCACTCTGTTTTTAGTCACATGTCAGACCACTTCACTAGTAAAATTAAAAAAAAAGCAGACACTCACGTTCTCTCGTTTTGTTTCCATTAGCTAAGTCCTCTCTCAAGTGTTTTATCACATAACGTGAAGGCCGGGGGGGCCGGGGGGCCTGGAAATGACATCTGAGTCCACCACAACAATACATTTTCCAGGATTTTGCTAGATTGGCAAATGTGAAATTTCCATGAGTGTCTAAAAAGGGATGTTTCAAGGTTGTCCAGACCAGGCTTCTTATTTTCTTTCTGTTGGACACTTATTGGGACCCATTTTTTACCAGTATGAAGTAAGGGATGGCAAATGGAAAACAGCTGTTGACCAAAACAGCACATTTTCAATCTTTAAAACAAGGCAAAACAACAGTTCTATTTAGGATTCAATGAAAATTATTTGCAATGCACTTCATTATCAAAATATGGAGTTTATAAAATGCTTGCATCAGCATAATAATGAGGTTCAAGTTTCTTTGTAGGTTTTCTTTGTAATTCGCCAGTTGCCATCACCAGCCCTTTGGACATGTGAGGGCCATAAAAGCTTACACTTCAAATTAGACATCACACACGACGTGAAATTCATCTTCATAATGTAATCCACTACTGGCAAAGAAGCAGTGACCGAACATTCATGTTGGAACTTTAGATTGCGTAAAAAAATAAATTTAGTCCAGATAAAGTTGAAGTAAACGGAACAGGTAGTCATGACCTGGTGACTCCCTGTTCTAGGAACGCAAATGTTATGTTTATATCTAATAATACCCATATATTTCTTTTGGAATAATGACATGGCAATCTGCTTGTTTCACTTTCTATTGTCTCTGTGTAAAATAATAAAACAAAATGAATACTGTAAATGCCTGTTGGTTATTATACCAATGCTTTATATAACACTATCTGGATAGTTAAATGAGTCAGTGGTATTGTTGGAATCACAGAGCAATTAAATAATATATTATTTAAAATATATTATTGGCAGCTTTAATTTAGCATTTTTCTGGGAATATTCTACTGTAACTGGAGATCACGTGTACACGCAACTATAAAATCTCCATATAGCCATTTCACGCATGTGATGTGAAGGCTGCAGCAATTTTGTAATTATGGACATGTGGCTCTACGAGTTTTGAGTTTTTTCTAAAACAAATCTCTGAGCTTCATGTTAACTCAGAACAATAGGGCATTAAAAAACAAATATATCCATGCAAGTGGGGTTTAAACAGGCATAATTTCGCCCTTTATCTATAGAAAAAAATTGCATTGTTTATCAACATATTCAGACACACAGTTTTGAGGAATTTTCTAAAAATGCAAACCTATCCTCTACTATGCAAAAAAAAAATAGCAACATTAGCTTCCTTTGTTGAGGTTACTTCATATTTGAATGTAGGTTTATTTTGAAAGATGTATTGTGTTGACTTGTACCTTGCCAAGCAGTTTTAAAAGCAATTCATATTGTTGTCGTTTACTGATTTATTTCTTTGCTGTCAGTGCTACTCAGTCTTTATATAGAATTTTATTTTGATATTCATGGCTGTGATTAAAAGAGATTGGTTGCCATCACCCTATGATTTCCTATGAAAAACTGTGCACTCTGTGGGGACTCGTGTATAAAAAAGGGGGTCACGTAATGGTCGGTCTTCTCTGTTGTTTGCAACACCAGGGTGTAGCCTTCAGAAACCAAAAACTTGTGGGGTGAGCAGTAACCGAAGCACCATAAGGTTATGTAAGCAAAAGGGGTTCACTTCCAGTTCTTCTAGAGGAGAGCAACTTGAGCAAGTGATAGACTTGTCATCCTATAAGCCAGTATTACATAAGATAAGTAGCCACAAAGCTTAAACAAAATTGCAGTTGACTTAGCAGATTCTCAGGGGCCAAGCTTCTAAAAAACAATGTAAACTTAGCTCAGAATAATTTCGAATCCATCCAGCAGCAGCACCCTCACATTGCATGCCTTGTACTCGAGTTATTTGCCGGCTTCCCAGCCGGTCATTTCTGTTCCGTTTTTTGATGAAGCTTGAGTGCATCCATAAAACATTTCACAAGCAGAAAAAGGCAAAAGAACATATGTCAAAATGTCAGGGTGTAGCTACTGTAACGGGTGTAGCTACTGTAACCTTATGGCGGCTCTTGGCTTTAAGCTCATATATGTTATTGGGCAACTAAATTTAAAGCTAATTGCTATGACAGATGAAAGCAGAGACACCCCCTCCCACACCCCCATAAACAAATATCATCATTATATCCAAATCTGTAATTACAAGGTTCAACAGAAGTTCTTGGGCAGGGCACCTGTTAAAATTCATTCCTGTGGCACATTATTTAATGTATTTCTAGGATTAATTTACAAAGCACAGGGCACATAACAAGTAAACCCACTTGTTCATTAAAATCCCTTTAAAAAAAAGCACTTGATGAAGTGTGAATGTTTTTACATTTGTTAGTTAATTTCCTTAAAGTGTAAGCATCCCAACCGACCCAACACAGATTAACGGCTTAACCAATTGAATGAGATTGGGATGGGTATATTTGTTCATCCAACCAATAGAAGATGGGGGAGTGTTTGGAAAACCTGTCTGATTATATTTGCATTTGCAATTTTATTTAGTGACACTGGAGGCACACAAACTACAGGCTCAACTATGCATGTTCACAAGCTTACTTGTTGCAAGAACTTTGAAATCTATCAAATAATCTAAAACTATTTAAAAGACTGCTAGAATATTTGCTGACACTCTTGGGTGCTTTGACAAGTGTAAAAGTGATTCACAGTGTGCTGCCGTTGTATTGAAATTACCCAACATTAATTAAGTGATCTCATTTTGAAAGGGTGAGGGTGAGTAAATGATAACATTCTCATTTTCGAGTGAACTATCCCTTTAAAATGCAATGCATATTGCATAATGAATAACACATTGAGTTCATTTGCGCATGGTCAAACCTCACAATTTTGTTGTCATATTTTGTTTTATGCACTATAAAAGTAGTTTATTGTTTTGTAACTGTATGTTTCCATTATAATGTAGATTAAAGGATGCATTGTACATTCTACTGGGCTGGCAACAAATTCTTCCAAATTATTATTGTTTCGTTGTGGCAAAACATGTTATAGTTAACATCACACAAATGGTTTTGAATGTGTCAGGCTTTTGGCGTGCATCCTGGTTTATTATTATTTTTTTATTGCATCAGTTAAACAATGTACTGTAATTGCCCTGCTTTATGCCATAAATACTGTTTATGATGTATTGTGATAATTCCATGGATGTACAGACTGCTTTGTCAGTAATTGTCTCAGTTATGTGTGAACATAAGTACTCATTTAGTGACAAAAAGGGTGCATTTAACTGCTGCTGTAACATAGTCACTATAGTGTGCAGTGCCATATAGACCTGTCCAGCCTGAAAGCTAACACCATAATAAGAAACCACATGAAGCAAGGATCTTTTGCAGGAGAGTGAGCAATTTCTATGACACTCAAGTAGCCAGGCACCTATTAAATTAGCTCTATACTGTTGCTATGGCATGGTTGAAAGTGTTCTTTTAACTTGTCAGAAGTCAATACGAGGGCCTGCACATGCATGCTTGGCACGGGAGAAAAGACCATAATGGGGTACCGCAGTTTGAAAAAAGAAGAAAAAGAGGAAAGAAAGTGTAATATTTTTAGTTCCAAATTATAACGTTAGAACTGTTGCTTTGCTCACCCGACTGTCCAGGGACTGGAATGGCATGATGGGAGCAAAGGCACTGCCAAACTCCACCCAGGTTCCCTCCCTCCTTCCCTCTGCCCTCTCTGTGCTTCTCATCTCCCCTCTCAGTACTAAAATCGCAGACCGGGCTCCACCGCCCCTTATTTCTGCTCTTCACCATCCCTCACCCGGGTCTCATCGGCAGTGGCAGCGAGAGCCATTCTTAACTCACTGTGGTGAACCACTTTCATTAGTTGCAAGTGAAAGACAAAAAGACATGTCATCGTAATGCAACCCTACCGTCAGGCCCGAATATTTGAGGATTGCACAAAACAATTAATCTGTGCAACCCTCCTTGATGTGAGACCAAGGTTCACAGAGTCGAGAAAACCCCTCTGTAACCCTACTATTCAGTTCGTAGGAGGTTTTCAACGGCGTCTGCTCCTACTTGCAGGATCTAAACACCTAATAGTTTTTTTTCTCTCAAAACCAATAAAGAAACTGCTGAAGAAAGCCAAAAAGCTTGAAATTCAGTGCTTAGCAAGACTGTCACCTAAGAAAATGCAATTACTCATATGCTTTCTCTCTATATAATCCTACAGTATATTCCTGCCTTGCAGGAGCCTTGCATAACATTTTTGTAAGGAGATGCCTCTAAACATTTTGTATTTACAAATCCTATATTTTAGAGTAACTTAAATATATATATATAATATAAAATTATTAAATGTAGCCATTTACCTCAAAAAAGTTGAAGTGTTTTGATTCTAAAGTTTGACCCTACGTGTCCTGGGTACAGGATCTTCCACTACTCTGCGGGCACTAAAGTACACAGACACCGAAGTTTACCATCTGCTGTGCCAAAATACCTGGCAACTGATGTGAAAACAACACAAGAAATCGTTTGTCTACCCTGTTTTTGAGCTCTGAAGTTTAATGATAATAATGTCATTTTATACCCTTGCCACAAACTCCTACAATAAATTAGATAATGTCTACACCTCTTTTAAAGTGAACAAAAGAGGGAAAAGCCCTATTTTAGAAGTTACGAGAGAAATAACTCAAATTAACTACACGTAACACAGAATCACAAGATCCCAGTTAAATGGCCATTTAAGATTCTTTAGGAGCTAGTTCATGATATAACTACTATTATTGGAAAGGAAGCTGACTTGCAGCAATTGGAAGCTTGCATGAGTAGGTTTAAATGCTTTTTAGGAGAAAGAAAAAGTGGTGAAGTAACAAGACTGGCTGTAAGTAGAAAGTAAAGCTGTAAGTTTTAATTAAGTACACCCATAAAATGTATTTTTAAACCAGTGCATTTATTCCTAGCAATACAGCTGGTTTTGAAGTCTTAATATATACTCTCTTTTGTTCTTCTGAAGACATTTTAGCTGCATCTAAGCCACTTCAGATGATGGGGAGGGTATGAGAGAGGGTATTGCCAATTTGAACGCCTTGCACGTAATTGATGAGAAAGAAACTGTACTCTTTAGCAGGTATTCCATGTCCATTTTTATAAGCAAGGGGAGGGGATGGTGGAGGATGGATTTCAGAAGGCTTGCGATGACGAGGCTCAGGATTGGTGGATGCCGTTGTTTGGCATGGCCCCCTGCCAAGCACTTATGTCTTTATATACTGTAAACAGATGACCGACCAGTCCCGAGTGTGTCTCTGTGTTCACCCTCTCCTTCTGGCTCTCTCCATCTTCTCTTTCTTCTCTTCTTCATCTTTTCTGTAGACCTTTGCTGCATCTGTACACCCTCAAGACTCTTCTCTCAACAAGACCGGGCAAAAACAGCAAACACATCCTCCTCCATAAAAACTCTTGAGTCACTTTTTCAAGAAACCGCCGGTCAAACCTTCAGCTGTTTGCAGTGTCGGCGTGGGAGAAAGAAACCATGTCTCAGCAGATGTTGCTCTTGACGGCGGTGTCCATGTGGCTTTTTGCCGGGTACTTCCTGGCAGAGGCAACATATTACAACCACCATATGTACAACCGCTACCGTGCGCTCAATCACCATGCCAGCATGGACAATCAGCTTCCTCCAGAGGTGCCTGTGGTAACAGAAGCAGTGGCCCCACGTCCGGTCAACTTCAGTCGCACCTTTTATGGGATCATGTTTGATGCAGGCAGCACCGGCACCCGTATCCATATTTACAAGTTCATTCAAAAAGACCCAGGTAAGTCCTTTCTCCATATTCCTGTTTTTGCACATTAAATGAGCGCTGCAGTTCCCCAGATAACTTACTTGCTCCTCTTGTAGCTAGAATTTATATTTTCCTCCCCAGATGTGTTGCTCTGATGGTCCTGACTCACATCCATGCTTCAGTGTAGCTTACACCATGAACTCAGAATGATCTTGAAGAGTCCCGCCTTGCAGACTCTGTGAACGGCTGCCCTCTTCATCTCTCTCTCTCTCTTGATTGCTTTCTCGCTGCATCCCTCTCAGGAGCCTGTGGGTCATAGCACGTCTGCTTACTGTGTCTGTGTTTGCCGTGGTTCTTTCACTGCATGGTGAGAAAGCAAACAGAAACAGGGGTGGGAAGAGGAAAGAGGGATGGAGAAAGTTGGGTAATAAGCAGCTGCAGTTTCATTTAAAAAATTGCAGCCCTGAGCAATATGTTAAAGACCATGGGTTTCAGCTGATAATGCAATAATCGGTTCCACAAAATACCCATCAAATGGAGACATGGCATCACTCCTGATGAGGTAAACTCTGAGCCTTGAGAAACTCTTAATTTTCCTGTCTGGAAAAATCTTGGTGGTCGCCATTTGTGGTAAACATACAATAACCAAACGTCTCTGCTCATGCACAATAACCTTAGGAGATGGAGTCGAGTTGCCCACAGTCCATCGCTAATGTGCACCTTCTAATAGCAGACATCTTCAATTGTCCCCTCTGACTTTTCTGTCTGTCTCTGTGTCCCACAGTGGAGCTTCCAGTGCTTGACAGTGAGATGTACAATGCCGTGAAGCCTGGACTGTCAGCATACGCGGATATGCCCGAAGTGGTAAGCCACTAACTTTCTTATAACAACATCAGGGAATGTGTTACTTCTATTACATTCTTATGGCTTTGACTTTTTCCAGTCTTGTCTGCACAGTGCAGATGAAGAAAGGCTTTTTTTTAACATTTCCACTAAAGACATCAAAAACACCAAAAAGTCTTTATTCAGCAGTATGGAATTTGAATTATAGATGGAGCAGTTATTCTTTAGTTTGTGACATTTGCAGATATTCTAGTAAAAACAAATTGCTTTATGCCAGTATTCTACTGGTGTGGTTCTCAACTATGTAACCACAAGACAAGTACATTGAAACAGTTAATTCTCCTCACTACTGAAACCCCTTGTTGCTGGTAGACAAAAAAGTTGTCAGTTAACCTCATTATAGACCATGGTATTGTTTAAGGACGGACTAGAATGGCTTTTTAGCTCGCTTTGAAATATTTTGGAATATTTGTAATAATATGTACATGTTTTCTTTTATTTTCTAGGGTGGAGAAACCATTAGGCAGCTGTTGAAGGTCGCAAAGAAGACGATTCCCAAAGAGCAATGGATACAGACACCTGTGGTTCTGAAAGCCACTGCCGGCTTGCGCCTGCTGCCTCAAGAAAAAGCCAAAGCTCTTTTGAATGAGGTAAGGCTTTCTCTTCTTCACAGACAGTTTAGTAGAGAAACCAACTATCCAGAAGGAATAAACCACATTGTGTGCAAAACAGAGAGAAAGAAAGACTGGAAAAGTAAGAGAAGAGAAACCAATACTGTGCAAAAGCAGCTGTTCTGAGGCTGTCTGGAGTTGAAGGGACCCAAATGCCTTTTGAATTATCGTATTCAACGCCACCACACCAGCCGCACTTGTGGTTTCTTGCTTGCCCAGTTTCAGACAAATTTGCCCAAGATTGATTCAGTGAACTTCCCGTCGACTCCAGATAAAAAGAGCCGGCTTGAATTTTTATGTTGTAACAACCAAATGGTTTCTTTCTTTATTATGGTGTACATTACAGAGGAACACATGAGTCATGAAGTCTTAGATTTCTTTACATTGTAGAGCTGGAATTGCACACGATGGTTAATATGTGTAATTTCTGGTTTGTGTCCACAGGTCAAAGAAATTTTTGATGACTCTCCTTTCTTTGTGCCAAACAACAGTGTCACCATCATGAATGGCACCAATGAGGGTACTACAGCCTTTCTCTGTTTAACATATCCAAGCTGAAGCACAAATGTAAATTAAACCCATAATGCAATGCACAGACTTCGAAACATCCTTTTTACACCAGCTTTCCTGCGTCTGTTATTGTGATAGTGACCTGAGTGTTTAATATAGCTGTCTGGATTAAACCTTGTCTGGAAACCTCCCACGCTCAATATAAAATAATCCTCCACATTTTTTAATTTAAGTTGACATTCGGTTTCATGAAAACTCAGACATTCATGTACTTGTCTTGTGGTTTTATGAGGTGTGACTAATTTCACATCTCAGACATGTTTAATTACCTGGGCTGGTCCTTGATGGCCCCAGTGTAGATCTACAGATGTATACTTTCAATGGATACTTTAGCCAACATCTTAATGCAGTAGTATTGAATATATCAAAACTACTTGTTAGAGTTATCAAAAGGTTAAAATGTCAAATATTGTCTAAATAGTGATTGGTGTTTACCATGTTATTTAGAGCTGAGACTAAATACTTAAGTGTTCAAATTCTGCATCTCAACTGCATGGATTCTCTCTCTTACAGGGGTCTTGGCATGGGTTACAGTAAACTTCCTCACAGGTACAGTAATACGTTATTATAAGTTATTAAAGTATTTTGTTTAACCTAAGAGTAGACCATGAGTCAGCTCCCACCATGAGCTCTCAGAGCTAGCCCTAGATATATGTCTAACTTCCAATATACTTTTACATGCTTTTCATGGATTTGAATAACTGATATTAAACAAGTTTACTAAACCTTTGCACTGCAGGTCATCTGTATGCTAAAACAAGGAAAACCGTTGGGATCCTGGATTTGGGTGGGGGTTCAACTCAGATTACTTTCCTTCCTCGGTTAAAGGTATAATGATAAGACAAAATCACAGCTGACATATACTGGCTAGAATTTTCAGTCGTTTTTTACATTGACACTTCCCTCTTTCACAGAAAACTGTGCTGACTGCTCCTTCAGACTACATTGCCAAAATCAACATGTTCAACAGCACTTTTGAGCTGTATACTCACAGGTCAGATAACTTGACGATACAACAGTAATTTTGCTCCTTTCCAGAAAAAGACCAACAATATGTCATCAGTGGAAAAGTTCATTTTTATGCTTTTCCCATTTGCAGTTATCTTGGTAATGGACTAATTGCTGCACGACTGGCAACTCTTGGCGCTCTTGGTGCTGATGGTAATTATTCATAAAATGTTTTATATTTTCTAACTTTGTTTCATAATGGATGTTTATTAATTTCTCACAATGCTCGACCTTCAGGTCTTGACTGGAAAGTTTTCAGAAGTTCTTGTTTACCAAAAAAATTCAGAGAAGACTGGAGCTTTGGTGGACTCACCTACAAAGTCAGTGGAATCCCAGATGGTGAGTGACCCCAGTCTCATAATAAAGTCAAAGTTATTTTATTTTTTTGCATGCAGTTGCAATTATTTTGAACAATTCATTGTGATAAAGACTACCTTTCACAATTCAGTCAATTCTCAGTGGTTACATCTCATTACAATGGTCAATTTTCATCTAGTTACTACATTTTTGTTTTGATTAATAAACAGTTTCATGCAAAAATGTCACATTCACATTGACTTCAAGCTTCCATTTATAGTCAGAATAAAACTAAAATCTTCTCAGGGTCTTTTTCTGTCCATTTTAAATAGTCAAGTTCACTCAGTTCACTCATCAAATTATTCAACACTCTCTAACCACAGACATGTAAAAAAGATCACATGCTTGGCATTTAGCCTAGCCTTTTCTCCCTTCAGCAATGTTGTGGTGCAGAATTACCAGCTACGATGGGCCTTGTTAAGCTGTTCATATGGTTTCCAACTGGTAGACCTGACCAGCCAGTTAGCTCCAGGGCATATGAAAGCTGCCTATTTGGAGCTTCCTGTGAGGAAACCTCTCCCTGAAGAGTTTGTGGCAAACCCTCAAACTCACCACATTATGTTGTAAGGAGGCACTCTCCATTCAAGATACCTCAGATATCAAGCACAGGGTGAAGGTTAGATTGGACCTTCCACAGAAGCCTTAATGTCTGTTTATACAGATTCTGGGTGTCCAACTGGAGGCAAAATTGAGTTTACAAGGTACTGGGTATATATGGGACCAACACTGCTGAGCAAATATACTCCAGCACAGAATAAAAAAAACAAACTGTGATTTGTTGCTTCACACGTCAAACGACTTTATACTGATGAAATTACTGAAAAACTTTAAAATACATTAATACAGTACATACATCTGTTCCTTTATTTCCAGGTTTTGCAGGGTATAAGTTGTGCTACCAAGAGGTAATGCAGGTGGTGAAAGGGATTGTGCACCAGCCCTTTGAAGTCAAGGGAAGCAGCATCTTCTATGCCTTCTCCTATTACTATGACAGAGCTGTGGAGTCTGGTCTCATTGGTAAGTAGGTCTACATTAGGGATAAGGGTCAATGCTACGGAGTATCTACAAATGATTCATCTTTAAAAGTTATGCTGAACAAACTGTATTGTCTCAATCATTTAGACGGGTCCCGTGGCGGTACTGTGGAAGTCAGGGATTTTAAAAAGAGAGCCAAAGAAGGTAAGACTTTGGATGTTCTCCCATTCTCCAAAGAACACTCAGGTCAAAGTCCTGCCGCACACATTGCACAAACAAACCCTCGGTGCTTATTTGCATTTGAGGTTCTCGACAATCACACTGGCTTCACAAAATGATAGCTCTGCCACCACATAAACATAGGTTGCACCTCTCCCACACAAATACTTCTGCTTGCGTGTGTTCACCTTTTTTTGTAACTCTCCGACCCGCTATCTCAGCTTTTCCATGCCCTTACTAGAGGAATATGTTGTGAGTTCTTGAGCAGAAAGTGACGCATATGTCAGTTTGAGACCTGCAACTGATTCATGGAATCTTGGTAGATTGCGTCCACCAGTAAATGTCCACAGAGATGATTTATCGCTAGGGGGGGAATGAGTTGGCGCCTTATGTAAGGCTATTATTTGTACGCTGACACTGTCGCATGGTCTCGATGAACCGCATTTGGCACATCGGTTATCCCAGTGGCAGCAGCCCTGTGGATACCCACCTCCTCCCTGACCGTGAGACAACACCTAATGCCCAATATCTAACTGGAGGCAGGCAGGACTTAATGTCTCACCCTTTGCGGGAACACTTGGTATCGCTCGTCATTTGGAGCACGATCAGCACTTGTGTACGACCTTTCTTCCTCGTCTCAAACTCTTACAAATCACGTTGTTAGCTGGAGGAAAAACAAAACATTGGGTAGACCTGTTTCACAAAGACGTGCCAGACGGTTGTATCAAACACAGTACTGGTGCCTCAAAGTCTTACCTGATTTTCCCCAGACTCTGACACACTGTAGCCTGACAATCAACAGTCTGGGACTCACTGGATAGTGTATACACTATGGTTATCATCTCTTGTGCAACATAGGAATCTTTTAGTCTTTTAATCTTGTCTTGGATTTTTTATTGCCCAATGATGTACTCACAGAGTTACAAAATATTTACATTTTCTGAAGAAAATGTGATTGGTGCTTGTCCGTGCAAAACTCTTCGTCATGAGCATTGCTATGTGGTTGCAAAACTTTTCAAAGTAGTTCTTAGTGCTAGGGTGTTCTGGGTGGTTGCTAGATACTTGCCACCGCTTTCCTCAACAAGCCACCCAATTTGAAGCATAACTCATGTCTGTAGCACAGACTATGTGGGATGAGAAATGCGTCAAGGTTTAAAATACTAAGGCTCAAGGGTTTGTTCAAATCTCTAACTTTAAGTATGAGCAATAGTAAAAGCTTCCCTTAGCAAGCACAGCTAATTACTGTTCTTTTCTTTTTCTTAAACAAGTGTGCAACAAGATGACTAAATACCGTCCGATCAGCCCCTTTTTGTGCATGGACATGACCTATATCACATGCCTATTGAAAGAGGGATTTGGTTTCAAGGACAGCACTGTTCTGCAGGTGAGTGGGAAATATTAAAACATAATTTGAAAATGTGAAACTCTATGGGGAGGATCTAAAATTGGTCTCAAACCTATTTACTAGCTTAGTGTTTGAGCATACAAAAGTAAATTGCCAAAAGCCAAAGTTATCATTCCTTGTCAGATGACGTACCACAGCATAATAGATGAATGATCTTCTTCTTTCAACAGCTTACTAAAAAGGTGAATAATGTGGAGACAAGCTGGGCACTCGGCGCCATCTTCGATCATTTCCACAAGCTCAACATTCATTAAAGCCTGCAGGCGTGCAGTGGACACCAGCATGAGGGGGAGCACAGGGGTCAAGAAGGTGCAAAACTCACCTGCTGAAGCAGCCCCTCTTTATCCTCCTTCATAACTCTTTGAGTTTCAGACCAGCCCTGCACTGCAGACCTATATCACAACGTTCTCCCCTCTCATCAATTAAACTCTTACAGAACTGTTCACAAAGAAATCACTATATTTTTGTAAAGATGGCCAGGCCAGCCTGCTATTTCTACTGTATGTTTACATTTTTTTCAGTTGCCGTCTCACCTGAGACACTGTCTGTCTAACTTGGCAGTTTTCAAAGTTCCAGTGTTTAATGCGCCCATTTAAAGCTCCTGATTCATGCTGTTGTGCAGTGGGATACATGTAAAAACATTGTGTTTATTATTGTAGCTTCTGTAGCTTCTTCTGAAGTAACTTGTTAGTAGTAGTGATTGCACAGTAGTTTAGTGCTGTTTTAGGTTATGGTAAATTATACTTAAATTTCCATTTAGTGCTCCTATCTAGCACGTAACACTTTATAGAGTAGATGGTTCAGCTACAGCCATCTGTATATGTTTTGGAAAGTTGTTTGGGATCAGCAGCTTAACCTGGGGTTCATTGGGCAGGCAGAGATAAGGACAAATCATACATGTACAGTCACTTTACTTGAGCACATGAGTGTTGTTTTATGTATTAATGAATAATGCATGTATTTACGCTTATCTGTTTGTATGGTTGAAGAGCTGAGTTGGAACATTTTTAGAAGCATATCACTCTTGGTGAAAATCTATAGGGGCGTTTTTTTTTTTTTTTTTTTTTTTTTTTTTTTTTTTTTTTTTTTTTTTTTTTTTACACCCAAGTTCTAACCAGACATGGTTTTTAACACTGAATGGCATGTAGTTCAATACACTTGCACTGCAGCCATTATCAAACTAAAAAAGGTATATAAATGCTTACATGGCTAAATACTTGGATAAAATATAACTCAAATGACTACTGGTCAAAAGTTATTGAAGTAGACATTATATTTTACTGTATTCAAAATGGAGTTATTTTTATGCTAACATGGAAACAGAGTTTAGAGTACCTTGAACCTCATTTATGTCTTTAAACTTGGGTTAGTTATTGTGAATGGCTCGAAGTCATTTTAGGTGGTCATTATGTAGAACAGCGTTGAAATGTTACTGCTTTGCATATGCAGAGATGCTCAGGTGTAACTGGGCAGAACTAGGTTAGATTTTGTGATAGGTGCATACTGCTGACTGATTTAGGACCAATTTTTGGCAGTATCGTGTTGTGTGTTTTGTGAATTATTGTACAAATATTTATTACCCGAATACTTGCTAAATATGCAGTGTGTGGTTGTTGCATCTCGTTAATCCATCTGCTTCTTTAAAGCTGCTTAAGTATACCTTTTTATGTATTTTACTATGTCTGTATATACACTTCAGTTTTTTTTATTTTATTTTTTTTTTACACCAGTTGTCATAGTTCAATCTATGACATGAAATTATCATGTAGTGCTTTGCCATTTTTAGAGGTATTCTCGACAGCAAATGCTATAAATATGCTTTCCAATTCAATGTTGTGTATGAAGTGATATTGCACATGAATAAAAAATATAAGAAAAATCTGTTGACTATCTTAACTAAATGCGCTTTTAAAGATAAAATACATATAGCCTACAAACCTCTCAAAGGTATGATTGCACGTTACAGATATTTTTCCCTCAAACAGTGTAAAATAAGGTTGACTTAATAGCATTAATCGTAGTATAACTAAAAACTAACTTAAAAATCAGAAACTATGTAGACGCTAAGTATAGCAAACATTATAGACGATTATTGTTTGCTTACCTACTCAGAATGAGATGAATAGATTTCCTTGTTGATCAAACTGGGAAGTAACAGCAGGCAACAATTTTACTGTCAAGTCCTTACCTCCATTATCTACAGTGGGCGAATTAAATTCGCGCCAAATATGAAAACTGCAACTGCATGCCAATAATCGCACGTCTGTGTGAATTCTCGCGAGATATAAGTTGATTTGGTTAAAGGGTTGCTAGAGCGATCTGAAATGTAGACTTTTATTTGTCTTCATTAGTAAATTATGATTTAGTACACTGGAATCCTATACAAAAAATATAAGTTCATGCCGAGACATTTTGCATCACTTACAAATACTTCATTCCCAACGCAGTTCTATTGTACACCGTTGTCTTACAAATTCTGGCATTAGTGAATCTCCAGCGTAATGCAAATTACGTGCTTAAAGCTATGTACTTTGACTTAGGTCATAAATCATGTCTGTGAAATCGTAACAACAGATAAGTTACGACCATGTAGATTTATGAAATATAAATCAATATATACAGATTTATAAAATTTGATGTTCTTCCAGAAACATGTAAGAGAAATGTTTGGTACACATGCACATTGTAGCGTTTGGACCAATCTGACAAACAATTTTTCATTTGATTTAAATCAGTTAGTTATTAGATTAACAAATAATCACAGACCCCTCACCCAATACACATACTGGGTGTCCGAATGTCTGTGGATGACTCCAGGCCCCCGGTTCCATGGCAACCCATCTGATAACACTAGTTTATTGCTCAAAGGAATGCGGGCAGAGCAACTCACTTCATTTCGCCTTAGGAAAGAGACATTATGCCATAAAAATGGACTCTTCTCTAATTAATTCATAGAAAAACCTTTCTTTGAATGAACGCATATCTTCAGGTCATTGTGTATATTATTACTGTTCTTGTATATGTTCTTGTATTGTATACTGTTTTATGCATGCTTACGATAGATCACTAGCTAATATCACCTCACTTATCCCATGTTTGGTCTCTATCAATTCGTCTTCGGATGATCTAATTGAGAGTGAATATTACGTTGACACCTAGGCAACATATTAGTGTCCTAAGGATCTTTAGTAGTTTGTGCATTAACCCCAGGCGAATTACCTATCCAAATTACCATGTTCAGAGACAAAGAGTCGTAAAACTTTCCCTCCAAAAGTTCAAGACACCATTGGCTCTTTGACACCCCAGAGGTGTGACCTCTATATCAGATAAAGCTCTCACATCAGTGAGTCACCCTCTAGTCTGCGGATCTTTTAGATTCTGAGAAGATGAGGATGTGAGCTAGAACTCTTCTGGACCCTTAAGTTTTTGTGCCAGGCCTTGCAGCCTTGACTTTCCAGTCAACCAACGATCCTCGGACATCAGCAGATCTCTTTCTTAGCTCTTTTTCACTTTCTACCTGGGAAGAAACTCCCAATCACCATCGAGTCAGGACATCTTTGGAATTCATCACTCTTCAACCCGGAAGAACTTGAAGAACTCCAACACCACCAAACCATCAGAACTTTCATCCGAGACTGCATTCTGGACACTCGTCAACGACCAAGGCAATGCAAGTATCGTAAATTTAACTAAACGAAACAGAGGTTTAGTATAAGCTATAGACCCCGTTATAAACGGCACTGATGGTTTTACTCAGGTGGTTAACTGACTCTTTCCATAACTGCGTTCTCTGGTTTCCTGATGGTTTCATCCATCAACTCTCATTTCCCCTTTCGCCATGTATGAGTGATTGTATGTTTGTTTGTTTGACTAGTTTATGTTAGTGTTTAGTTAATAAAACTCTTGTGCACAAATTACATAAGTTTCTGATTCTGCCTTGCATATTAATCTCCCTTTACGATTTTGATCCTTACTACAGGCTCTAATGCATTAATACTCAGGAAAGTATTTTCTGTGGCCACGAAAATATGCTTTCTTAGAGTTGATATGAACTCACATGGAATGTTCGCTGGACAAACAGATTAGATGCTGGCAATTTAATTCTGCTACAGTTATTGCTGTCAGTTGATATAAATAATTGCAATTAATCATAATTAACTAATTATTTATATACAATTTCTCTTTTTGAGCTAATTTGCTACAACATTTACATTCTATTAGTAAAGGCGGCAGAGTGGTAGTTACATCTTCATATGGGTGATTGGAAAAGATGGCATAAAAATGTTTTTCCATGAAGACTGAGGAATAAAATATAATTTATTAATTTACACTTATACATTCCATGAACAAAATCTTCTAACATTAGAGATCCAGCAAACATCCAATTTGCAGCTAGTGTTTTACTTGCTGGCGTAGGCCATGATCTGCTCCTGTGGGTACAAGAAAAAAATATAACTTGAGGTAAGTGACTTACAGGTAAGCAATAGTCATAATGAGAAATGCACATCTTCCCACTTTTGATCATGAAGGGTGACAAGTCCTTTACATTACATTTGAGGCACATAAACTGGCTGTAACATCTATAATAGAAACAGCAAATGTGGGAGATATCCCTCAAGGCTTAAGACAAGTTACGGGCCCTCTGGTTGGAATCGCTTAGTAAAGGAATGAAGCCATTTCATAAGAGTGGCCTGTAATAAAAGGAGTGTGAAAACACAAGCCAACACCACCATGCACAGCCCTGCAACTCCACCCACACACTTTTGGTAACAGTAAATTTAGGGCTAAACATAGCCATAGTAGTAGCTCCTGACCATGTAAATTACAGGCACGGATAAGAGTAGAAAGGCATGTAATCAGAGGACAAGATGGGGGGATGGGGTTAGAGAGGGGAAGAAGTCAGAGGAAGAGTGAAAGAGGGAGCAAAAGTTGGAGAGGTGAAAGAAGGCTGAAGCTGAAAGCAGAACAGAGCGGAGAAAGAGGCACAGATGACAGAAATGAACGAGAACATGAGTGGACTGCCACAGAGCTAAGGAAAAGAGCAAGATCCAAAATAATGGAATACGTTGGAGGAAGGGAACAGATTGTCCAATAATTTCAGAGAAGGAAATAAAAATAAATCTGACATTTTGAAGGAATTGTGGGAAGAATAAGAGATGTGATCATACTTTAAGTGGAGGCAGTGCGTTGGTAGCCTGCAGGCCGAAGGTTCTCAGTAGAACCATAGGGGCGGCATTAGTGGAGTACAGTCTCTTCATGAGGTCAACGGCTGCCATCATAGGAAGATTGTGTCGCTGACGTTCAGTCTCAAACTCCAACAAGTGCTGCATGGCTCCTAGAGTTCAAAGGAACAATGGATAAACAGTAAAGCTTGTGAAGTACTCTCTTTTTTCTTCAAAACTTATCCTTTCTGTTATCCATTTAGTACTTGCTGTCTGCACAGAATTTACAACTGCAGAAATCTCTCCAGATTTACACCACAATCATATGGCATCAACTTCTAAACATCTCGTGCCTTGCATTTGATTAAAAAAAAACAAACAAACAAAAAAAAAACTATTAATTAGCAATACGAAGGAAGCTCTTTTCGCTTAAATTTAACACATTTACTAAAATTCCATACCATAAAATTCAGGTAATTTTCCTCCAAAATCAAATATCTACAATATGAACGAATATGGAAAACATCAGGTACTGCTCTTAATTATACATATATGAATTTCTAAGAAACTGATGTCAACAGTTCCTCATAAGATTTCCATTTGTGGCTGCAAAGAAATTTATGAGCACTTCTTGGCAGGAGTGACAAGTAAAAACACTGTATACCGCTCCAGGACAACCAGTTCTTTTTACTAAAGATCACCCTCAATATAAGGAAATGGAAAAGAGCTTATGAAAAACCACAGATAGCCACACTGGGCTCTTCAGAACCAAAAATATGCTACTTCAGGTATAAAATACTCTAAGATCTGAATGTACACAGTCTTCAAGTCCTTCATGTTTCTTGTCACGTTTCTTCAACGTGGGGCAGTTCTTCACAATATAGCTTATATAATGTATGAGTTTCACATTACAAGACTTCATCTAATGCTTATTAAATGAAAATATTTGATCTACATCTCTGGAAACTGTCATACAAGTAAACATCCAGTGAACACATACATTCAGCTTGACTGCTGATGATACTGAAACACTTACCAAGGTCTTTTCCATTAAATGCTGCTTGACTAAGAACTTTTGTGAGATAGGCCACATCGCCAAAGCCTAGATTGGCACCTTGGCCTGCTAAAGGATGGACTCTGTGTGCAGCATCTCTGAAATTAGAAAGATCAGAAAATATACCTTCAGTCAGGAGCCATATTTAACTTTACCGGCCAAACCTACCAAAACTTCGTCATTGTGGATTCTATATTACCTTAGAAATACATCACATAGGTCTCAGAAAACCACATAAATAGTACAGCTGCACTACAAACCTAACATATTGAGAGATTTCTCGTTTATATATACATATGACTCTATACTTATGGGAACAAAATTTAAATTTCGAACAAATACTCAAACCAAAAATTGTTTCATTCAACTTTGCAAACTTACCCAATGATGGCCACTCTGTGGCGGATGTATTCTGTGGCATGGCCCATGCCTAGTGGGAACATGACCCGGCTCTTTGGGCCAATACCTGCAACGCTAGGTGGAAGCTGACGTGCAGAGCCACTGTCAGGCATCAGGACAGAAAGGGCCGTCCGAAACAGAGAGCCGGCAGTCTCCACCAGCTCAGAATGGTTCTCATTACTCCACTGAAGAGAGGAAAACAGAGAAGTGAATAACAGTGGCAATGGCACCAGAGGAATGATGTGTGCAAGAAACTCTATTCATAATAGAGTTGTTAAGCTTAAATTAAATGGAAGATGAGTGGAGAGCCAGTTAAAAGACAATCATGACTACTGCTAATGTCATTCCAAAACCATATGACTTTCTTTCTTTCATCTAAAATGTAAAAGGATGAATTGTGAAACACTTTTTTTGAAAGCTGGAACATCTTTAAGAAGGACTAAATGAAAGCACCATAAAAGTCCATACGACTCATGCGCTCCGATGCAAGCAAGTTTGAAAAATCATTCTGAATCCTACAGGGGGAAAAAAAACGTGAAACCAAATGATTCTTATTTTTTTAGATTTATTATTTTCCATCCATCTCAACTCTCTCTAAACAGATATAATATATATTTCTTTTTTTCTCCTGCAACAGCATACAGTTTCTTGAAATTAATTCAGGAATCACAAATTAATTGTGGTTGTGGCTGATATCAACACTCCCAGTTTCTGTTAATAAAAAAAGTTGGAAAACAAACAGGAAAACAAAAATACCGGAGGTATAATGAGGGACCTTAAAGTCAAAAAGGCTGAGAACCACTGCTTTAGAGGACTTGGAAAAGAGCACAGCATAGACTTCTTCAAATGACACTTTTATAGTGTTTTATAGAGTCCTCTTTGGATCATGACAGTCCCTGGTCACTGCTGCTTTTTATTGTATGGGAAAGAGCTCCGTAAACATCCTTCAGTGAAACACCACAATTTTGAAGAAATAAAGTCATATGGGTTTAGAACGACATTAAGGTGAGTAAACATTGACATGTTTTATTAATTTAATGCTATCTTTACCTTGAGATCTAGAGGTAAGCTATACCTGTTTCCTTTCGTGCACTAAAAGCACTAAAGCCTTAAAAGACAGGTAATTCAGCAGAGATGCAAAAACCATGCCTAATTAAAGTAAAATGCTGAGCAGGCCACAAATTTGAGTTTGGTCTGTAGAAAAAAATATTCCGTGGAGTAATGACCAACACTGGCAAACCTTGGGATTAATTAGCAAACCAGTTTTGATGGCAAGCGTGACTCAGATGCAAAGGCCTGTGACCAGTAAGGCCAGTAAAAATAGCCAGCTTGGGAAAAGAGAAGTTTCTTTGACGGAAACACAAACAAGAAGAAAAAAAAAAAAAAAAAAAAAAAAGGGTGTGAGGGTCAGTGTGAGGGCATTCAGCCGAAATGAAGAGAATGCAGAGCACAGGGACATTTCAATGAAAAATCACTTCTTTATTATGTTATTCTACATACCAAAATGAACTATTGCAATATTGTAATAGCACAGCGCTCATAATGTGTTCAGTTTAGAGAGCTGGGACAATACGTGTGGCAACAGTGTCAGTGTTTACTCACAAATGCAGAGTTAATGGCATCCACAAAGCTCTCTTCATCCAGCTGTAGAAGTTCTTCAGCATGCTGATGACTGGTGGACCAGACCAGCGAGCTCTCCGTGTCTGACAACTGCACAGCAGACACATACACCACGTCTGGGCTTGAGTACCATTACAAACACATGTATTTTCCATCTGACCGCTAAGCGATATCACGACGAGCCAATGAAACAAATCAAGTACAACTGACATCATTTACAAGTAAAATAAACTCTTATGGTCAGCTCACAGGAAGCATTGCAATGGGTCCGGTTGGTAGGAACCTCTGCCAGGCTACGTTATTTTCTGTGGGCTGAAAAACAATATTGCAAGGTTAATGCAATTCTGCAATGTGACATTTCTGAGCAAATTACAGTATTCAATAAGTTGTGAAAAACACATGAGAACCAAAATGATTTAAACTTGTAACTGGAGGATCATCATACCTCAGACAAATGTAGAACAGCGACAACTGCTGATTGATCGTAATTCCATTTGACTGTTGGGATGCCAGCCTCTCTCCGCACCATAGAGTTCGGCCCATCAGCACCAATCTGAAAGAGCCAATCAAACCTACCTTAAGAAGTTGAGGTTTTGCTTATGTAGTTATGCACTGTTCTGTATGTAATACCAAATGATAAACTGGATAAATTCTACAAACCAACAGCTTGGTGTGGAGAGTCTTTCCATTAGCTAGAGTCACCTGAACCCAAGGGATGGACTCAGAGACATGGTAAGGACGGGGCCAGGTGTACTTCACCACTTTTGTTCGGTACTGCACTTCAACATGGTCTGGTTTAGACATGAATGATAATCACACCAAAACATCATTACGCATTAAAATGAAACAAAAGGAGCATTAGTCCAAATCTTGTTCGGTTCCACTTGAGAAATGGGAAAAAATCCAAACAAACAGGGTTTGGCTGTGACAAAGTCAAAAATTAAGGATCATCAAACCACCTCATAAAACACAAAGTTGTTTTCCTTTCTCTGGTTGAGGCTTGCTAGCATTGACAAATCTCTTAATGGCTTTGGCAAGTCACCCACGGCTGACTAATGGTGTTTATCTACAAGCAAACCATGCAATACTTATGACCAGCTGCCAATATCCTGCACACAACAGAGAATGAAAGTAAAGGAAGCAGAAAATCCACTTTCCCTAGAATCACTGGCTGTCTAGCACATGAAAAGATCCGGAATTACGCCAACGTTTCGGACTTCGAGACTATTCTGTCCACAAAATTGAACACTAGTTCTTGCGCACGAGTGAGAAATATCGGCTTCTTGCTGATTTGAGAGCAGAGTAACGGAAAAAAACAGCTAGCTGATGCATGTACTCTTTGTCTAGTACTTCAGCAGAAATAGCAGACTGTTAAAAAGCACCAACTTGACACAAACACGTGAACATGGCACGTGCTACCGCACATCTGTTAAACGCAAGATGCGTTTTAAAAAAGGCCTGTTTTTAAAAATATGGCGTTTTACAGAGCATGGAATGGAAAAGCCAAATGCAGAGCCTCGGAACGGTTTAGTTAATTACAACAACAAAATGTTACAGTAAAATGCTGTCCGTGCTCAGGCACCCCGAGTGAGTGAGATGCTACGGCTGGAAAGGAATGTGGTTTTGTTAAAGTGGGTCAATAGACCACTGCACGTGTCCGAACAGGGTGGCAATTCTCATGGGGCTTTTGACTCCCACCAAAAGTAATGTGCTGGATGATCGAAATAGCAGGAAAAATACGGATGCATCCAAAAAAGTGGAATCTTTAGGGGAAAAAAAAAAAAAACAAGAAAGCTGTTCAAAAGGAGTACGAGTACAAATAAACATTTTGCCAAGACAGGAAGGAATGGCTTGTGGTGACATCATTTGCCAAGCCATCCCTAAAACTAATTAACAGGGAGCCCACTCAGTGCTCGAGAGTGCTGGGGAAAACATTTAGCAACATGGAAAAAGCACAGCAAAAGCAACGATCAGGGATATATCATCATGTAATGATCAAAGTTCAGTGTGTGAAGCAATGATTACCAAAATAAACATAAATCGATCCATATATATCAAACATCAAAATTTGGATCCGTTACCAGAGAGAGTCTGCAGCTGTTTGGTGAGGGCGGCCACAATGACGTCGTTCTCAACGATGTACGCCATCTCATCCTGCAGATTCTCCTTATCAAATGTAATCAGAGCATCTGAACAAGCATCCCAAACCTAAAGCAAAGAACCAAATTATTGCTGTGGTTTACAACTCTATCCTTATGTGACCGCTCGGGCGCTATTTATGGATTTCCAAAAGAGCACGTGCTTCATTGAACTTCAACACATCAAAGCAGTTTGACTGAGCGAAGAGTTTTGCCAGATACTCTAACCAAACATCAGCCACCAACAGCCTTTGAGGTTGCACGGTTGACTTTGTAAACGCACTGGGGTGCGGCAGAAATGTAAAATGCCATTCTTCGTGGCGATTTATGCTTGTATTTATAGCTAAGCCAATAATAAATAACAAATATGCGAACATTACTGTCGAGCTAAGTTTGTTTCATCCGAGTTGCCTTGCAACTTAGTTAATAAAACATGCAGATGGTTTTAAATGCAAAAGGTCTTGGTGATGGATGCAGCTATATTTTGAAAGCGAAAATGACTTGTAACTAAGGTGACTGGCAAACAATTAAATCCGTGAGTAACATGGATTCAGAAGGACCGTTCTATCCTCCTTGTTATACAGCCATGCTAAAACCACTAATAGTAGTGGTTTTGCAATTTTTGATACATGGTTACGTGGAAGATTTAAAACGTGACCAACCCACAATTATAAGGATTTTACACATAGGAAAAACACAGCTGTTGATAAGTTTTGGAGTTGCTATGTACGTCCAGTCGCTGCCAAATTAAAACGTCCCTTGCCAAAATGACCCTTTTAACGCGATCATTTCTGTAACAAAGATACCAGAAAAGATTCAGACCACTGTGGAGGAAAAAAAATCTAGCTGATAACACTTTAGGGAACCTCCACACTTTTTTCTGGAACATGGCACTTCCCAAGCCCGCTTTAGTCGCTTTCCTCCGACCGCTTGAATTTAATTGGAGGGCAAGAGGGAACCTAGCTCAGTTCCTTTGCAATTTCATCCTTGTTTGGACATAAATGCACTCACAAACAAAAAAAATTCTTAAAGGATACAGGAAAGGTATAATGGGTGAGGTATATTACTATAAAGTGCACACTGATGACACCCCTTAGTCTGCCCAGAAACCACAGGATTTCATTCTGGCAGTGAAAAATCCACATCTTACAGGAGAACCCCCACCACAGCATAGTAAACGAAGGGGCCTTTTACTTGTGATCTCCACACTCTCCAACTCCTCTCCCTGGATCTCACATGAATCATCGTAATTAGTAGACATAGTTAGATTTATGTCATCCCGCTAAATAAGACTCTAATAGATAAACTGTGGCTGCAAGCAAAACCAAGCTTAACTGTCAGGTTGCGATGCGGAGTTTGAGGTTCTGCATCTCTAATGTATGTTTTGTATTCGGAGGCTGTGGTTCTGTAGCATTAATTTATGGGTGGCTGCTTACAGTGTGATGAGGCAAACAACGACGAGCAAAACACGATACAGCTGTTTTAATGGAGTGGCTTCCTGCTCTCAGGAAAATAAGCAGGTAAGGTCATAGTAAATAACTGTGTTGGTTACACATAATGTGTTTTGATTTAGTGGTTAGTTGCTTTTAAATGATGTGAGTTTCTTTTGGTGCGATATTTGATTACTCCATTTACATTTTTAATTGTAAAAAAGTACTATACTTAGTAGGGCGTTTTGATGGACATTCTATGAAGTGCCAGGTAACACTGTGGTGCGTGAATATGATTATCATTCAGTAGAATGTGATACTATCATTGCATAACGGCACCGCCCAAGTAATCACTGTATTACAACATACTGGTTTTACTGACCTGCATTTTATTATATGGCTTGCATCTCATATTTACAATATGGTCCCAAGCACCAAGACCTGTAACACAATAGGACACAATTAAAAAGTTTATCCTTTATCATATCCAACCAGAGCTAAATGTAGTAATGGAAAAAGTACAGAGCGCAAGAGAGAAAGCTACCTACTGACCTACTTCCTGGTGAATCTTTCATATACAAACATTATATTGTAAATAGTTTTAATGACAGGAGTGCAGTTTCAGAGCTTTGAATGGAACAGATGTACTTATCCTCACCACAGACCTTGTGATTGGATTGTGCCTCCACATTACCCAAAGTACTGGTTCTAAATGATGCCCAACATTGCCCATAATGCAAACATGCATTCTGTGGACACAATCAAAAGCATATGTTTCGTTCAACATAACACACTGTGTAGCCTGGCAACGGAGGGTGGCTCAATGTCTGTGGCATCGCATCTACTACTGTCCATCTAAAATCTATTGTTTTTTTGTTTGTTTGAATGTTTGTTTGTTTTTTTTGTTTTTTTTGGCCAAACCCTTTCTGTAGTTCTTCATTTTGGAATTTGTGACAATTAAAAGATACTGGTAAGAAATTTGATCTGCTATCGGGCTAAAGGGAACTGTCTTTTTAACCAATGTTTATAGTGTATGAAAAATTAAAGTCATAAAAGGGTTAGTTCACCTAAAAATTAAAATTAACCTGTGTTTTACTCACCCTCAAAGCATCCTAGGTGTATATGACTTTCTTCTTTCAGACGAATCCTTTTCGGAGTTATATAAAAAAATTGTCCTGGCCCCTCCAAGCTTTACAATGGGGTAAGCGGGTGCTTTTTGTCAACAGTCCAGAAGACGTGAAATAAAGTGCATGCATCCGTAATAAAATGTGCCTCACATGGCTCCGGAGGGCGAATAAAGGCCTCTTGTAGCAAATCCATGCGTTTTTGTAAGATAAATATCCATATTTCAAATGTAATAAACACTTTTTTCTCACTTCCGCTGACTGTCATACGCGGAAGCTGTGCAGGTGGATGACGTAGGACGTCGGCATTGTGTGATTAGTGACGAACGCAGAGAGAGAACACAACAAAACGCAGGTCACGAATTAGAAGCACAAAACGAAGATATGTAAAGAAATATGTCGGAGGATTTCGATATAAGCCAAGAGGAGACTGGTTTTCCATTGCTAAAGTAAGGAAACTTTGCTTCCTTTGCCCTTGTATACAAATTCGCGAGACTAGCATATCTCCTACGTCATCCGCCTGCACGGCTTCCACGTATGGTAGTCAGCGGAAGTGTTTATTACGTTTGAAATATGGATATTTATCTTATAAAAACGCATGGATTCGTAACAGGAGGCCATTATTCACCCCCTGGAGCCGTGTGAGGCACGTTTTATTACGGATGCGCGCACTTTATTTCACGTCTTCTGGACTGTTGACAAAAAGCACCCGCTTACCCCATTGTAAGGCTTGGAGGGACCAGGACAGTTTTTAATATAACTCCAATTGGATTTGTCTGAAAGAAGAAAGTCATATACACCTAGGATGCTTTGAGGGTGAGTAAGACACAGGTTAATTTTCATTTTTGGGTGAACTAAGCCTTTAAGGACAAAAGAGAACAATTTCAATAAAAACAATATATTCTATTCCCCAATGAATTATCATACTATTATGCAGATAGTATTATAGTAATGATTAAAATTTTAATTGGATTATGTTTTTATATCTTCAGTTTTTAGTTTAAGAACCTTTGTGCATTTTTCATTTTATTGATTTATTAAATTTTAAATTTCTATTTAGCCTTATTTTTATTTTAGTTTTAGTTATTTTAAAACTTTAACTCAAACATATTTATTTTAATTAATTGCCAAGGCAGCAATTCAACAGTTCCATGAGTTTTTATATTTATTTATTTATTTATTTATTGGTAACACTTTACAATAAGGTTCCATTTGTTAACATGAACTAACAATGAACAA
Organism: Spinibarbus caldwelli; assembly: GCA_039654775.1. Taxonomy (NCBI): domain Eukaryota; kingdom Metazoa; phylum Chordata; class Actinopteri; order Cypriniformes; family Cyprinidae; genus Spinibarbus; species Spinibarbus caldwelli. The sequence continues at coordinate 23,657,875 of CM077250.1, forward strand.
TGAAAAAGCATTTATTAATCTTAGTTAATGCTGAATCCAACATTTACTACATTAATAAAATGAAAAGTTGTATCTATTAATGTTAATAGACCTGAGTTAACATGAACTTACAATGAACAGTTGTATTTTTATTAACTAACGTTAACAAAGATGAATAAATACTGTAACAAATGCATTGCGCATTGTAAGTTAATGTTAGGTAATGCATTAAATATAGTTAACAAACGGAACCTTAATTGTAAAGTGTTACCTATTTTATTACCCATTTCAGTTTTATTTCAATTAATGAAAAATGTTTTTAAGAGTTTTTGTTAACTTCAACAGCAACTATATGGCTTTTAAGAGACTATATTCTATTTTGTATTTAATGGTGCTCTTAGTCCATTTTTGGAAGACATGGATAAATAAATCAAGAATTATGATTATTTTTGGAACTACCCAAGGTAGATAAAATGGCTTGTAGGGTGTTCCTCTATAGAACCATATGAGTGTCATACGAACCACACAGAAAGAAAATTTAAAAAGCTACACAAATCTGTACCACTCAGAAGCGTTGCTGATCCTGGGCTGATGGAGCTGACCCTTGTACTGTAGGTCTCTGGAACCCTGTCCATCTCTTTTTTGTGACCAGCTTCCAGCAGGAGAATCTTCTTCCCTGCCAAATTTGGATCTAGACCTGAAAGCAGCACAAAAATTAAATGCAGGAAGATTTATTTTCATTCCATTGTCCTTTCTAAATCCCTGTGATGTTGTTTCTTCTCTAATTTTGCATATTTACCTTAGAACTTACTAAAGTTTGCATAAAATCTGTGCGTTGATTGCACGCTGCTTACTTTAGCATCCTACGGGCATGAGAATGTCACATTGTTGTACAACCGCAATTGCACCCTTCACCTCCAGCTAAAACACTTCCATCAAGCAAAATAACAACCTCTCTTTGCGTGGAAAAAAAACAAGGGTAAAGAAAAGTCACGGGAAGGACTTCATTACAACTGGGAAGTGCAGCGTGGGAGAATGGAGGAGCAGGCTGGGTGCATGTTAGGGACACTCACTCACCCAAAGAACAAGCCATAGCGGTGCCCACCATCCCCCCGCCGGAGATTATAATGTCAAAGAGGTCGTTTTCAGAAGTGCTGGATGCCTCATCTCGTTCGGAGGACGCGGATCCTCTAATGTTGCGCACCGCTTGCGCTCCATTGAGTGCCCTCAGTGCCACACACCGCCGTCCTATCCCGAGCACTGCTAGTTTAGTTTTTACTAAAGTGAACATTCCAGCGAAAAAAAAAACAGACGTGATTCAACTTATTAAAACTAACAAGCTTAAAAGTAAATATCTAAATCTCTTCGTTATATTTGTCCTGTTATTGACAATAACAGTACACTATCTTTCATCCAGCCATGTTGTTGTTGTTGTTGAAAGAGCACACGTAACGTTAAGAGTTCTGTTTGCTACACTCCTTCCGGATTTTAAAAGCCACTGAAATAATGAAAACGAGTCATGGACACTCCCAAAACATTTCATTTGTCTTCACTTTACAAGTAAAACGTATGTCACAAACAGCAGTATAAAATGACAGCGTAAAAGTTGTCTTTTAAAATACTTTCACTTCTGAGCTCTTGTTCAGAGACGGTAGAACGAGGGAAGCGTGTTACCTTTAGCGCCATCTGCAGTCGTGGAGGATAAAATAAAATGCGTTTAGTTACTTTAAACATAAGCGTAGGCAACATGTATCCGTGTTTTGTTGCTGCATACAGCGTTTGCTGAGAAACAGATGCTATTCTGTATCTAGCATTCCTGGAAGACATAACGTTACTGTGATAAACTCAGGATTCAGTGTGGTGCTCAGGCGCCGGTGGGTGGAGACCGTGACTGCTGCAGAGATCATGATATCTGCCGATTCCGGGGAAATGGAGTGTGTCTTGATCTTTCAGAGTTGATGGATGAGTGTTTGAATGATGTCCTCATAGCAGACCTGATCACACCATGGATCAGATGACAATGGTGAGAACAAAATCGATAATGGCGGAAGAGGGTATGGAGTACCAGAGTTTGAGTTCAAATAGAAACACGTCTGATATTTTCCATTGTATTTATCGATTTAACACTGATTAATCTGCTTTTGTTGTTGTTTATACAGTTAATTTTCAATCGCTTTTGGCGAAGGCGAACAACAATAACAGAGCGTAACTATGCGCGTTTGGGGTTGCCATAGTAACAACGTTTACGCTGTTGAGTTGACGTTCAACACAGCTCAGAAAAAGCAACAACAAAAGACAACGTCAGTATTTTATCGATAACAAACAATCTTATTTTCTTTCACACACACACACACACACATATATATAAATAATCGGTTTGATAACTAATTATTTATGCTAGTGCTTGCATTCATGGAAATCAGTGCTCCCTATGGGACGTTGTTCAGCCAGTCTAATAACAATATTAAATGCAGTACAAATATTTCACGTAGTCTCCCAAAATTTTGTTTAGAGTAGTTTCAATTACATAGCATGTCATAAAAAAATGTTAAATACTGTTTTTAATTACAAAATTTAAATTATAGTTTGGTGGCTCCCAGCAGGCACCAGACGTCTATGTAACGTCAGGTTAACGTTGGACATGACGTCGGACAGACGTTGCATTTTGGTTGAAAATGAAAATCGGGTTGACGTCAATATTTGACGTCAATCTGACGTTGACTTAACGTTGGATTTTGGTTGCACAACCTAAAAACAACAAAATCTCAACGCCAGCTGACGTTGGTATTGGACATCAATTCAACATTGACATTAGACGTTGAATTTACGTTGAATTTTGGTCACCCGACGTGTCACAACCAAAATTTAACCAAATATCAACGTCTTATGACGTTGTGTGCCTGCTGGGCTGTTTCTTACAGCTCCTTTCTTATTTCAAAAGTAAAACAATTCATTAATCCCAACAAACAAACTAAATACAGATTTTCTGTCCAGATCACCCCCACTTTAGATTTCTCTAGATCTGAAGAGGGAGACAATGTGCATGTTTCAGAAAGCCTGCTGTCCTGTAATGAGGACAGAGATAAGTCTGAACTATCTCTTGAGTTGCATTTGGAGGCTCTGAAGGCCAAACGCAAGCAGCAGCTGGAGAAATTAGAGCTTCGGCACCAGAATGGCTTGGAGAAGAGGCTCCTGCAGAACTCCCAGCTCGCCTCGAGCACTGAATGGATACTTAAATCCAAAATACCCCAGCAGAGCATCAGCGATCGTGATGGGCGAAACTCTGAGAACCGCAAACACCACAGGTAATTCAAATCTTAAATTTGATAATGATCTTCTCATAGATCTTGTACTGAAACATATGTCTTTCAATCTTGTTCTCAGTTCAAAGGTGATTCTGTGGAATTTTACCTCAAATGGAGTCAAGGCACCAAGAACTACTGGAACTAATACTTTGGGAACAGTGACAGAGAGACAGAGGAAGCCTCTCCCCCAGGATTCACAGAAAGCCAAAGAGGAGGCCGACCTGGCCGAGTGTCAGAAACAGTTTCGTGTCGCTCCCGTCCCTGAGCACGTCTCAAAGCCTCTTTATAATGACCTCATCCATGAACAAGAGCACTTGAGGAAGGAAGGTCGTGAGCAGAGGAGAGATTTCCTCTTGACCATGCAGAAGCCCTTCAGGCTCCACAAGAGGGAGGAGAAGAAGCGAGAGAAGCTGAAGGAGGAGTTGGCCTCTGGTGAAAAAACAGAACCAGTTTGTGTGAGAAAACCTATACCGAAAGTGGTCTCAGACCCCAGCTTCTCTGAACAATTGAAAGGTGCCATTTATTTGAATATTTTTCAAAATAAAGTATAATATTTTATATGCTCTTGTATGTACTAAACACAATATGAAGAGTTCAGATGCAAAAGCCTCTAAGTGCCATTTGAAATTTTCTTCTAAAATGAGCATTTTTATCAGGCTCCTACTGAATGTGTAGGTCTAGTAATTTCACTTTAATGGCAATTAATGGATCATTTCACTACATCGTCATTTGCTCAACTTCTAAACCTGTATTTATGTGATGCTGGTTCAGAGCAGGAGCAGCAAAGGAAGATTCGCATTCATCTGAGAGCTCAGGAGACTTTGAAAGCCTCCTCAGCACCCATTCAAAGGCTGGAACCCAGTGCAGATAGACAGACCCGCAGTGCTCAGAAGAGCAAAAGCAAGATGCTGGGTTACTTGGACCAGAAGCTGTCCTTCAGACCTAAAACTAATGCTGTCGTGCCTGACTTTGATAAGCTCTACCAGGCCTTTCAACAAAAGGCAATGGAGGCAGCAGAGAGGAGAGATGTCACTCACTGTAAACCCTTCCAGCTGCGCACGTCCACGCTACAGCCACGTCACAGGAGCCCAGAAAACCCACAGGTTGCTATTTAGATTACAACCCGAATTCCAGAAATGTTGGGACGTTTTTTAAATTTGAATAAAATGAAAACTAAAAGAATTTCAAATCACATGAGCCAATATTTTATTCACAATAGAACATAGATAACAAATGTTTAAACTGAGAAATTTTAAAATTTTATGCACAAAATGAGCTCACTTTAAATTTGATGTCTGCTACAGGTCTCAAAATAGTTGGGACGGGGGCATGTTTACCATGGTGTAGCATCTCCTCTTCTTTTCAAAACAGTTTGAAGATGTCTGGGGATCGAGGTTATGAGTTTCTGGAGTTTTGGTGTTGGAATTTGGTCCCATTCTTGCCTGATATAGGTTTCCAGCTGCTGAAGAGTTCGTGATCATCTTTGATGTATTTTTAATTTAATGATGTGCCAAATGTTCTCTATAGGTGAAAGATCTGGACTGCAGGCAGGCCAATTCAGCACCCGGACTCTTCTACTACGAAGCCATGCTGTTGTAATAGCTGCAGTATGTGGTTTTGCATTGTCCTGCTGAAATACACGTCGTCTGGAGGGGAGCATATGTTGCTCTAAAACCTTTATATACCTTTCAGCATTCATAGTGCCTTCCAAAACAGGCAAGCTGCCCATACCGTATGCACTTATGCACCCCCATACCATCAGAGATGCTGGCTTTTGAACTGAACGCTGATAACATGCTGGAAGGTCTCCCTCTTTAGCCCGGAGGACACGGCATCTGTGATTTCCAACAAGAATGTCAAATTTGGACTCGTCTGAACATAGAACACTTTTCCACTTTGAAAGAGTCCATTTTAAATGAGCCTTGGCCCACAGGACACGACTGCACTTCTGAACCATGTTCACATATGGCTTCAATTTTGCATGATAGAGCTTTAGTTTGCTTCTGCAGATGGCACGGCGGATTGTGTTTACCGACAGTGGTTTCTGGAAGTATTCCTGGGCCCATTTAGTAATGTCAATGACAGAATCATGCCGATGAGTGATGCAGTGTTGTCTGAGGGCCCGAAAAGCACAAGCATCCAACAAAGGTCTTCAGCCTTGTCCTTTACGCACGGAGATTTCTCCAGTTTCTCTGAAACTTTTGATGATGTTATGCACTGTAGATGATGAGATTTGCAAAGCCTTTGCAATTTGATGTTGAGGAACGTTGTTTTTAAAGTATTCCACAATCTTTTTACGCACTCTTTCACAGATTGGAGAGCCTCTGCCCATCTTTACTTCTGAGAGACTCTCCCTCTCTAAGACATCCCTTTTATAGCTAATCATGTTACAGACCTGATGTCAATCAACTTAATTAGTTGCTAAATGTTCTCCCAGCTGAATCTTTTCAAAATTTCTTGCTTTTTCAACCCTTTGTTGCCCCCGTGCCAACTTTTTTGAGACCTGTAGCAGGCATCAAATTTGAAATGAGCTCATTTAGTGGATAAACTTGTAAAATATCTCCGTTTAAACATTTATGTTCTTTATGATCTATTGTGAATAAAATATTGGCTCATGTGATTTGAAAGTCTTTTAGTTTTCATTTAATGCTATTCCTATAAGGAATGTGTTTTGTGTAATATGCATTTTTTTTTTTTTTTTTTTACTAGAAATCTACAGACAAGACGAATCTAAAGAGAAGCAGTTCATTTGGTGGCCTAACATCACTGTCTATGGACACTCTTCCAACTTACATAACAGATGCTGCCAGGAAAAGATCCATGGCTGTAAGGTGAGCCTGCCACTTCCTAATTTTTCATAATTTTATAAAACTTTTCAATGACTAAAATCATTGAAGTTAAAGTAATCATATATTCTTTTATAATACACAATACACATGCATGGTCTTTCTTGACTTCACTGTTATTTGTAATTTTTCATTAAATCCTGTTGGCTGCACAGGCTATTGGTTAATGCAAATAGCAAATTTAGCATCGTTTTAGGCTAGTATTGTTGGTTCCACACTTTTAAAAGGCACTTTCAGACATCTTTGCAATACTTAAACACAAATTAAATTAAATAAAAACTGTATTAGAGTTGTATGGCTATTTTAATAAAGCAATAAACAATTATTTAAAGCAATAGAAAATAATGTGAAATAGATTTGGAAAAATTTTTATTTTAGAAATATATTCAGAAATGTCATATTACAGAAATAAAATACATACACTTTAGTTATTTTCTTTTGTGTCTTTTGTATTTATCTATGATATTCTCTTGTATCTATTTTGTACCATGTATGCAACATATTTGGGCCCTTATATAACTATTATTTTGTGAACTTGGAAAAAACATATTATTTATAATGAACTGTATGCGCATAATAAATGTTATATATGCACATATAGTTAATTGGATTTATTCCACTAAAATGAAGTGTTGATTTACCAATTAAAATTTGCTTTTCTATTATCATAATAATTATCTTATAATCTGTCATACAGGAGATCTCTGGAGCTGAAGGACCTCAAGGAGCAGGAGAATGCAAAGTGGATGAATCAGCACAGAATCAAGTCTCAAGCTATGAGCAGGGCAGTAGCAATGAGAGCCAAGGCAATGGACCCTCATAAAAGTCTTAAAGAGGTCTACCAAGAGAAACTCAAACAGAACCGGTGAGCATTTTGAAAAAAAAAAATGTCTGAGGACAAGCCAGGAATGCAATAACTGATTATGAGTTGTTGTGAATGTAGGCAAGCTGATCTGGAGAGGATGAAAGATTATCAAAAAGAGTTGAAGGAAATCAAAACCCGAGTAACAGCTCGCCCGTACCTTTTTGAGCAGGTGTCGCAGGTACACTACTTAATATTCAAAATCCATTCTTCTTCCAAATAATGTAACTTTCATATTTTACCATATGCATATACCTAATGCTTTCAGAAAAATGCCAAGAATAATGCTGAACGCAGATACAGGAATACTTTGGAACAAGCAGGTCTAGACGAAAATTTTGTGAGATCAAAGGGAGAAACAAATAAGGCCATCCATGTGGACAATGAGTCTGCGGAAGAGGATCATGACAGCACTGAAAGCGAAACCCAGAAGAGGTATGGAGACACATGAATGATGGGGTTTAAAATTAATGTGCACATTTCTTTTTTTTTTTGCTGTAAATATGTGTTATGATTATCACAGAGTGGAACAAATCTGTTCAATGCAAAGATTTAACAGTGTGTTAAAGTATTTATCCTAGTTTTGATGAAAGGTTTGACATTACATCCTCTCTTGTGACCCATACCCATCAAAATAAAATCATCTTACTCAATGCAAATACAGTAGATGTGGTTTTGACATCAAAAGATATATTTATTATAAATCTTTCTTTTTATGAGTTTATGTCAGCTTTATTGTCATTGGCGTAGTGAAAAAGGAACCATGCAAATATTATGATGAAGCAGTCATATGGATACACGCTGTTCTACTATCATTTTATTTACAGTGCAGGAAGTGGGGAAGACAGTGTCACAAATAAGGAGGAAAAAGAAGGGAATGTGGAAACCAAAGAGGAAGAGTTGTGCTGACAGACGCGGTTGGTGGGCCAGTGTATTTCATCCATATTCCATATGTGCAGGGGAGACTGTGGTCAGACAGCAAATTGCTGGCAGATCATTTCAGTTTTGAAAAATTGTGTTGTGCATGATTTACTTGAATGCAGATTTTACTGTATTTTGCATTACTGTATATTGTGCCAGTGAATGAGTGTGGGTCTTTATACAGCTGAGCCCTCTTGTTTGTTAAGGTTTTTTTTACAATAGAGAAGGGATTATGAAGGTTCAAGAATTTCCATATGGGTGTAATAACATTTTTAATAAAACAAAATCAAAAGCAAGTTTAATTTTATGATTCTAAGCATGTTATGGGGGCTACCGACCCAACAAAGAAAGAAATAACCAAAAATAAACACTTGGCAACCAGAGGAGCTGCATATTAAAAGTAGTATATTTGCTTGAGTTCTAAGTTACTGCACATTAAATCATATTGTAAACCACAGAAACAGCTCTTGGGTTTGGTGTTGGGCACCCTCAGGGTTTGCAAACAGTAAATTGGGGAAGCCTTGTCTTGGCACGAACGCATCTTCCACCTGGACTCTGTCAAATGTGGCTTTGAACGTCTGCTATAATTATGAACTATAACTGTCACAGAGACTAGCTTTATTCATGAAACTCCATTTGAATAAGTACACAAATAACATTCTAAGACAACTCTTCTTTAGCACAAGGCCCATCTGAAATTCTCATTCCTGAAGTCAGGCTATTTTGAGAGTCATAGCAATGGTTGAGTAAACAGCCCTGCACATTTATCCTCTATTGGAAAAAGAGCTTGTGCTAGTGCATTTGGCCACATCAAGAGTTTTTTACTCCAACTGGCTTCTTCAGTCCTGGTTGGATTTTCAGTGATTTTTTAAGGAATTAAAGGAATTTGTGTTTCTGTGTATAGGGATGGAAAGTTCTTAGTTATTTTAAAGATTTTGAGGCATAATTTCTGATTTTGCTGTTGCATGATGATCTCAAGATGGAACATAATTACTTTAAATGAGCCGTGTAGCATGCAGTGTATTTTAAAGGCTAAAATTGAACTTTTGGCAAAAATAGGATAGCCAGTCTTGTCCATTTTGTTGTATAACTTGTATATTTAGTGGTTGAAGGAGTGATGACACTGAAAAATTAAATGAGTCAACTGCACATTTGAAAATGACTGCCCAGTTTCACCTCACGATACCCATTCATTTTGTTTAGGAAATTCTTTTTTTGTTGTGGCTAAAAGAGGTTTAAGTGGAAGTACAGTAGGGCTTTGTTCCAATTCTTATACTGGTATACACTATAATTATGTCTCTTACTGGTAATGGGAGAGTCAGGGGGTCAAGATTTGGCAGCAGTTTGGTGCAACATTTCGAAAGGAGTGTATTTACAGGTTGTGTGTATATGAACATCACCACAAAGTCCTAAGAGTGGGAAACTTTTGATTTTCTTTAAACTCAAGTTTCAGATTTGGGGTGTGTCATGGACATGGAGGACGGGATGCTGCAGGGATGCTGTATTTTTTTAGGCCAATCTGAAAGTTTGCATCACACTGGTTTCCTCGACACAATATTTCTATTGGCTTTTGGATTATCACAGATATGTAGCTCTGTTAACAACAAAAGTTTATAATTCTGACATGTTTTGTTTATCATGATAATATTCACAAATTCAGACTTTATTAATTAAGATCATCATTAGATAATTAAGACTTTATGTCGGCACGATAGCCTCGTGGGCTGCGTGCCGACATATTGCACCATTGCGCTACAGGCATCCCAAGTTTGAATCCCAGCTCGAGGACCTTTCCTGATCCCGCCCCCCTCTCTTTCTCCAACTTTGCTTCCTGTCACTTCTACACTGTCCTATTCTAATAAAGTGGGGAAAAAATGCCAAAAATAAATCAAATGAACAGAACTTTAATGAATTTTAAGCCTAAATACTATTGCTAAGTAAAAAAAATAAAGTTAGTCTAAATAAACTACACAGTCGCATGACTTCAACATCATTACTAATAAGCTTCCAACAAATATTTATTTGCAGCAATACAATAAACACAACAATTTTATAAAAGCGGACTAGTGAGTAGATGAGTTTACACATTCAGCATGATCACGTTTAATATCCCAGACAACCTCTGTAGTCCCTTTTAGCCACTTGTTACACTCTGTAGTCCCTTTTAGCCACTTGTTTTGTAACTTAAGAATAAAAGTTACAAAAGGGGGTTTTCACAGCGATGCCATAGAACCAGTTTTGGTTCCTCAAAGGACCTTTCAGTGAACAGTTCTTAAAAGAACCATTTTTTCCTTGTGTGAAGAACATTTTAATAATCTAAAGAACCTTTTTCTACTGTAAAGAACCTTTTGTGGTATGAAAAGGTTCCATGGATGGTAAAGGTTCTTTGTGGAACCATGGATGCCAATAAAGAACCTTTATTTTTAAGAGTGTAAGCCTATTTCAAGACATGTAAATGCTTAAAAAAAAAATCATGAGTACGGTATAACTGATGTATTTTATGCCCTACAATAAAATATATTGAGCTTGTGATAACCAAAAAAACATTTATTTCAGAACAATGGAATCGGAAGTGCGAAAAAAGTTGTAAAACTCATTTCCTGCAGCACTCTATGGATGTAGTTTACAGTAAAATGCATGAAATTATTATTCTTTTTTTTTCATTTACAGTAAGCCTGGCTAAGTTGCATGTACAAAATAGGCTAGTATTGGACAATTACAATAGAGCATGTAACGATTCAGAACATAAAACGATTAAAAACATAAAAGCAAAGTCGGTGCGGATAGTCTTGTGGGCATTGTGCTGACATAATTCCATTGTGCTACGGGCGTCCCGAGTTTGAATCCCAGTTTGAAGATCTTTCCGAATCCTACCCCCCTCTCTCTCTTCGCTTCTGTCAGCTCTACACTGTTCTATCACAATAAAATGCAGAAATACCAAAAAATAAATCTTTAAAAAAAAGTCACGTCATAAAGTAGTGGTTTGATACAACAGCCCTACTGGTTACATATTGTTTTAAGTTGTGTTTAGGCATTAGCATCTTGCTAAATTCAGTACCACTTAACTTTTGAGTTTATAATTTTGACAAAAAAAAAAAAAAACTGCAATGGCAACTGGCAACTTCACCCTCGCATTCTGAAAATGTTGACATAATGCTATCATTCTAAGAAATTCATTTTATTTGGTCTCTGTTAAATATGTAGATTCAATTAAAGTTGACTGACAAAACTCAGGGTCCATCTTGTCTGTTTCATGCACACACATCACTCAAGTCATTTAGGGAGGACAGAACGCTGTGTTTGAGTGACAGCTTCTATCTTGAGCTTTAAGTGTCAGATAACTGAAAGTTCAAGCGCTCCTGCGAGGTCGCCATGGCAACTGTGCTCTCTCCTGTCACACTATCTTCAAGTGCTTTGGGTCTTGCTGTCACAACCGAATGTCCTTTACATTGATAACATGATAGATATAGCTCTGAATCAGGTAGGACATAAGGTGCGAATTATTCAGGGAATCCCTGCAAATACATGTTCATCTACATGTGATCATGAAGAAAATATAATAAAATAAACAGGGATTGACCAAGATTTCTTAATAAACTATTTTCAAGAACTGAGCCTGTTAATCTGGACAAAGGTGAATGATCTTAATTGAACTTGAATGCACAGGTTACAATATTATGATTTCAAAATTTCCATTCATAACATGTTCAAGTTCAAGGCATGTCAAATTGTCAACTTAAAACTTCAAAATAAAGCTTCTTCAATAGTTATTTGACATTATACTTTAACTTTACACAACCATTTGAAAGTTTGACAAGATTCCTAATATTTTAAAAGAAGTTTCCCACCAAGTCTGTATAAAATGATCAAAAATGCAGTAAAAATAGTAATATTTTGAAATATTATTACAATTTAAAAACAAAACAGTTTTCTATTTCAAAATATTTCACAATCTTTAAAGTCTGTGATGGAAAGCTAAATTTTCAGCATCATTACTTCAGTCTTCAGTGTCACATGATCCTTCAGAAATCATTCTAATATGATTATTCTGTGCTCAAGAAACATACACAAATCAGTTGTGATGTGCAGTAGTTTTGTGGAAACTGTGATCCATTTTTTGATGAATAGAAGGTTTTAAAAAGAAGAACAGCATTTATTTGAAATAACTTTTTGTGACAACTTTTATGACATTCTTAATGTCTTTACTGTTACTTTAATCCTTGCTGAATAAAAGTATTAATTTCATAAGAGAAAAAGAATCTACTAACCCCAAACTTTTGAACAGTAGTTTATGTTCAGAAGATCCATTTGTTAAATTTTAAATTGTAGGGCTCTATGGAGAAACATTATAGATATAGATATAGATACATTATAGGTTTCATAATTTCTTCTGATGGTTTTGGTTCTATATACAGTAACACACAAGTGCACATATTGTTTTAAAAAAAAAAAAAAAAACGAAAGAACTTTTTCATGGAACTTGAAATGTTCTCTGCTGGTTATATAATTCTTATTGGTTCTAAATGGCATCTTTATTTAAAGAATGAAGAGAAGCTTTTAAGCAGAATTCTGTGACGCAGTTGATTTAACTCTGTGAGTATGAATACCAACGTCATTCTGGACTTGTTTGTTTGATAAAATTTATTTATGATGCCTTGCCATTATTCAAAAGCATAAGCACTTTAAGTATTTATGTTCTTTCACTCATCTACAAAACAGTATATTCAAATGAATTCTCCTTGAATGCGTTCTTTGATTATATATGCATACAGAAGTGCCTGAAGGTGTTGTTATTTTGTTGAAGGCCAGACTCTCACCTGTAGGAGGAGCTATGGCTCGTAACATGTGCTATTACTAGGAGCACAGAAGATTAGAGATATTTCCATTCTGTCCTTATTTACTGTCCATATAAGCACACAGGGGTGAGAGCTTTTATGAGTATGACTGAATAAAAACACAACATAAATTGAAATATTTGTAAGTTTCTTGTCTTTTTGAAATGCAGGAGATTGTCAATAAGGTTTCCTCATCCTAGTTTGAATGTACATCAAGCAGCATCTATGAGGTTACATGCAGCAGAGAGGGGAGAGGGAGCAGATAGAGGGAGAGATAAAGAGAGAGAAAGTGAGTGAGTGTTTGCATGTGTGTGAGAGAGCGGGGGGAGCAAAGAGGAAAAGAGAGAGAGTGAGACAAAGAAAGAGAGAGAGAGCAAACACAAGGATAGCAGGCTTGACATATACATATTCGCAGTGAACAAACAGAAATCCTAATGCCAGAGAAAGACAGACGAAGCCAGTGAGAGAAGAAGGTCACCTCTAGAGCAGTGAAGGAACGGTACGTCAGCTTCACTCTGTTTATTGTGACCATAAAGTCAGGGCTAAGTTAGATTTCTTGAGTGCATGAAGCATCTGTTGGAAAGCATTTGCAGCCAAATTTATTTCAGTGCAATGCAAATAGATTGTAAATGAAATGTATTTGAACCTACAGACCCTCATGCACGCTCCTCTGATAAGTCTTATTTGTCCTTGGGAAATGATATGCAATGTTGACACTTCACAGGCGGGTCATACCTGAAGACTGAACTCTGGAAGTCTGGAAATGGGAATTCGGGAGGTCCTACTTTAAACGGACGAAGACATTTTGATGCCACACCATTGAAAGACGACCGGGGAACACAGCATTACTGAGAGTCACAATGGAGAAACTCTCTGAAAAAGATAAAGGTCTGATCCGGGACAGCTGGGAGAGTCTGGGGAAGAACAAGGTGCCACATGGAATTGTTATGTTCACGAGGTAATATATCAATCTCAGTGCATGCTGGCTAAAACTCTTTTGCAGCAAGGGATAATGCTATTTATTTAATCTGCATGTTTATTTAGAAAGTTGCAAGTAGAACTGTGCGGATCATGTACATATACGCTGCTTTTGTGGGACAGATGGATTTGTCAAATATAGGAATTTAATGAAAATAATTATATTCAGTAATGAATAATGCATTTCAAATAATTAACTATTTTTAAAGTAAATACATTTTTAGATTTTTTTTGTAAATAAATAGCACTTAATACATGCAATAATTGACAATTAAAATGGAGTGTCCTTGCATTCCATAACTAAAGATTGTACTCATCATGAAGGTATAGCAATTTACTAAACAAACTAAAGCGTAATCTCTTTAAATCCATCAAAAATTCTCCATCAGTCTCCCGCTGTCTGTTCCTCTAACCGTAGCTCAGTAAGAGGCTTGACTTGTTGCTTGGCGACAGGGAGCAGCAAGATCATTTTCATCAGAATCACCTTCTCAGAAGAAAGATGCTACCAAGTATCACTTTCCTGAGTATTGCTTTTCAAACTCAGCATAAAGGATAAAAGTGACTTTCTTTGAAAGAAAAGGGGAAATGGCTTAAAATGGCTTAAATTACCTAATTTAATTATCCTTCTTGTTAAGGAAATGTGAAATAAGCAATTGTGTTTGAAGATCCATGTCAATGAACTGCTTTGTAGTGCTGCCTAATTAAATGTTACATTTCTTGTTAGGATATTTGAGCTGGATCCAGCACTGCTTACTCTCTTCAGCTACAGCACAAACTGTGGGGTTGCACCTGAATGTCTCTCCAGCCCAGCGTTCCTCGAGCACGTCACCAAGGTGAGCCCAGAGGTCAACTTTACAACAACTGGTAGAGTAAAAGTGCAGGAACCTACTTTTGGGAAGTTTCTCAATACATTTTCTTATGCTACCTTGCGTCCTAGTGTTCTCGCTCTACATCATCAACTGCCAATGTTCAATTCCAATAATCAAAAAAACAAAAACAACAACAACAACAACAACAAAAAACATAAGTACCAAGGATATGGCAGAAGATGACAAGTCTGTAGGTTTTAAACTTCTTGTGTTCTTCTTTAAGACTAGACATTCCCTCTGCAAGCTTGCAAGCAAATGACGGCTTGTGAAAGTAAACATTTTTGTTTTGTCTGGCACAATTTTAATAAAGTGATACAGACATGGAGCAAGCACATTTATTGGCATTTTATTGGCATATTAAGAATCTTAATACTGGCAAACCATTGGGGATTTTTAATAAACAGTCTTTATACTGTGTGTGTATATATATATATATATATATATATATATATATATATATATATATATATACACACACGTGGTAAAAAGCTACACTGCCCGTCCAAAAAAAAAAAAAAAAAAAGTCACCACCTGGATTTAACTAAGCAAATAGGTAAGAGCCTCCCATTGGATAATTACTGCATGCATGATTATGTTTCAGCTGGCAACAAGTTATTTAACTCTAACTGATGCAGTGAATAGCTTCTCATTTCTTAAACAACCATGTCAGAAGACACATCCTGTGGTCATGGAAAAGATGTTAATCTGTTTCAGAAGGGACACATTATTGGCATGCATCAAGCAAAGAAAACATCTAAGGAGATTGCTAAAATTAAAATTGGGTTAAGAACTGTCCAACGCATTATTAAAAACTGGAAGGATAGTGGGGAACCATTATCTTCAAGGAAGAAATGTGGTCGGAAAAAAATCTTGAATGATTGTGATCGGCGATCACTTAAACGTTTGTTGAAATCATATCGTAAAAAAACAACAGTAGAACTCACGGTTATGTTTAATAGTGAAAGTAAGAGCATTTCCACGCACAATGCGAAGGGAACTCAAGGGATTGGGACAAAACAGCTGTGTAGCCTTAAGAAAACCACTTATCAGTGAGTCTAATCAGAAAAAAGGCTTCAATTTGCTAGGGAGCATAAAGATTGGACTCTGGAGCAATGGAAGAACGCCATGTTGTCTGATGAGTCCAGATTTACCCTGTTCCAGAGTGATGGGCGCATCAGGGTAAGAAAAGAGGCGGATGAAGTGAAAAATTTATGCAACTCTGGACGGGAATAAATGTTGTGACATTGCAGAAGATTATCGAAACGATGCCACGGCGAATGTGTGCCATAATCAAAGCTAAAGGCGGTCCAATGAAATAATAGAGTGTGTGACTTTTTTTTTTTTTTGGACGGGCAGTGTATAAAATAATGTGAAAAAATGTAATAATATAATGTAATATAAAATGATGTAAAAAAAATAAAGTAAATGTTTCAATTATTGTGCATTCAAAAATTGTGCTACTACTTAAAATGTGTTGGTGCGGTCAGTTGAGCAATAAGATCACATCACATGCATCATATGCATATGCAAAAGATGCATTTTGTGTCCTCATATCCATTCGAGTTCTTTTAAGGTAGCCTGGCAAGACCTAGTTTCGTGTAGCCAGACCTTAAAAATGATGGCAGAAAGTCTGAGAACCTTGGCCGCTTTGAATGGTCAAGGACCGCCCAAGAGGCCATATGACTGACAGGTAAAGCAACCAATCACGTTTTGTTTTGTGAAATGTCCTGACAATAACAGACCTTTGTGTAAAACTCTTGGACATATTTGAAAGAGTTTATGCCACAAACTTTACATATTTCATATACTTTTGAAAATCTAGCGTTTAGTTGAACCTGATAAGCGCTGATCATTACAACTGTAAACGGCTTTGTTCCTCCATGAGGGGGTTTGGAGCCACGGCATCTTTGTTTCCAGGCGGAACACACGTCTCATGGAAATTCTGTAGAATTCAACCAATCAGATGGTGGACGTGACGTCCGAGGCTGAGACTAGGCAAGACCAGTCTCATGAGAGCTCAAGGCTGTTCTTTGCATTCTTAGAACTTAGAAACAGTCTTGGTGTGGCATTGTTGGTTAAGTAGTCGATGGACCGGTAACTGAGAAGTTGGTTCCTCACAAAGAGTAAGGCATGTGTCTAGATGGACATTTTAATACTAATCCCCCACCTACAGCAAAATTGCCTGAAAGCTGCATTTACTCCCATTATATGTCAAAAGTTATGTGTTGATATGTTTGTTGCACCACAGATCCACATGGTTCATTTAGGACCAGAGTGTCTAATCCTGTCCTGGAGGACCCTGTTCCTGCAGAATTTAGCTCTAACCCCAAATAAACACACCTGAACTAGCGAGACATCCAAACAGGTGTGTTGGAACATTATGAAGCTAAACTCTGCAGGAGGTGACTTTCCAGGATTGGCCATCCTTGATTTAGGCTATAATGATTCTTTCTATTGACTAATTTTGACCCAACTTCTGAGTTTACAGCCATGTAAACCCAGCTCAAGACCGACTGTATATTTGTCCAGGTGATGTTAGTGATCGATGCAGCTGTGAGCCATCTTGATGACCTACATACATTGGAGGACTTCTTGTTGAACCTAGGCAGGAAGCACCAGGCAGTTGGGGTGAAGACTCAGTCCTTTACTGTAAGTACACTTTGCCTACATGGTTTATTTATGATGACTAAAATTATCCGTAACACTCAAACGTCAAAGATGACAATGAGATTGACAGTGATCTTCAAGGAGAGTCACAGTGATTTTTCAGACCATTGATTGATTGACTGAGTTCTTTCACATGTTCCTTAGGTGGTTGGAGAGTCCCTGCTCTATATGCTTCAGTCCAGCCTGGGTCCGGCTTACACAACACAGCTGCGCCAGGCTTGGCTCAATATGTACAGCATCGTGGTATCAGCCATGACCAGAGGCTATAAGTCCAACTGAGAAGGAGGTAGATGTGAGATTCACACTGGAACACCCTGGAGGTCACAAACTAACTTCTCAAAAATCCTTTCAAAGATTGAGGGGCTTGGATATGGGACCACCATTGGGAAAATCAGTTCAGCTGAGTTGTATTTTGGCTCACTGAACAGTCCTAAATTTGATAGCTTGGTCTAACTGCAGACTGAGATTGTAGATAACGAAGCCTATGAGGTTGAAGTATGCTTATTAAGGATAGTTTATGGTTGAAACTTCAAAAGCAAAATTTGCTTTGTACATACAGTAATGACTAAGTACATATAGTAATGACTAAATGTATTTCCTCAAACTATCTTAAATGACTGTCTTGATGTATTGATGTTTCATGTGAGCGTAAAACAGGTTTGACTATGCACATGTGAGCTTGGTCAACTTGAAAAAGTTTTATTCTGACGCCTCTTGGAATCAATTTAAATGAAGGCCTTTAAAGCCACTACAATTTAACCCTAAATTACACAGAATTAATACTCTTGCCTGGCTGTGTGTAGTTTAAGTTTACTGTAAGTTTAGTGATGTTCAGTAAGTTATCTGAGCATGAACATAGTAGTATTTGGCAATATGGTCCAAATATCAAAGACAATAAGCAATCAGTAGCCATGATTTTTTGACACCATCCAAATGTTCATGTGAAATGTTGTTTGTCACATTTTTCAACCATTAACAGTATTTCTGGCGATGAAAGTAAATGACGAGAACTGTTACATCCGAAATAGCTTTTGGGATTTTTAGACTGTTAATTTATGAACCTGTGCCATGTCATAAGTTTACATTTCCATTGTATGGGATTATACTCGACGCACTCTACTCCAAGGCTTACTTACGAAAGACTTGTGTAGACTGTTACTTCATATAAAGTGACTGTTATATCATAGTGACTAGATGATTTGTTCTCCTATTTACAATTGTAGATAGTCATAAAGTCTTTATGCTAAATGACCCGGTCCAGTGGGTGTTAGCTATAAATAAGAATTTGTTAGCAATTTTTGTGAATAATATTTTTAAAAAATAGTAAATTGCATTAGTTGGCTTATTACAACCTTGTAAGTTAAGAACATTCACACTCTTATCTAAGATAAGAATATTTGTTGCCATAATTATGAGCTATAGAAAAATGTTAAAAGCGATGATAACCTTTTTGCTGCTATTCAATAGCTTTGTAGAAATGTTGTCCTCTTTATATGAGAGATATTTCTACATTTAAATGGTTCAGGCCAAGTATTTCAAAGTGTGTAGGACTGTCACAGATATTGAAACATATATTTAGGTGTATGTGGATTGATTATTTAATTTTATGTATTGCTCAATGGTGCACTATTATACTTTTTGTGTAAAATGTATATATATTTTTTTCTCTCTTTGAGACTGTTCTCTTTTTCTGAATATGTATGTACCACCTAATGGCTTTCCAATAACCTCTAAGATGTCTGTCTTTATGGAATGATTAGCTTATTAGTATTGAAAATCTTTTATGAAGATGCAATGGTTATAACATTTTCAAGTGAAAGTTGATATTTATTGACCATTGAAATGTTGTGTGTTTGTGTGTGGTGTTTGCTTCTGTGCTTTTTCTCTTGATATTCTGTGACTGAATTGTCTCAATGTCTACCTCACTGAAGCAGCTGATATTAAACAGCAATGTTATGACCTGGCTCCTCAGTAACCAAAAAGTTATATTTCAATTACACTGTACATCCTTTTTCCTCAGCCAGTCACCAATCAAACTAGAATCAGGATCAGTCAAAGCTCTATGTAAACGTATGTTGGAAGCTTATTTGTAATAAAGGACAGAAATAAAGATGATCTTGCATATGGGTCTTTGCTGGAATCTATCTCTCTATAGATCGCCTTGTCATATTTATAATATTAGGAGTTTTGGAAAAATTATAACTGCTGGGCTTCATTAACTTTAAGGGACATATAGTGACATTTTTACATGGCTAATTCTTAAATGACCCTGAATCCTAAATATGTAGTTTCAGCCTTGCTGTGACTAAAATTTATTTAGCTATTTTTATTAATGACCCTAAATCCAAACTGTAAAAAACAACATTATTTCTACCATTATTAATAAGTTTGGAAATCATATTTTTTTATAATCACAATAAACAATTTTCTTTTAAACCATGTTTTTTTCGACCCTACTACATTGTATGTTAAAATTTTTAGGGTTAAGTCTAATAATGTCTAATAATGGGCTTGCACATATCATTGCACCATGCCACATTATTTGCAGTCAGTATACAGTTTTGTCCACATACTGTAACAGAGTTGAACATTACAGGCCAATATCTGTACAAAAGTGTAAACATTATGAAAAACTGATATAAACTTGAAGAGAAACCTTGGTTTAGTGGTTGGTTCATGTTGGTTCACCTTGGTTCATGTGATTGAAAAAAGTGCTCCCTTACAACCCATTGTTTTGAAATTGGAAAATTTCACAGCATAACAATGTTAAACAAAAAGCATTCTTCAGAAAATGCATAAATCAATAAACTAAAATATAGACAGTTAAAAGGATAGCTCACCCAAAAATGATAATTCTGGCATTAATTACTCACCCTCATGTTGTTCCAAACCGTAAAGCCTTCGTTTATCTTCAGAACACAAATTAAGATATTTTTGATGAAATCTGAGAACTTTCTGACCCTCCATAGACAGCAAAGGACTACATGTTCAAGGCCCAAAAAGGTAGCAAGGACATCATTAAAATAGTCCAAGTGACATCAATGGTTCAACCTTAAATTAATGAAGTTACGAGAATACTTTTTGTGTGCAAAGAAAACAAAAATAATGACTTTATTCAACAATTTCTTCTCTGACTGTTCCTGCTTCAGCAGCACCATACGTATGTGCCGTGGTACGCTCGTGAACACACATTGAAGACTGACACGGAAGAGAAGAAACTGTTGATTTCTTTGCACACAAAAAATATTCTCGTAGCTTCATAAAATTACGGTTGAACCACTGATGTCACATGGACTATTATAACTATGTCCTTACTACCTTTCTGTGCCTTGAACATTTCAGTTGTGTTACAGTCTATGCAGGGTCAGAAAGCTCTCGGATTTCATCAAAAATTTCTTCATTTGTGTTCTGAAGATGAACGAAGGTCTTACGGGTTTGGAACAACATGAGGGTGAGTAATTAATGACAGAATTTTCATTTTTGGGTGAACTAACCCTTTAAGGCATGATTCAGGTCAAATTCTAATAATTTCCTTCTTTTTTCTTTTGCAGAGTTAAATCTAAACCAATTCATGTAACAAAGTTCAATTAAATCCTATTAATTACATCAACTGTAAGTCATGAGGACACTGTTTCTTGAAGATAATCCTTATATAACACTGGCACATTGGCTTGAAGAAAAAAGAAATAGCATTTGTCTTATGTTATTCTTCACAATGTCCCAGTTCCAATAATCAGAAGGTTATGAAGAAATACTGTTCACGCCTTTGCACTCTCTGATGTGACATTGTCAGAGTGGATGAGATGGAGCAAAACTCCAGAAGCGAGAGCTGCTCACTGGGTTTGTGGATTCAATTACACTGCATTATTGTAAATGTCTTGAAGGCTGACTGTCAAATAGTCATATTCTGCCTCACATATAAGAAACTGTGCCTCCACAAATATCAGCGTCTATCCACCACTGCTATATAACAGCATTTGAGTATTTTTATTTTTTTATTTATGAGGTTCCTATTTGAAATTTATATGATTCCAGATTTATAATTATGAATATTTCTAAGAATATCAAAGAATAGAAGCCACAAACACTTGTACTATATCTGCCCTAAAAGCTAAATAAAGTGTAAAATTGAGAGACAGCGGGAGAGTGGGAGAGAGACAGAGATAAAAAGGCGCAATAATAATAAAAACAATAAAAACAATACAGACTAGAGATCATTATTTTTAGAAAGTCTGCAATGTGTTGGAAGCAGGGCATTGGAAATTACCATGACAACCATGACAAGCACAGTGAGAGAGTGTGTGGAGTGTTTGTATTTTGAGACTCAGACAGTAGAGAAGAGTTGTTGAGGACAGGAGTGTGCTGGACTGTGACTTTGGGATCTTTTTAAGCATTGACTGAATTCAGTTCACATTACTTGTCACAGTGTTCTGGTTTACTATCAGTATATAAAATGATTTGCTTGACTCTACAGCATCTTCATGTTATTTGGCTAATTTAAATGTATATTTATGTTAAAATAGTCTTAGAGTAAAGTAATAGATCACCCAAAAATCGTGATAAAAATTATGCGGTAATGCAAATGATATATGATATAAGGTGATATAAGAGTTGGCAGAGGGAAAGAGTTTCAGCAACAACAAAAGGATCGGTCTGTTCCTCACACAAAGCTGTCATGTTGTCAGAAGATTTGGTAATAGCACACGAGTTCTATAACCCAGGAGCTCCAAACTTCTCTTGCTAGAACCCACAGAGATAGAATCTCAAGACCCACCAAAAACACTTTGAAGTGAAACATGAGAGGAGAAAAAAATCCTTTTTAGTTCTCTCTCTCTCTCTCTCTGTTATTTTGCTTGTCATATTCCATTGGGTAAGCCTGCTAATAAATTTGTATTATCAAAAGGATATATTAAGCTATAAAAATGATGAAGTATAGGGTACAGATTAAAATAGTAGCATAAAATATATAGCTAAGAAATTAAAATAATTTACAGATAGACAATATATTTTTGCCTTCTTGGTGGCACATCAAGTGCAGGCTAAAGCCTATTTTAAATAGATGACGCATTGGCATCAAACTTACAATTCAGTGATCGTATCAAGTGAGTCATTTGTTGATTCAGTAGATGCTCTGACAGATTCGGTTCAGTTCAACATTGTAAAAAATCAAAAGTTGAGAAAACTTAAAAGTTTGAGGCAACCAGCCTCAGGATATTTTTTTATTTTTTATAGTTTTCTCAACTTCTTGTTTTCAGTTTATACAACAAAAAGTTGAGAAAACTCAAAAATCTCCTATAAAAACAAGTTGAGAAAACTCAAAAATCTTCTGAAGCTGGTTGCCTTAAACTTTTAAGTTTTCTCAACTTTTGATTTTTTACAATGAACAATTTTTAAAAGTTTTTCCTTTGCGTTTTTGAAAAGTTTAGCGTACAGACAACAATCGATTCAAAAAAGATACCTGTTCACACAGATCCACGAAAATGACTAAATTCACTGTATTATGTATGCCAGTAGTTGGCGTTGTCCCTTTGTAAAGAAGCACTATACGCTTGCTCACATACCTATAGACTGAACACGTAAACACATGCGCATGATATCACCATTTTCACAAATTCACATTTTTGTAGTTTACACTAAGATGATATCCTTTTCTAAAACTTGCACTTTGAAAAACAAATTTGTTTTTTTCTTCCATTTTTAGTAGGTAGGTACATCTTTTGAATAATTTCGGCAATTCATACATATTTTACTAGGCGGCTAATTTCTCACAAATCGTATGAATTTGTATGAGTGAGGTTGCGGCAATTTATACGATTTGTGAGAAATTGTACATATTTTACGAGATTGCAAATTAGTAAGAATTTGTACGAAGGACCGACCCTAACCCTGCCCCTAAACTTATCCCTCACGGAAATTATACAAAATCGCACAAGTGAGGTTGTACAAATTCGCACGAATTAGCCACCTCGTAAAATACGTACGAATTAGTCATGAGACAGCATTGTAATTTCTTTGCGATCATTAAAAAAGTAAGTGTTACATAGTATAAATGTGTGTATGAATGTAATTTGTTATGTTGTCATTGTCATGTGACCTGTGACTTCACTGCCATTCACAAATCATCTCCTGTGGACTAAAAGTAAAGTGTCCATTGGCTGTGCACTGTGGAATCTCACCGGAAATAGAAGGTCATCCAGGGACTTTTTGCCTACTGTTTTATGAATACTGTGAATTTAGACATATAATGTTCGCATACTGTTTTTCGCCTACTATATATGCAATTTATTATACTATATGCAATTTTGGATGCACCGCCTCATGTTAGAAATATGTAATATTCACTAAGAGTAAATAACCAAATATGTAAATGCCCTCTAGCAAAACTGAATTTTCATGCATTCACTTATTCGCACTCTGTGAATCACTAGTTAGTCATAAAAACCACTGGTATGATCAACTTGATGAGACTTTTTAATCTTTGAGTGAATTGGCCATTCATTACTGTGTGGGTAACCAAGATCAAAGTTTGAACTGAACATTCCAACTTTCAAAAGTTAATTGTAACAGTTGTGGATTACTGTAGGATCAGTAGCTGTGTCGTTCGTTCAACACCTTCCATGAGGAGTTGTGGCACCTTACTGTACATGTCAGTCTCTGGTGTTGATGTTCCCTCTTCTGATGAGAGTCCTTCTGTGACACAGCCGCTGCCAAAGTCTTCACACCTCTCCTCGACATCTCCACTAGTTTCCCTCAGGATCCCACTAATAACAGGAAATACAAGACTGCACACAGTAAGCGGTCACATGGTTATCAAATACTCTCTGCACATTTAAAGTTGTCATAGTGTGTTTGCCAAGAAAATTGCAGCAGACTGTAACAGTAATTCCCAGAAAGAGTTCACACCACACATTTATGCCAAAATTTAAAAGCAGTGTGGCTCGACATATCTGGGACAAGATGAAAATTACATTACTTTTAAAGTTATTAAGGGGGACAAATCATGGGGTTTTCTTGTTCTTTTTAAATAAAATAGCTTGATGTAGAAATACTTTTTGAAGATATACTCACAAAGCAAGGCTTTCCTCCTAGGCCATTGGAACAATTTATGGAAATTAAGCTGCTAAAATTAGTCATTCATAATAAATAATAATCATCACAATTACGATGTCAAAACCATGACCATGACCATTTTTGGTTGAACTACCCTTTTAAAATTTACAGTTAGCCAATTTTAAAATCATTTACATACAGAAGTCTTAAAGGTACAGCAGCAAAAACCATTTGCTTAAAAGAATAGTTCATCTAAAAATCAAAAATTACCTTCATGTCATTTCAAACCTGTATGACTTTGTGGAACATAAAATAAAATATTTTGAGAAATGTCTCAGAACTGTTTTCTTTCAAATTATTTCTTCAAAGGATAGATGACATGAGGGTCCGCGAATAATGACAAACGTAAAACTGGTAGTGAATGTTGACTATAGTACAAATGGTCAAGCATAATAGTGCAAAAAGACAGATTAACTTGATCAAGGTTCCTGTGCTAATCAAATGCAAACATTCTAACATAACAGCTTGGTTTATAACAAATCAAGCTGTTCAGATGCACATGCACAGCAGGGGAGACAAACACAGGTAGCAGTCAAATAGGGAAAACAGCAGCAGTTCTATTCCAAGCATATGGCACAGAGGAGGAGAAAGCAGCGTGTTCTGTTCCCAGGGGTATTCACCTTCTGAAGACTGCCTGCTCAGGAAGGTTGCTTAGGAGACAGAAGGAAAATGTCAAGCAGATTTTTTTTCCTCCTGTGTTGACACTTGCAACTGTGGCAAGTGTATGAAAAATTGCTTTCTTCACTGCTCCCATGAGTGGAGCACATCACTGATGAAACTTATCTGCACTTTGTCTTATTTTGCTCTCATTTATACAACATGGATGTTTTTTTTTTTTTCATCATATATTGAGAAAGAAGTCATTTTGTAATTTGACATTTCTGCACTGTCTATACATTTATGAGTTTAGGCTCTATGTAACCTGCACTTTGTGTCGTTCCAACTTGACTACAGATCACATGACCTCCACAATTTGTAATTTTAATGGTATTCACAACTCTTTTGCATAAAATTAAGGCCTGACAATGAAACAAAGTTGAGCAGAGATTAACAACGAAAATGAGCAGTAATGCTATGTGGCAACAATTAGCTTTGGTGCATAAGAATCAACGAGAAACATTCAAGCATGTGAAACATTAATGCAACCTCAGTGTTATATTAAATAGTCTATGTAACTGGCACATTTTGTATTCTTTTTGCCACTTCAGGTGCTGTTTATGTGTCCTATTTGCAGCATAAAATATAATATTTAGTATTCATATGTGACATCTGAACAATAGTGCAAAACCATGACTCTTACTATCATTTAAACTGGTAATTTTCCATCTCTCTATAGCAATACACACTCACACACATAAATAATTAGGTTGACTGTGCAGGGCCAGGCCAAACTGCGGTAATTAGAATGCAGACTCACTTCTCTTTACAGCCTGTCATTAGAGAGGTGAGCTGTGGCATATACTCAGCCACATTTGATGCCTCCAACATATTAATCACCGCAACCATCAGGGAATTCTCACCCCGCTGAAAGGTAAACATCAGTGTAATTAATCCCAAAAAGTTCTGGCAAAGGCAAGTTGTGCTACTATGTCCACACAGGATCATTTTAATCTGAACATTTGAACTTCTCCACTCATTGCAGTTATGCAAGTTCTTTCTTTTTTTTAAAGATTTATTTATGGGCTTTTTTATGCCTTTATTTGGACAGGACAGTGTAGAGTAGACAGGAAAGCATTGGGTGAAGAGAAAGGGGAGCGGGACTAGCAAAGGACCACGAGCTGGGATTCAAACTCGTGTCGCCGTGAGCGCAGTTGCACTGTAGGTCGGCGCACTAACTGCAAGGCTATTGGCGCCGACCACACTGTAAAAAAAATTCCGTAGTTTTTACAAAATAATTCTGGCAGCTGTGGTTGCCAGAATAATTTTGTAAAAAAAATACAGAAAAACTGTAAACACATTTACAGAACAAAACTGTAAAATTTACAGTATAAAACTGTAATTTACAAACAGGTAAATTTGAATGTAAACCACTAAATTCAACAACACACACTGTTATTAAAATCTGTTTTGTACCTTTAACATACTGACAACCACCATAATAATGCAGGTGGTAAAAGAGAAAGCCACATGAAGAATCAAAGTTCATCACAGGTAGCTTCGCCACAAGTAGAAGTATATACTAATATATAGAAGCTGCACAGAGTCATTCATGCAAACACAAAACACCATCATGGTAACACACATGATACTTAAATAATGCAATAAACTTTCATTAAACAACAGAAGATGTAACATAAAGCCCAAATGTACATAACTCATAACAAAAACTATTAAAAAACATGATTATTTAAACAAAATACTTTCAAATGTGGAGTGTCACGCAGGGAATTCTGGGAATATCAGTTTACTGATTTTGACTGTAAATTATACATTGATTTGTTATTTTTACTTCTAAAAACTGTATAATTAACGGCATTTTACTGTAAAATTACATGAAATGTCTGGTTAGGTCTTTTACAGTTTTTCCCTGTATATAGTACAGGAACTTGCTGTTAACATATCAACAGTTTTTTTCAGTACCGTTTTTACAAAATTTTACGGTTAAAATTACTTATTTTTTACAGTGCAGTTATTGCTGTCTGCCATCAGCCTATCTATCTATCTATCTATCTATCTATCTATCTATCTATCTATCTATCTATCTATCTATCTATCTATCTATCTCTAACCATTTGGTAAGCCATTTTTATCTGAATGTGTGCATGGACACATGGTTGGGTCAGTGTCCTTGCATAAGCATAATCTCAACACATGCATACAGACCAGCAGTGGCACAAACAAACAGTCCAGTATAGAATCATAGAATGTTTCTGTCTCCCGGTTGTTACTTCTGAAAAAATGTTTAGAGATTTAGATGTATCCACATTTTGGCCTTCTGTCAGATATTCCTGCCAGTTCTGAAAAAGAAAGGAAAATAATAGCTGAGACAAAAACCGCTGAATACCCTAAATAAGACTGCTTGTGGATGGACATTCACAGTGATTCAAAGGGCAAATCAATTAAATATCAAAATATCTTTAATTTTTATGGGTTTATTTCGTATTTCCACAAGCATCTGATGGCGGGACACATGTAATTCCGTTTTTCAGCACTACTCAACCTATGGAACTTTCCATATAGAAATGGAAACTTCCATAACTGAAATCCTGGAATATACTGTAACTTGATTCCTTTCTAGTAACCTAGTGTTGTGGTCTTTATAATAAGTCTAAGGAACAGATATTTACAGGGGGGAAATCATGAATTTTAAGAGGCTGTGTAGAAGCTCAGTGAAGCAGAACATCAGAGTCCACATTTTATTCGGCTCTATTATGACTGAGTATGCATGTCTTACTTTTTGGAAGCATTTCTCATGTGCGGCTTCAGTTGTTGTGCTGCAGTGGTGTCTCATAACACACACACATATACACACATAACACATGGTAATGACATCTAGTGTGCAGGAAAAACATAATTGGCAGTTTTCAAGCATTGACCAGTCAAGTGACCACTGACTGTCTTCTGGCACGGCAGGAGATTTAATTAAGGGGCGACGTTTCATTTTCTGAGACTGAGTCTGAAGAACACTTATAGGAAAAATGTTTTTGAGACTGCTGCACAAAATGAAATGTTTTTTGTTTTTTTTTTCTGAATAAAATTTTCTGCGCTTGCCCATGCTATCAAGATCACCAGGGGTACCTTAATGGATCCTGAGGTCTCCTGAATGCTCAGTCCCCATGTCTCTGTATCAGGACCAGTCCCTCCTTCAATGAACTGTAGGTCTTATCCCTATTTCAGTCTTTCTACTTCCGAGAGCTTTGAAAGCAGAGGAATGCACACACAATACGTCGTGCCACTCTCGTGAACACACGTCGAAGACTGACACTGAAGAGAAGAAATTGTTGAATAAAATCATTATTTTCTTAGCTTCATAAAAAATGCTTCAGTTGAACCACTGATGTCACATGGACTATTTTAATGATGTCCTTACTACCTTTCTGGGCCTTAAATGTGGTAGTTGCCTTGCTGTCTACGCAGGGTCAGAAAATGCTCGGATTTCATCAAAAATATCTTAATTTGGGGTCCGAAGATGAACAAAGGTCTTAAGGGTTTGGAATGACACAAGGATGAGTAATAAATGACAGAATTTTCATTTTTGGGTGAACCATCCCTTTCAATTTACTAGCAATTTCTGAGTAAAAATGGTTTCAACACCAAATGTTTCTCAGTGTAGCACAAACAGTACAGGACTAGTTAGGCTAGGAATATGTTAAAATATATATAAAACGATAAAATAAAGACACTACTTGACAGCATAAAGTTTTTGTAAATTTAGTTTTATACCCTTATGAGCTGTGCTGCTGCAATGTAACAATGTGCAGCAATTTACTATGTCATAAGCACCCCGTCACATGATGTGGCACCTCAAGCCACATTCCGTAAACCCACACGGAATAACAAAAACACAGTTGTATACACCAACAGCTTGCGAATACAAACAGAACAAAAGTAAATATCAAAAAGTATCTCACAAGAGCAGTTTATCAGGTAGGTATTGAAGACATTGACGTAAGAGTGTTTGCATATGTTTGTGTATCTCATAGATACTTGGAAACCAATGATAATTAGTGTGAATTCGATGCGATTGGGATGCAATTGTTTACTTTTGAACAGTATGGCCAGAAACATACTTTTCCACAAGTACGCAGACGCAAATATTTGGTCAATGCATTTGACTTGTTGAATATGTTTAGCGTGCTAGCAATTAACTTCGCCACGACAGTAGTTGACCTGAAAGAGTAAAAATGACTGTAGAAGCAATGTAACAGATTTCAGCGTTATTATAAATAGTGGTCTGACACATTTCAGAAATGAAAATCAGCTTGCACAGAGTATGTTTCGAGGCTATGTCAGTTTAAAACTTGTAAGGAATCTCTCACCTGATTGATTCATTGGTGGAATGCGCTTTAGAATTTAGCTTCTTTGTCTTATCTTGCTCAGTAGTCCATGCAGCATATTGCAGGTCATGCTGGATTGTCAGACATAAAATTTTTTCGGTTTACTTCTTAAGATCTGTTTCTTCAAGGCACAGCAAGAGAGCACGGTACAAATCACAACTCATTTACATTCAGTTTGGCAAGAAAACCCTCCACCCACCCCTTCCCTTCCAATCCTAGAACCACTAGCAGCAAAGACCAAGAATACAAAATTTAGAAAGAAAATTAACGTGTTACAGAAGCCAGAGCAACACTTGACGGATCTAAAGACAGCTGCAGGCTGGTTTGAGCATGTCACAGAGTTAAACAGCATGCAGTTGGAGACTCTGGAATTGAAGACTTGTGTGTAGCAGGATCAGCCAATGTGCCATTTTCAGTTTGTTTCATAACACTTCCTGTAAATCATTTTACGAAGATATTTCATGGATTTGATGATTCCTAAAGGAATGTTCTGATTTCAACACAAGCTCCATCAGCAACTTCAACTCATCCCTTAGTTTGTAAAAACAAACAAAAATTGCATTTATAGTATTAAATGTACAATAAAAGTCTATGGGCTTAGTCAGTTGTACCAGAATAGATGTTAAAATACACGATGTTTCAATTCTAAAACCACAAAATGTAAATATCATGAAAAAACCGCTTACCTTGTCTGATCAAATTTAGATCTTAATTTTTCATCTTTTGGATGATGTAAACCTAAAATGACTTACAGTTCAAATAACACACTATACAGGGCTCTAGACGGAGACTAAAATGTGCAACAACAATGTAGAATCGAGCTGTGAAAGAGTTCGCGCCCAAATGTGTTTTTGTCAGACAATCCTTAGAATGTGCGCTAAGCCTATTTCATGCACGTGACACAACAAAAAGCGCGATGTACGATTCGTAAATGACTCTTGCGAATCAGTTCTTTAAGTCAAAAAGATTCAAGTAACAGCCTCGAGTTCGCTCATGAATTACTATTTGAATAAGTCAGGAAATTGTTCAGAGCTGCTACCAAGTTGACTCCCTCTACCAACTGACTCCCTCATTGAACCGCGAGTCATTTTTACAAAGCGGAGTAATATTATAGCACAAATAGTGACATACAACTGAAACTAAATTGACTAAATACAACAATTAAAACAAATCATAGTTTATATAACTCAGTTTACAATAACTGGTATTAAAGGCTGAATTAGGAAGGTATGAACTCAATGACAATGTCTCAACATATAGGAATTGCATAATTTGTTGGCCAAAAAAGACAATGTTTAATTTTAGAAGTCAGTGTTTATTTATTTGCCTGGAACATTAATATAAATGATTTTTCGAGCTTTATTACCTCTGTAATGCTCCATAGACCATACTGTAAGTGCGTTACTGTAGAAACTGAGCGAGTTAAATCTATGCCAACAGAGCTTAAGTCTTTTTGATCATTCCTTTAACATCTCTGTTTGTTGTCTTTTTTCCTACAAATGCCTCTGTGTTTTTGCACAGATTTTTTTTTTCAGTTCATTAAGTGAAGTCTGCTAAATTAGACTGTATATTAGTCAGTGAAAATCTCAATTTTGAATGTCCTAACATCTCTCCCACAGACCAAACAACTGATTGAACTTCACAGGAAAGAAAAAAAAATAAAAAAATATGGAATGAGTGCCTCATTGACTTTGAAATCTACTGTAGTGCCAATTGACTGCAGTATGCACAACACAGCTGCTATTGTCACTGCAAAACAAACAATAACTGGGAGCGATTGACTCTGGCGCACACTCCAATAAAGGTTGAGGGTGTTAATAACAGTAATAATAATCTAATAATAGTAAACACATGAAAACAATGCGCTCTCAGCATAATGTTGCACAATTACGTACCATTGCTAAAATACAAGTACTGAATAAAAATAACAATAATAAGCACAAACTGCAACAACAGCAAAAGGATTAATAATAAGCAAATAAGATTTGGATGTCTCAACTCTTTGGAGCTATACAATGTGACTATGCATAAAAAAGTACATCGAAAAATCTGTCGAAATACAATGTTCCAAGCCTCAGTCAACCAAACCACCAGACACCCATTAACGTCATTAGAGAGAAAAGAAAAATACAGAAGAAAGTAGAAAGCGTAGTCCGAGCAAGAGAAGTGGCTGGTTTCGTTCTTTGACAGATCTTTGCTTTTATCCACTTCAGATACTTCTTTGAAAGCTCATCAAAGTCCTCAGAACTAAAACCACCATGTCAGTGAATTCCCAACAAGCTTTTTGAAGCAGTTTGCTTGGATGGCAGCAATGTGTTGTCTTTTACTCATAAATGGAGGCTGTAGAGGAAACATTTTGCAGCATAGTGCCTCTTTATCAGCCACTAGCTAAGATGAGGCATGGGGCTTGAGCGTTAGGGAGTGGGAACCGGGGGCAGGTTGGTCACTGGAAACCTACAGGACTGTCCATGAGAGGGCTCGGGCAGCTGGGATCTGGCTCATCCTTGAGTTCAGTCTCCAAAGTTTCCTCCAGATCCTTCTCCTCCACCTCTTCGCCGTCACGCACTGAACCCTGGCTGTTCCCCATGGTGCCGTAGCTCTGGTGGGCCGGAGAGGGCATGGGAGTCAGGCCCAGTTCTGGCTCCAGCAAGACGGAGGCTATAAAAAGCTGAGGAGAGAAAGAACGAGAGGTGAGTAGGTGGACAGCAAGAGTGTCATTATCTTAAGAGCTTCTTTTTTTGTTTATGCAACATGCTACATGTGAAGTGCCTTTGACACTGTGAGTGGAAGCCTTAGAGGAGATGAGAGGAGAGAGACAAATTGATTTCATAAAGAGGACTTGAAATGAGAGTGTGATGAATGAAATGAGCTGTGACAGGATGAGCAGGTACATTAGCTGTGGTTGTGGTGGAAACGGTGCTTCTTTCCGCATCAGTGAAGCCTCCTTCTGTCGTCTGATCGGACATCTGCAACAAAACAAAATAGCAATCAGTTTTAATTGCCTGAAGATATTATTTTCCTAAATAAATCATCTTTGAGAGCTTATTTTCAAAGCCCATCTAAAATAAATTCATTTCAGTGTTTTCAAGGCTGCACTGTTGACAAATGCATCTAGTTGTTAAGGTAACAATCATAAACTTTCCTGTTTTTCAAACATAACTATGGGAGTATTCATGTATGAAACATAGATAAGCCAACTGCAAATAACAAAGTGGCACTGTATTCAAGGAATATATCTTTATAATTTTAGCTCGTGCTTCCTGTAAATCAGAATCATGACCCTGGGTGCTAATAGGTGATATAAATCGTTCAGCAATGAAGCAAGTGACATCTTTATGAATGGTTCGTTGAATCAGTCACCCAACCGATTCATTTAAAAGCACAGATTTATTTAGTAACAAAACACCACTTTGTGCTGATTGGAAATGCACATTTGCTGTGGCAATTTTCATGAAATTAAAGGGTTACTCCACCCCAAAATGAAAATTTTGTCATTAATCACTTTCCCCCATGTCGTTCCAAACCCGTAAAAGCTTAGTTCGTCTTCGGAACACAGTTGAAGATATTTTAGATGAAAACTGGGAGGCTTGTGACTGTCCCATTGACTGCCAAGTAATTCTCACTGTCAAGGCCCAGAAAAGTATGAAAAGCATCGTCAGGATAGTCCATCTGCCATCAGTGGTTCAATCAGAATTTTATGATGCGACGAGAATACTTTTTGTACTTTTTGTAATACTTTATGTCGAGTTTGGAACGACATAGGGGTAAGTGATTAATGACAAAATTTTCATTTTGGGGTGGAGTAATCCTTTAAGCAAAAACAGACAATATCCTCAATAGTGTGTCTAAAATTTGTTTAACTGTTGTATATAATCAATATACCATAGCTGTAAAAACACTCTTCTTGTGTGATATTGCTTAACTATATCATATAATATAAATGTAAGGGTGCTTTCACACCTGTAGATTGATTGCTTTGTTCCAAAACAGGGATTAAAATGTTAATAAAATATTAAACATTTTAACAATGTTAAAATGTAAACGTTAAGGTAAACGTTTCAAGTATTCATTCAAGCATTCAAAAATGTAAGGTAAACGTTTCAAGATGGCGCCGCAGACGGCAGCCTCAGTGTTTTGCTCTCCTGTTTTTGTACTGTTTTTGTTAGTTTTTCCTGTTTTTTGTTTGTCAAACACAATCAGTTTTACCAGGGGTGAACTGCTGAACATTCGGCAGAACACGCCACACGGTCTTTTACCGGATTTCGTTTATTCGGACGTTTTGCTGAACGTTGTAGTTGGCGGAGCAGTGGCGCTGTTCAGACACTTCAGGACGTGCAGACGGGGGAAGCGCGCCGGCGTGCTCGTGAAGCTCAGCGTGGATTCAGAACGTGCTGCCTAGCATCCATCTGGCGAATCTCTGCTCTCTACCCAACAAAATGGACGAACTCCTTCTGCTCTCCTGGTTAAACACGGACTTTTCAAACTCTCCTGCTCTGTGTTTCATGGAAACCTGGCTGAATGTTGCCATTCCGGACAGCGCGCTACATCTGCCAGGCTTTCAGCTGTTCAGAGCGGACCGCGACGCAGAATCAACGGGGAAATCGCGCGGTGGCAGAACATGCTTCTACATCAACGAAAGGTGGTGTACAGACATTACAGTGTTAAAGAAAATATGCTGTCCAGATCTAGAAGCGCTTTTCATTAACTGTAAGCCATTCTATTCGCTGCGGGAGTTTTGCTTGTTCATTCTCGTGAGTGTTTACATTCCACTGCAAGTGCACGTGAGCTCAGCTTTATAGAAACTCATTTATCAAATCACAGAGACAGAACTACAGCACCCGGACTCTGTTTTTATCATTCTCGGGGACTTTAATAAAGCAAATCTCTTCCGTGAGCTACCAAAATACAGACAGTATGTTACATGTCCCACCAGAGACAGTAATATATTGGATCACTGTTAAACAGCAATAAAAGATGCATATGACTCTGTCCCACGGGCAGCTTTGGGGCTGTCTGATCACTGCCTGGTTCAACTTATACCAACTTACAGGCAAAACCTTAAATCTGCTAAACCTGCAGTAAAGACTGTAAAGAGATGGACTAACGAAACAGAGTGGGCATTACAAGTCTGTTTCGACCTCACTGATTGGAGTGTTTTTGAAGCTGCCACCAATGATCTGGACGAGCTCACAGAGACTGTAACTTCATATATCAGTTTCTGTGAGGATTTATGCATCCCTACCAGGACTCATTTAACATTCAATAATGACAAGCCATGGTTCACAGCAAAACTCAGACATCTTCGTCAGGCCAAAGAGGATGCCTACAGGAAAGGGGACAGAGTCTTGTACAATCAGGCCAGAAACACACTGAATAAGGAGATTAGAGTGGCTAAGAGGAGCTACACTAAACAGCTAGAGCACCAGTTTTCTGCCAATGACCTTGCATCGGTGTGGAAAGGTCTGAAAGCCATCACCAACTACAAGACACCATCCCCCAGCACTGAGGCCAATCAACAGCTTGCTAAAGACCTGAATGAGTTTTACTGTAGATTTGAAACTCCCAGTCTATCACCCCACATCCGCTCCGAACATCTCTCCACACAACCATTAACACCTCCTGCAACCCCCCTCAGACGGTGTCACACCAGCCTGTCTGAAAACCTGTGCTGACCAGCTGGCCCCCATCTTCACACAGATTTTCAACAGATCACTGGAGCTGTGCGAAGTCTCTGCCTGCTTCAAACGGTCCACCATCATTCCCGTCCCAAAGAAACCCAAGATAACAGGACTTAATGACTACAGACCGATGGCTCTAACGTCTGTGGTCATGAAGTCTTTTGAGAGGTTGGTGTTGGATTATCTGAAAGACTTCACTGGACCCTTACTGAACCCCCTGCAGTTTGCTTACCGTGCAAACAGGTCCGTGGATGATGCAGTCAACATGGGACTGCATTACATCCTGCAACATCTGGACAGACCAGTTACTTATGTGAGGATCCTGTTTGTGGACTTCAGCTCCGCTTTCATCCCAACACTCCTGCAGACCAAACTAACCGTCCCTAGCTCTATCTGTCAGTGGATCACCAGATTCCTGACAGATAGGCAACAGCTAGTGAGAATTGGTAAATTCATATCCAACTCCTGCACCATCAGCACTGGTGCCCCTCAGGGCTGTGTTCTCTCCCCACTGCTCTTCTCCCTGTACACCAATGACTGCACCTCTAAAGACCCCTCTGTCAAGCTCCTGAAGTTTGCAGACGACACAACAGTCATCGGCCTCATTCAGGACGTTGACAAATCTGCTTACAGACAGGAGGTTGAAGAGCTGGCTATCTGGTGCAGTTATAACAACCTGGAGCTCAACACGCTCAAAACGGTGGAGATGATCGTGGACTTCAGGAGAAACCCCCCTGCACTCCCCCCACTCACCATCATGAACTGCACTGTGGCTGCAGTGGAGACATTCAGGTTCCTGGGCACCACCATCTCTCAGGACCTGAAGTGGGACACTCACATAGACTCCATTGCTAAAAAGGCCCAGCAGAGGTTGTACTTCCTTCGCCAGCTGAGGAAATTCAACCTGCCACAGGAGTTGCTCACACAGTTCTACTCAGCCGTCATTGAGTCTGTCCTGTGTACTTCAATAACTGTCTGGTTTGGCTCGGCTACAAAATCAGAAATCAGAAGACTACAGAGGACAGTGTGCTGAAAGGATCATTGGTGCTCCGCTGCCCACCCTCCAAGAACTGTATACATCCAGAGTGAGAAAAAGGGCTCAGAAAATCACTCTGGATCCCTCACATCCAAGCCATCTCCTTTTTAAACTTTTGCCATCTGGTCGGCGCTACAGAGCACCGAATACCAGGACAGTCATGAACAGTTAAATGTTCTCCCACTGTGCAATAAAAATATGTGCAATAACCTGATATTTATTTATCACCCTACATCCTAGTACATCCTTCATCTTATTTCTTATTCTTTTATACTATTTCTATTCTATTTTATCTATAGCACAGCTGTACATACAATTTATTTATTTTTTTATTATTATTTTTTAATATATATATATGTGTGTGTGTGTGTGTGTGTGTTTTTGTTCACATCTTATTTTTTTATTATCTGTGTGTTGTTGTTGTTGTCTCTGTGTACTGGAAGCTGTGACACTAAAACAAATTCCTTGTATGTGCAAACATACTTGGCAATAAAGCTCTTTCTGATTCTGATTCTGATGATGTAAATTGTTAATACAAGTCACGCACGATTAAACTGTTCTCTCATTGGTCAAAGTTTCACTGTAAATTTTCCAGGATTTCACTTAGCTGCCATGGCTGTCATCCGTCAGGATGGAAGGACAACAGCTTTGCGGGCTTATTGTTGTTGTTGTTTTTTTGTTTTTTTTGGAACTGTCATTATATTAATTTAATTAAAATGCACCTACTACTACGAAGAGCAATAAGACGGCATTATAAAATGAAAAAGTGCGCTTTGATTTTGAATGGCGAAGACGTGCTCACCCACAGACATTCACAGGTTCATTTTGAGGTATTAGCAAAACAACAAATCTAATGCTTTTCACGGAACTTACATAATTACCCATCATACATTGTGATATAGCCTGGTTCGTTGGTCCGTTGGATCGGATTGCTTTCTCACTACAACTGAACCGCTCCGGAGTTCGATTTCAGTTGAGCCGAGACCACCTCGTTCAGGCAATCTCGGACCGATTGTTTTGCCGCGGATCCGAGCCGTGTTCACATACGCCCAAACGAAACAGCTAAGTTGGGAAACGTGCTAGGTTCCGAAACAACGGGCCAGGTGTGAAAGCACCCAATAATGCCCCCATGTCCTTGTTAATTTCTGAAAATGAAAATGTTCAACTGGCATAACAATAATGTCACAATGCAACAAATCGTAAATGCAATTTTGCTTAATGTAAAAATAAAATTACTTATTTTTTTTCTGATGGTTTTGGTGTGAAATATAATCTAGATATTCACTCATTAATCTACAATTTTACCGGCATATGCACCCTGTTTCTACAGTCATCAAGATCAAGGTTTAATCACTGACCTGATAGCTTGTTGATCTGTCAGGTCGTAGTTTTTTCAGACAGAAGCCAAAGCAGGAGAAGG
Organism: Spinibarbus caldwelli; assembly: GCA_039654775.1. NCBI lineage: Eukaryota > Metazoa > Chordata > Actinopteri > Cypriniformes > Cyprinidae > Spinibarbus > Spinibarbus caldwelli. The sequence goes on from CM077250.1 coordinate 23,695,378, forward strand.
CAATACAGCACAAGAGAGTTATGAAAGTGAACAGACTGATGGGCTGGACTGGACCTGCACAAGAGATAAATCATGAGGTTTTGCTTTTACTTTATATTGGACAGAGCAGGAGACATGATCTTGTGGTCTTGGTCTTAAGATCTCTCAAGACCACATAAACATGGCCTTGGTCTGGGTATGGATCTCATTACTAGTCTCTTGGTTTGGGTCTGGTTCTGGAAATGTAATTTTTTATATGTACTTAGACAAGACCACAGTCTTGACTGCAAATTTAAATGACCTCAGGCAAAGGTCAGCAAAGTATCTTCACCATTACAGAGATTTTTGCAAAGATTTTCATGACTCTAATTAGCTACTGTCAAAGTGGCATAGCATTTAAAATTTATGATGTAATAATTTCCACATTTTCTCCTTTCTAGTTCATTGTAAATGGACAGTCTGAATCTGAGCATTGGTGCTTAGATATTGGTCTGGATCTAGGACTAGAATGGTCTAGTCTTATTCCAAGCTGGGGTCTTAAGGGGTCTGGTCTGAGTCTTGGAGTGACTGTCTTCTTGACTCCAAGTTAACATGTATTCTACAGTAAAACGATAACATAATGCCGGCATTAGAGCATTTGGTTTTCATCCATAGTTTAGTCATTCTAGTAATGTTTTTAATTGACATTTCTTTCCTAATCTGAGAGAAAAGCCTTGGATTTATTTGGAACATTCTCAGAAATAAAGGTACAAAAGATGTCACTGGGGCCATACCTTTTCAAAGGGTACCCTTTAGGTACAAAGGTGTATCTTTTGAAAAGGTACCGCCCCAGTGCAGCATTATTATCATTTTTTTTTTTTTTTTTAATGTGGTTTGGTTATATTTTTAACAAAAACATTTAATGCAAGTACAACCTGGTACTTCCAGAATTTTATAGAAAATAACAGATTCAAATACAGTATCTGAAAATATGCTAACTGAAACTCGTAGGACAGAGAATGGAGAAATAGATAGGTAGTGTATTTAATGCAATTTCTTGTGCTTGAAAGTCATTATGAACAATTGTTATATGGAAAAGGGCAGTGTGAATATTCATCAAACATTCTTCTTTAGTGTTCCACAGAAAAAATAACAGTGTATGCGTTTAGAATGACATGAATGTGAATGTGAAATAATCAAAGAATTATCCTTCTCTTGGGGGCATTAGACAATTACTATCAATATCTTTTCAATTATATATATATATATATATATATATATATATATATATATATATATATATATACACAGTATATATATATATATATATATAATTGAAAAGATATTGATAGTAATTGTCTATATATATATACATACATACTGCCATTCAAATATATATTTTTAAAAGAAATTAATACTTTTATTTAGCAAGGATGCATTTAAATGATCAAGTGTGACAGTCATGGCATTCATTATAGAAAAGAACAGCATTGCTGAAAATGCACACATACACACACACTCACACTCACACACACACTCACACACACGCACACACACACACACACACACACACACACACACACACACACACACACACACACACACATATATATGAAGTTTATTTGCAAAAACAAATAACTACTTTTTTTTAAATTTTCAAAAATCATGTTTTTTATCATGTTATCATGTTTTATTTGTTTTATTGTGTTAATTAGCTGTATTTTTTAGTTATTTTTTAAAGTAATCAAAATAACCCAACTGCAGTTTGATTGAAATTAATTGGAATGCACAATGAAAAAAACATGATTTTTGAAAACGGAGTTATCTGTTTTTGTTCTGAACTCTTGTATGTATATATATATATATATATATCTATATCTATATATCTATCTATCTATCTATATATATATATATATATATATATATATATATATATATATGTCATTGACATGACGCTACTTTTTTTGTGTCCATATGGTTTAATTAAATTTAAAAGGGGTACAATTTCAAAATAAATGTGCAAATTAATTGCATACATTCTCTTTTTTTGAGGACCAAGTCTAAAATTTCTGGTTTTAATTCATTTTGAGGGAATATTTGGGGGATGATTGCAAAAATGGCAATGTGGTGTAACCGTAAAAACTTTAATAATACCAAGTACCAAATAATTGATCTTGTTTAAAAAAGGTGAAATTCTCAATAAAACATCAGATCAGCTAGTTTGCCATATTTGCATAATAGTAATAATCTTACATGGGTACTATTTAATAGTAAATAAAAGTAAATGGAGCATCATTGTTCTGAATATTATAAGTAATTTGGGGAATTATGGGAGTCAAGTCAAATTCCTTGAGTGTCAAGGCGGTGTAACCACCATTCAAGGAGCCATTTTGTTAATATTTTGCAAGAAGATCATGTGACAGGAAATTATATCACAGAGAAGGACCTCTGGTGATACTAACTGCTGCATGCAAATGTTAGTAACTCTCTTTAAAATGTGAGATAATTTGACATTTTTAGGTTATGGTGAGGTATTCTTAGGTATACATGTCAAACGGTATGACCTCAGGAATACATTGATAATTCATCATTATTATAAAAATGAGTATTAACTTTAAAAATTACATTTGAAATATTCCCACCAAGGTCATGTACTTACATAGGTGTCCATGATAATGCCTGTCAAATTTGATTTTAAATCGAAATGTCAAGTGGTGTAACCGGTTACACCATTTGACTCCTACTACAAGCCTTTGATGCTGATTAAAGATGTAATATAAACTAACCTACTATTAGAAACTATTTTCAAGTGTTTAATGTTATATTTTTTGAGAAAGTGTTTCTGTGTCTACAATTTTTATTATTTTTTATTATTAAAGCTCTGTAAGTCTAGGATAAAATAATTATATTGCACAACATTAGTGTTTTGAAATGTTTAGCTTTAATGCATATTTCTGTTCCATTCACTTAAAATTTTAAAGGGATATTTCACCCAAGAATGAAAATTACCACCCGATTCATTCAAGCCATCCAAGGTGCATATGACTTAATTCTTTCAGACGAATACAGTCAGCGTTATATTAAAAAAAAAAAATGTCCTGTCTCTTCCAAGCATTATAATGGAAGTGAATGGGTGATACTCAATAGTCCAATAGAAGTCCAATAAACTGTGTCCATCCATCATAGAAAAGTGCTCCAGATGGCTCCGGAGGTTAATAAAGGCCTCCTGAAGCAAATCAATGCACTTTTGTAAGCAAAATATCCATATTTAAAACTTTATAAACCATAATCTGTAGCTTCTGCTAACTGTCGTATGTGCGTTCACGAGAGTGGCATTCAAGCGGATGACGTAGGACGTAGGCATAGCATAAGCTCCAGTAGAATTGACGAACACGGAATCATAGACGAGAGAGCGGAACAAAACACCGGTCACGAATTAGAAGTACAAAATGAGGATTTGTAAAGAAAAATGTCGAAGGATTTTGAAATAAGCCAAAAAGAGATTGGTTTTCCTTTGCTGTAAACAAAACTTGGTTCTCGTGAGACTAGCATATTCTCACCAGTGCTTATGCTATGTCTACGTCCTTCATCATCTGTTGGAGCGCCACTCTCATGAACGCAAGTATGATAGATAGCAGAAGCTAGAGATTATGGTTTATAAAGTTTTAAATATGGATATTTTTCTTACAAAAGTGCATTGATTCGCTTCAGGAGGCCTTTATTAACCCCTTGTAGCCGTCTGGAGCGCTTTTTTTATGATGGCTTGATGCAGTTTATTGGACTACTGAATATCACCCATTCACTTTTATTGTCACTCCAAATGTATCCATTTGAAAGAAGAAAGTCATATACACCTAGGATGGCTTAAAGGTAGGAGGGGGGATCATGGGGTAATTTTAATTTTTGGGTGAACTATCCCTTTAAGCAATATATGTGACCCTGGAGCACAAAACCAGGCTTAAGTAGCACAGGTATATTTGTAGCAATAGCCAAAAATACATTGTATGGGTCAAAATTATAGATTTTTCTTTTATGCCAAAATCATTATGATATTAAGTAAAGATCATGTTCCATGAAGATAGTTTGTAAATTTCCTACCGTAAATATATAAACTTAATTTTTGATTAGTAGTATGCATTGCTAAGAACTTCATTTGGACAACTTTAAAGGCGATTTTCTCAGTATTTAGATTTTTTTGCACCCTCAGATTTTCAAATAGTTGTATCTTGGCCAAATATTGTCCTATCCTAAGAAACCATACAACAACCTAAAAAACAAGTTTTTAAAATATTTTTGAATTTCTCATCTTGCCAACCCCTTTTTGTCACATATATACACAGTATATTTTTGGGAAAATCTGAAGAGGCACATGCCCCATAAATTTGATTAGGCATGACATTTCTGTGTGAACCTACCCAGTCTGAGCACAGAGAAGAACAGCAGCCAGAACATGCAGAGAATGGGCGCCACCACCACTTGACTGATGGCGGCCGAATGGATCCGCTGGCTGAGCTTTGTGGGTAAATAGGCATAGTAGATATTATAGCGATCTACCATATGTTTCAGCACAAGGTACAGCAACCCTGCAAAATGAACAGAGCTGGAGTTATCAAATAATCTTTGATCCTTCTAAATTACACTGTCATTTTTAAAAGTGCTTTTCCGATGGCTCAGTACCAATGCTTTGCAGGTAAAGTCATTTTGTATGAAGTGTTCCTGACCTTGTATGCTACTGCACAGGTATAATATTTATATTTACCAGTTTACATAGACCCACATGTGAGTGCAAGTTGCCAAATTAATTCAGAACTAAGTGAAAAATCATGATGATGGATGTCAGTCTATAGTAAATAAACAGTCATGGTGTGTATTGGTGACAGAACAGGCGTGGAGTGGGCGTCTGGATCTCGGCTAGACGGGTCGGAGCGTCTGGAAGACTACAGCGGGTTCACACCTAATGGCCATGTCACACCGTGATACTGAGATGCTGTTGGAGATACGGCTCAGACGCCCACACACTGACTGAGGACGGGAACAAGGTATTAGAACACGCATGGAGGTAGAAATCAAGACTGACGGAAAGAAAAAAGAGAGCTGTGGGTAAAAAGGAACAGAGAAAATGAGAGGAAAAGAAAAACACGACACAAATGGCGCAGTGGAGACGATAGACAAATGGATCTGAGCTCGAATTGGGGGGAAAGAGGAAATTAGGGAGCGGAAAAATAAGTACTAAAAGAAAAGTCTGTTTGTTGTAAAATAAAACCCTAAAATTACGCAGACTCACCAAAAGGAACAATGACGGGGCAGGTGATGCTGTAGGTCATACTGACTGAAAATATGCACATGGTCCAGGCATATTCAAGACCAAACTGAAATTCGTAGGCTTGACTCTGAGGATGAGAATGGAGAAACAGGTTGTTAGTGTATTTACTGCTATTTCTGGTGCTTGATGAATCACTATGAACAGTTGTTGTATGGAAAAGAGCTGTGTGAAGATTCTTCAAATATTCTTCTTTAATTTAACAGTGTATGCATTTGGAACGACATGAACGTGAATAAGAATGTTAATAAAGAACTATTAATACAGAAGTCAAAATCTTTTTCAAATATATGCTGTTGTTTTTAACTTTATATTTATCAAACAATATTAAGCAGCAAAACTGTTTTCAGCTTTTATAATATGAAATGTTTCTTTAGAAGCAAATTATCATATTAAAATGTTTTTTGAAGGTTCATGTGACACTGAAGACTGCCGTAATGATGCTAAAAATTCAGTTTTGCTATCACAGACATATTAAATAGACAACATATTTTAAATTGTAGTAATTTACTGTTTTTACTACATTTGATAAGATAAAATTGATCAAATAAACAAAGCCTTAAGCTATAAGAGACTTCATACACAATTCACTCTATGGACTCACTCACTCTTTTAACGTGGATGCGTTCAGCTTTAGATTTGGCAAAGCAAAGGCGAAGAGAGTACACCAGAAGAGCAGGAATACGCAGAAGCTCCATAGCCGTTCCGATCAGACTAGACGTGATCACGTAGTTCACAAAAAAAGCTCCATTATCAGGCAAAAACACACATCTGAGGGGATAAAACAAAGTGGATGCAGGTCTCAACAAACTGTGCATCTTGTAGTTCTAATTAAATTAACCATCAGCTGTAGATTTAGGCAACTTACTGAAATTTTACATCTGTTTCATCCAGGAAGTGGATGTCAAAGAGCCACCTGAAGAACAAATCCAGGCTGGAGCAGACAAGAAGATTTATAATGTATAATAATGTCCATTATATATACAGTGGCTACCAAAAGTATTTGTACATTTTAAACTTTATTAATGCCAATATCTCAACCATTTGTTCAGTCCTTGATTTATAGGGATGTATGAAGTCATTTCCCCTCAAGTCCACACATTTCCTAGCAGAATAACCATTTAACAGTTCATCACATTAACTATGAATATGATCGACCAATGTTTTTTGCCAGCCAAGTGTTTGGATACTCTCTGATAGCCTATATCTATTGTTTTATGTTGTGTGAGTTAAAACATATGCTTGCTATAAACTAAACATATTTTAAAAATGAAGTTAATAAAAAAATGAATCTTCTATTATAAACATGTCTTCAGTTTTTGAGTTAAAATTAATTTTGATATTTGTATGGGGAGCAAATTCAAACATGTTTAGGTGGTGTAACTGTCTGGGGATTGTAAAAAAGAAAATAGCCTCATTAAAAGACTGAAGTTCTTTACAAAAAAAAAAAAATGTTGGCATAATTGGGACATCATTGTTTATCATTGACCCACATACATAAATAGTACTGTATATAAAGGAAAAATATTATTTTGAGACAAAATGACATGTTTCACAAAACAGTATATTACCCAAAAGCTGTATTTTTGCTTGAAGTGCTTTTATTGACATGTTATTATAGCCTATAATTACGGTATTTCAGATTATAGGATGTTTACCTGGATAGACCCAGTGATGGTAGAATGATTACCATGAAGACAAGCAGTAAAAAGCATTTGTGCATGGTCACCTGATTCTCACCGGACCTGAAAGGAGACACACATAATAAGAAAATGCAACTGATTTCACCTGAACCAAAACAACAAGAATAAATATATAAAAAAAAAAAACACATTTTCAGATTTTGACATGATTTATTATTCCTTTCTCTTCAATTTTCACACCAGTTCTTCTACTAAACAGACTGTTTGTGGTTAAAGTCAACATAAAACACAATTCTTGCCTCAAGTGACATATTTCATGGTTAAAAAAAAGTAAATGTATTAAGTAAATATTAAAATTAGATTCTATGCTGACTTGTGTACATTAATAATCAGTGTTTCCAGTGGAAATACAACAGATACTCAAGTGTTGCAGGTTCTGCAGTTGCACAATACAGAGGGTTTGATCCACATGAACTATAATGTGACTCTGTGAAAGACGCCGCCAGTGTGCATATGATTATTCCCTTGTTGTGATCACTATGACAACAAGCCTGGAGAGGCAAGCGGAGAGAGAGCAAGAGAGAGGGACACCATGTAAACGTGTTGTGCATGGGTGGGTGGGAGACTGGGTTGGGGGTTGTTCTGCAGTTATGCAATATGTTTGTGCGCTGATATGAACATGTTTATGCAATAGATTTAAGCTGCATTGCAAATACAACTACCAATAGCACAAACCTATACTGCTCATTGGAACACCATATTTTTTGATAAAAATCATGTATGTGTTGTTTGACTTATTGTATGACTTATTTTGATTAATGTTTTAGTGTTGTTGTTTAGTTTTTTTTTTAAACTTTATATACATATATACATATATTTTTTTGCCATACAATGCAAGTCAATGCAAACCAAAACAGGCATATAGGCTTGGAATAACTTGAAGATGAGTAAATGATGACAGAAGTTTAATTTTTTAATGAACAATCCCATTTATATTAAGATTAAAATATTAAAAATGAGTAGGCTATTTGAAATAAATTATTAAAAAAAAATAAATAAAAAATTATATATATATATATATATATATATATAATCCTGAAAAACTATCACAGAAATATTAAGCATTAATCTCATCTTTATTGAGCACCAAATCAATATATGATTTATGAACGATCATGTGACACTGAAGACTGGAGTAATGATGCTTAAAAGTTCAGCTCTGCCATCACAGGAATAAATTACATTTTAAAATATAGCAATAATAATATTTTAAAATATTTAAAATTTGACTGTATTTTTGATCAAATAAATGCAGCATTTGTGAGCATAAAACACCTAAAAAAAAAAAAAAAAAAAAAAAAAAGTTTTGTAATGGTATGTATAATCCAGATGCATTATGTTAATGAAATTTTTTTTAACATATAACTGGGATCATATTAGTAACTGATTGCAATAAGTTAAATTAAATTAAATTAATAAAACATTTTATTGTGTTAATAACACAATAATTATTTTTTTATAATTATATTTACAGTACAAATCATTCACTTTAATGTATAATTGAGTAAAAAGACCTCCCTGTAGCTCTCTCACATTTATACACAGACTAGAAAAGTTTAAAGTCAGACGGAGGAAACAGCATCATACCTGGTCCAGTGGTACTCAAAAAAAGATGAATAGTACACAATGAAGGGCAGGAGAATGGAAAAGGCCCACAGGAGCAGGGTGGGGAAGAACTGGGTAATTACTGGGTTCTAGACAGTAGAAGACAGTAAAAGATCAAATTCAAAACATTCAACTTCCGAAAACAACACAAAAAAGCACTTTCAGTTTTATTTTGCATTCTAATGTGGCGTAATACAGCTGGGCAGTTATAAAACGGCTTTGATGGTCACTGACCCTTAAGCTTTCAACTGGCCGAGTGACGTTGAACTTGTCCATAGTGTTTACGATGATAGCAGGGGTTGTGAGAAAGAAGAGCAAGAGGAAGAGCAGAATGTTGAGCAGGACGCAGCGGAGCCACCAGCGAGAACCGCACACTGACAGATTTTCCCTGGATGAACACAGGCACCAATCAACACGACAAGGTCTTAGCTAGAGTTACAGAACAGACAGTGTGTGCTCTCCAAGAATAAGTGGGATGTTCAGCTACAATTACATAAACGGGAAGGTTTTTGCTGGGAAACCCAGGCTAAGCTGGTCAGCTGGTCTCCAAAACTGACCAAACTGGTGTTCAGCTGGTTTAGCTAGTCGGCCATCTGGTCTTCCAGGTCAAAACCGCCCCAAACCCATCTAAAACCAGCAAAGTGTCAGAAATCCCTCTGAAATACACTTAGGCCAGTTAAAGCTTTTTTTATTATTATTTTATTGGTGACTATGGAAAAGTTTCTACTTTTGGCCCTGTAAAGCCTGACATATGAAATAATAGTCTGAAAAAAATATACATTTTAAAATGGAACCTAAAAAAAGTTGTTTTTGTTGAGTATAATATTTTATCCATCAGGCTTTTACAGCTCAGATAGCATGATATACATATGAAACTCAAGGAGAGAAAAAAACCCGCTAAATTTGGTGCCAAATGGAGCAAAAATATGCAATTTGATGCAGTTTCTGATAATTACATGGTCATAAAGCAATATATATATAATTAATACTGCATTAATTGACATTAACTAACAATGAACAATGTATTTTTTACATTTATTAATCTTTGTTAATGTTAGTTAATAAAAAATGCTCATGTTCATGTAAATTCACAGTACATTAACTTACGTTAACAGATACAAATTTAAATTTTAATAATGTATTAACGAATTTTGAATTTAGTATTAACTAATATTAATAAATGATATAAATGGTATATGCATATTGTTCATGTTAACTAATATAGTTAAAGGGATAGTTCAACCAAAAATGAAAATTCTGTCATTAATTACTCACCCTCATGTCGTTCCAAACCTGTAAGACCTTCATTCATCTTCAAAACACAAATTAAGATATTTTTGATGAAATCCGAGAGCGTCACCCCATAGCGCCATTTTGGAGAGTATCACATACGTAACAACGTATGTACGCTGATATGTTGTTTATGTTCAGATCAAAGCATAAACAATGTAAACAGCGTATCCGCGTATGGTGCTGCTGATATGTTGTTTACGAATGTGATACTCTCCAAAATGACGCTATAGGGTGACGCAGAGGGGACGAATCATTGAATAAAGTTGTTATTTTTGTTTTCTTGGCGTACAAAAAGTATTCTCGTAGCTTCGTAAAATTATGGTTGAACCACTGATGTTACATGGATTATTTTAACAATCTCCTTGCTACGTTTCTGAGCCTTGATCGTGTTAATTCCATTGCTGTCTATGGGAGGGTCAGAGAGCTCTCGGAATGCATCCAAAATGTCTTAATATGTGTTCCGAAGATGAATGAAGGACATGAGGGTGAGTAATTAATGACAGAATTTTCATTTTTGGGTGAACTTTCCCTTTAATGTTAAAAAACTGAAACTTTGTTGTAAACTGTTAAAAAACAAATCCCATATAATGAAAGTAAATGAGGTCCAGTGTTGTATTGAACCCCTTTGACTTTCATTATATGAACAGAAACAAAATATCTTCTTTTGTATCGTAACAATACACAATAGTGTCCCACAAAAGAAAAATTTCATTTCTGGTGAACTGTCACTTTAAGTAATAGCAATGCACATGAAAGGCATAACAATGAGAATGAGGTTTACATAAAATGCAAACAAATACCTTTCAAAAGTAATTGTTTCCACTGAATAATTTTCCAAAATTGCAAAACCATTTACTCTATAAATGCAGTGGTACAAAACATCAAACTCACAGGCTACACTGAACTGGAAAACATTCACACTTCAATAAATTGTTTTAATAAGAAGCAAATATGCTACAACATTAGAGCTTATATCCATAAAAAAGAAAGTCCCGAATTCAGACAAACGCATAGACACACACACACACACACACACACACACACACACACACACACACACACGTCCAGTCAAGCAGAAAGACAGGCTGACACTGTCCCCCCCACACACACCCACACACACTCACTCAATATATGATTCTCAACACATATTATGTAAGAGATATAATGGCTTTCACAGTGGCTGTCTAGGCACACACTCAGATTGAGACTTAATTAATCCAATTTCATCTCTCAAATCCAAGTGTAATGGCCTGGAACAAAGAATGTCATGAAAAATATATATGACTTCAGCTTGCAGATCACTGTACACTTAGTAAACATTAAATAAAAGATCATATAAAACACTGTAAATCCAGATCATTTCATAGAAGAAACAACCTCACTGCGGTGGCACTGATGTGGCTATCGTTTCGACTTACCAGATGATGTCATTAGGGGCCGGGGCGTAAGAAACACCCCACTGATGGGACCGCACCACCGTGGTAATGCTGGACTGCTGGGGTCTGTGGCGGCAACGAGCTCGGCTGTAGTCTTTCACAATACTATAGAAACATAAGCACAGAGTTTAAATATATTTACGCAATAAGGCACAAGAGAACATGTGAATATATATATATATATATATATATATATATATATATATATATATTATATATATACATACAGTGCCTTGCGAAAGTATTCATACCCTTTAATTTTTTCATGTTTTGTTATGTTGCTGCCTTATGTTAAACTGCTTTTAAATTACGATTTTTCCACATCAATCTATACTCCATACACCATAATGGTAAAGCAAAAAACAGGTTTTTTTAACATCTTCGCAAATTTATTAAAAATAAACAACTTAAATGATTCCATTGCGTAAGTATTCATACCCTTATCTGGGACAGTTGGAATTTAACTCAGGAGCATTTATATTGCTTGTAGATGTTACTACACTTTGAGTGGAGTTAACCTGTGGCAAATTCAATTCAATGGGTATGATTTGGAAAGGCACACATGTCTTAATAAAAGGTCTAACAGCTGATAATGCATATCAGAGCAAAAACCAAGCCCTGAGGTCCAAAGAACTGCTTGTAGAGCTCAGAAACAGGGTTCGTCAAGCCACACATCTGGGGAAGAGTTGAGAAAAAAATTCTGCTTCACTGAAGGTTCACAGAAGCATGTAGTCTCTGTTACCCTTAATGGGAGACATTTGAAACAACCGGGGCTCTTCCTAGAGCTGGCATCCTGGCCAAACTGACCAATTGATAGAGAAGGGGTTTGGTTGGTGTGGTGACCAAGAACCTGATGGTCGCTCTAGTTGAGCTCCATGATCATATGTGGAGACAGGAGAAAACTACAGAAGGACAAACATTACTGCAACACTCCAGCGATCTGGGCTTTATGCCGGTGTGGCAAGACTCAATCCTCTCTTCAGTGTAGACACATGAAAACACACTTAGAATTTGCAAAAAAAGCACCTAAAGGACCCTCAGACTGTGAGAAACAAGATTCTCTGGTTTGATGAACCTCAATTCCAAGCATCATGTTTGAAGCAAACCGGCTGTTTTTCAGCAGCAGGGACTGAGGGACTCATCAGAGTAGAAGAAAAGCTCAATGCACCAAAATATTGAGATGGCCTTAATGAAAATCCAGTCCAGAGCATTCAGAACCTCAGACTGGGCAAAAGGTTCACCTTCCAACAGGACAATGGACCTAAACGCACAGCAAGAGTGGCTTATAGACAACTCTGTGAATGTCCTTGAGTGGCCCAGCCACAGCCTGAGCTTGAACCCAATCAAATATTTCTGGACAAACCTGAAAATGTGCATCTGCCCCCATCCAACCTGACAGAGCTTGAGAGGTGAAGAGGTGAGGAGAAGAATGACAGATAATTACCAAATGCTGATGAGCAAAGCCTGTCGCATCAAACAAAAAAGGCTTGAGGCTGTAAAGGTGTTTCAGCTATATATTTAGTTAAGGGTATGGATACTTATGCAATGTACTTATTTCAGTTTTTTATTTATTTTAATAAATTTACGAAGTTGTGACAATTCTGTTTTTGCTGTGTCAATATGGTGTACGAAGAGTAGATTGATGTGGGGAAAAAAGTCATTTAAAGGAGTATAACATAAGGCAGCAACATAAAAAAACATGAAAAAAATTAAGGGGTATGAATACTTTCGCAAGGCACTGTATATATAGTCTATTCAGTAGACTACTAAATTACTGTAATGTGGTTTTTAACATACTGTATTGACCAGACAAAAGCTAGGACCAGAATGAACTGTTTATATATATATAAATTTGTTTATTATGTTATACTACATAAATGCTGTTATAGGTTGCAAAAGTTTGGTAGGAAGGAGTTTAATAGCTTCTGATCAACATATTTTATTTGCTCTACGTACCGTATGTGTGTTGATCAATTTTTATATTTATGAAGCGATCATTTTAGAACTGCTCAATTCATATGGATTACTTTTACGATGTCTTTGTGAACTTTTTGAAGCATAAAAGTTTGGGAACAGGACTTTCATTGAAGGGAGAGAAATCTGTCAGATTCCATTCAAAATACCTTTTTTTTTTTTTTTTGATGATTTGAAGATGAATAAAAGTCTTTTGGGTTTGGAATGACAAAAGAGTGAGTAAATGATAAACTTATTTTTGGGTGAACTATCCGTTTAATAATAATAAGTTTGACCTTTTTTGATTGGAAACAGTATTTCTAATTAGCATGGGATAAATCTATACTTTGTACTGGATAGTCCTCAAACTGTACATATTTTCAGATTTGGTAATAATATCTTCTGAAAATTACAAAAACAACAACAACAACAACAACAACAACAAAAAAACTATATATATATATATATATATATATATACATATATATATAAATATATATATATATATATACATACATACATATATATATATATATATATATATATATATATATATATATATATATATATACACAAGGGACTCATGAAATGAACAACTATCACTAAACAAAAAAACACAGCTGTGGATCATTCAGGTAACAACATAGTTTTAAGAATCAAGGGGATGTAAACTTTTGGACGGGGTCATGTTTATAAATTCAACTATTATTTTCTCTTGTGAACTAAACATCTAAACATATTCAGGTCAGTACTAAATAAACAATAACATGTATTTTGTATGATCCCTCTTATTTTGGTAAAATAATTAACATTTTGCAGATTCTGAAAGGGGGATGTAAACTTTTGACCTCAATTGTAGCTGTCAGCAAATGTGCTTCATGTTAATAAAGTACCTTTTTATTAAAAATACTTTCATGTTCTTAAATTTAGGTACTCATTCCTATGCTTACAGTATCTCTGTACGGATGATGCTTATTCTCATTAATCACCTCAATAATCAGCTATTTATCCATGTGACTTACACTGCAGTCATTCTCTCATCTCTGAAGGTAACAAAGGCAATGCCCAGTCTCTTCATAGAGATACGGTTCTTCTCTGCATTAAACTCATCTGTCAGTTTCTCCTCCAGTTCACTGTAATACTGCTCTGCATCCACCTGACAATGAGACAATGACATAAAACATGAAAGATGTGTATCACATCTCCTAGCAGAGCAGTCCATGACTGACGGTTGGTGTATGGTGGTCTCCAGTGGCCAACATGAGGAGGTGCAGTACCAGCCATTCTATATATATACAATCTGTACATATACAAATATATCCATTCTGACAACTATAATGACTATGTGAGGGAGATTTACCTGTTCAAAGCCACATAAATCACAGCAGAAGATCTGTGCACAAGGGTGAGTCTTTATCATGATCCTGCCTTCCTTCTGAGCTTTGGTTGTGAAGTACAGCCTTCCTTTCATTGCTTTTCGCCTGTACGGGATATAGTTTTAATAGGGTTTATATGCAATATTTGCAGACTCTGCTTTATGTCATGCAGGAGACGTGTAAACGCAAATGACCTTTCTGAGTCCAGCTTCATTAGTTTTTGTACGTCAAAGCAGAACCGGATATCAGTGACGGTGCAGCTAGGGTAGGCTTCACTGTTTGGAGAGAGAAGAGACATTGGCTTTTAAATAAGTGAAAATTTAATGCCCTCAGTTGTGTTGACATTTAATATCAGATATGCTGAAATATGGAGATCAAGCAATAGTTGTAATTCTGTGGATAACAGTTCTGTGCTCTTCACTCACTGCAGGTGTTTGGTGATCAGGCCGGGATCAGAGATTTCTCTGGGAATTGAAGTTATCATAAGAGTTCTGGCCACCTGCAGTAATAATAAATCAAAAATGAAAGCTAGAAGTGCATGTTTTGAAGAAATACAATGCTTGCAAGCCAACAAACGAACAGTGTTGAAGCGTTTTGGTAGAAACTTGATCAATTACAACAACTTCAGAGGTTTTTCTCTTTTCTTTTGAATGGTGAACACTCCATAAAAAAAAAAAAAAGGTTCTTTGTTTGCATATATGGTTCCATGAAGAAACTTTAAAATACATGGAACCTTTTGATTGCACAAAAGGTTCTTTATAGTGGAAAAAGGTTTTAAAATATACACAGTAAGATTTTTTTTTTTGTTGTTTTTTCACTGAAAGTTTTTTGAGGGAACTAAAAATTGTTCTTCTATGGCATCTCTGTGAAAACCGCCTTCTGGAATTTTCAATTTTAAGAGTGCAATGAAAGATCATCTAACTTTTAAATAAATTTTAAAGTGAATAGCACATTTTTCACTCCATTGTCAAAATCGTAATGCAAATATATATATACTGTATATACACACACACACACACACACACACACATATATATATATATATATATATATATATACGCTCACTGGCCACTTTATTAGGTACACCTTGCTAGTACCGGGTTGGACCCCTTTTGCCTTCAGAACTGCCTTAATTCTTCGTGGCATAGATTTAACAAGGTGTTGGAAACATTCCTCAGAGATTTTGGTCCATATTGACATGATAGCATCACGCAGTTGCTGCAGATTTGTCGGCTGCACATCCATGATGCGAATCTCCCGTTCCACCACATCCCAAAGGTGCTCTATTGGATTGAGATCTGGTGACTGTGGAGGCCATTTGAGTAAAGTGGACTCATTGTCATGTTCAAGAAACCAGTCTGAGATGATTTGAGCTTTGTGACATGGTGCATTATCCTGCTGGAAGTAGCCATCAGAAGATGGGTACACTGTAGTCATAAAGGGATGGACATGGTCAGCAACAATACTCAGGTAGGTTGTGGCATTTAAACGATGCTCAATTGGTACTAAGGGGCCCAAAGTGTGCCAAGAAAATATCCCCCACACCATTACACCACCACCACCAGCCTGAACCGTTGAGACAAGGCAGGATGGATCCATGCTTTCATGTTCTTTACGCCAAATTCTGACCCTACCATCTGAATGTCGCAGCAGAAATCGAGACTCTTCAGACCAGGCAACGTTTTTCCAATCTTCTATTGTCCAATTTTGGTGAGCCTGTGCGAATTGTAGCCTCCGTTTCCTGTTCTTAGCTGACAGGAGCGGCACCCGGTGTGGTCTTCTGCTGCTGTAGCCCATCTGCTTCAGGGTTCGACGTGTTGTGCGTTCAGAGATGGTATTCTGCATACCTTGGTTATAACGAGTGGTTATTTGAGTTACTGTTGCCTTTCTGTCATCTCTAACCAGTCTGCCCATTCTCCTCTGACCTCTGACATCAACAAGGCATTTTCGTCCACACAACTGCTGCTCACTGGATATTTTCTCTTTTTCTAACCATTGTCTGTAAACCCTAGAGATGGTTGTGGGTGAAAATCCCAGTAGATCAGCAGTTTTTGAAACCAACAACCATTCCACATTCAAAGTCACTTAAATCCCCTTTCTTCCCCATTCTGATGCTCGGTTTGAACTTCAGCAAGTCGTCTTCACCACATCTAGATGCCTAAATGCATTGAGTTGCTGCCATGTGATTGACTGATTAGCAATTTGTGTTACCAAGCAATTGAACAGGTGTACCTAATAAAGTAGCCGGTGAGTGTATATATATATATATACTGTATATAATTTATACAATTTTATTAATAATTATTTATTAATAATTATTTTTCATTAAATTTAGGTTTTCTTTTAAATTTAAATAAAAATATAATTAGTAATAAATAATTATTCATAAAATTATATTTATTTAATCATACTAAATGATATATAAATATACAGTATAAAGCCTATTTTAGACCTGAACAGTTTTTCATGAGATGTCCGTGCTCGGTTTGCAAGCACTGTTAAAAGCAGTGCCCCTTATGGACCAGAAATGAGGTGTAATAACACATGTGCACGAATACAGCTGTTCACCAACCTTCTCATCCTCTCTGTATTCCAGTCGTGAGGAATGATGGGCCATACACAGTACTGTGATCACAAAATACAGCAGAGCAAAGATGCTGTGCAGCCACAGAAATATATTCCTAATGCACAAAGAAAAAAAAGTGATCAAGATCATGCCAACAACTTCATACACAACAAGGCTATATGCTTTTCAGGTCTATATTCATCATAAAAAAACAAACTTACTGTGCGGGGACATTAACCACTGTTGTTCGGCCGAAATTCTGTGGGCTGTCTCCTGAAAAGCATAGAAATAAACAACTTGTGTAACATTTCATGCTCTTCTCACCTACCAGCAACAAAAATAAAACTCTGAAAGTAATTTGAGGCCTGTGTGGTACAGCGCAAACTGAATGTGGAATAAAACACTCTACACCCGAATCATTATGCTTAAGGTTTGGTTGCTATGACAAATTTGTGAATGTGCCGGTTTATTTCACAAATACAGTGTCAAATTGTTGCATAGAGATGACAGTAAGCGTCAAAACCCCCACCCTGTTTTAACCAGCGAAGCTGAACCACAAACTGGTCTACCACACATCCACATTTAACACTTTTAGAGGACCGCAGTAAACTTCTGCCACCAAGGTCATATGAAAGTCATATGAAAAGTGTATTGAAGGTCTGAAAACAACAAGAGGTGGTGGCTTTTCACAATGCTCTTCTTGTGGTGTGGAAAGTCAAGGCCTTTCCCATATTTAACTTGGCCCTTCTAACCCTCTATCGTGCCTCCCAACCATCTTCAAACACTGTAGGGTGGTCTGAATTATGTTTTTACACACGTCCACTAATGGAGGGTTAAGACTGAACTCTTCTACATCTTCAAGAGTTTTCCCAGGCTTTTCATAAAGTCATTCATCGACAGGCCCACACGGAATCTGCATCCGCAAAACCAGACGCAAATGTTACACGTTCTGCAAGCTTTGTGCCTTTTTTAAATTGTAGAACTTTCAGCTACATTTAATACATTTTAGCATGTTAAAATACATTCTGCAGAATTCCCTCCAAGTCAATACAGAAAATGTACATTGCCGTCAAAAGATTGGGGTCGGTCAGATTTGTTGTTTTTGTCTCTTATGTTTACCAAAAATACAATAAAAACAGTGGTATACTTAAGTATTATTATAATTTAAAATAACTGTTCCAATTTTGATACATTTTAAAATATAATTTATTCCTGTGATGGCAAAGCTGAATTTTCAGGAGCCATTTCTCCAGTCTTCAGCGTCACATGATCCTTCAGAAATCATCTAATATGCTGCTTTGCTTCTCAAGAAACTGTTCTTATTATTATCAATGTTAAAAACAGTTAGGCCATTATTTTGTTGGGCACCGGACTTCAAGATTCTTTGAGGAATAGAAAGTTCAAAAGAACAGCATTTATTCAAAATAAAAATTTATACTGACCTCAAACTTTTGAACAGATTTTTAGGATTAAAAAAAACATCTCATATTTACTGAAATATTAACGGATAAGTGTATTAATTAAGGTTAATTTCTATGCCATTAGCAGCAATCAAAAGAAATTATGTTTTTTCTTAACTTATTTTTTTTAATAAAGTGCCAAATGTTAAGACATTTAACTGTATTTAAAATAACAATTTAGATAATAGCTGCGCCCCTTGCTGAATTAAACATTACACATAATAAAAAAAAGATGTAGAATATACTGTTTGAAATGATTATATGTGATTGTGATATTACTGTTGTTAAATATTACTGTTTGAAAAAGAAACGGTTTCTGTTTCACATATTATTTTGGACGGAAAAAGTAAAATAGTAGACAGCAGGCAGTACTCCATTCTGAACATAGTCAATGTTTTAAAAGAACAACAGATCCATTTCTTACACACAGGAATCAACCTGTGAATGTTTTACTCAAAGGAGTAAAGAAAGTATTTATTTTTCATATTTTATTTTCCTTTTAAAATGTGCATTAGATAAATTTCAGAGTATGCCGTCATGCAATTAAGCATTTTTTCTTTAACGTAATTGCAGGTCATGTGGGCCAAATTCTTTCGTAGAAAGAAATTCTAACACTAACAATCTGTCAAAACTAATTCATGAGATTATTCTAAAGAGTCTTTTTTAGGTGCAAGCACACTGATGAATTAAGGTGTAATGTTGATGTAATGTTGTTTTAAAGTTTACTGCCTTTTCCTGGATACCAAACGTGTTGTGTCTGTTGTCATGAATCCTTTATGGCTGAGCACTACTAGAGTAAATAGTAACCAAGCAGTTATGGATCTGGTGGAGGTACCGAGGAGGTTCCCAGAGAGGTTGACAGGCAAGATGATGGTGAGCGACAGCAAACACACCACCATCATGAGCAGGATGATGTGACGCTGGAAAGACAGGTACGTGACCGCATCAATGCCACATTTACTGCGGATCTCTTCATCCCTACGGGAAGAATAAGGACAAAAAAGTCTATTTAAAAAAAGCCTATTTACAATAGTTTTTTTTTTTTTTATTATTTGGCAGACACATTTATACAAAATAAACTAATATATGCATCAATATGTGGGTCAACAACTTAATGCACATTTTTAAAATCCTGTCCATTATACAAAAATACAAAGAACATGCAGTTCAAACATACAAATCATTTAACTTTCAACTGTCCTGATGTTGTAATGAAGAAAAAAGCCAAGTAATTTAAAAGAAAGAAAGAAAAAGAAAGAAAGAAAGAAAGAAAGAAAGAAAGAAAGAAAGAAAGAAAGAAAGAAAGAAAGAAAGAAAGAAAGAAAGAAAAAGAAAGAAAGAAAAAAGAACACTACTTTGGATTTTGGCATCTTCTGTTATTGTGGTTCAACCAACATGCAGACAAACCAAACAAAACAAAACAAAACAAAACAAAACAAAACAAAACGCAAAGCAAAGCAAAGCAAAGCAAAGCAAAGCAAAACAAAACAAATAATAAGTAATTAATAATTCATGATATTTGTAAAGCATAATTTTTACACAAAAAATATATTTACATTTTTTTTGGAAAATAATGTGTTTTCTCACATAGAAAATGTTTTCATACTTTTATTACTTTATGGTTCCAGTACACTACATGACATTTTAGAATCAGTAAATTGAGGCTTACCTTGAAAATCAGACTACTATTCAAATGTTTGTGGTCAGTATGCTGTTATTTTTTAAACTTTCTATTCATCAAAGAATCCTGAAAAAATGTATCACAATTTTCACAAAAACATTCAACAGCTGTTTCCAACATTAGAATAATAAGAAATGTTTTTTTAGCACCAAATCAGCATATTAAAATAATTTCTGAAGGATCATGTGACGCTTAAGACTGAATAATGGCTGCTGAAAATTCAGCTTTGCCATCAAAAGAATAAATCATATTTTACAACGTTTCAAAAGTTGTAATAATATTTAAAAATAGGACTGTTTTTACTGTATTTCTGATGAACATAAAAGACAAAAACATTTAGAAATCTTACCGACCCCAAACGTTTGAATGGTAGTGTATATTCAAGTTTTTCAAAACCACATAAAACCAACATGACATTCTTATGTTGGTTTTATGTAGTTTTGAAAAACTTGATGAGAACAAACATGTGGCACATGTTTTAAACTAGATTTTTTTCTTTCCTTGTAAAAGATTTTTCATTTTTTAAATCATGAGCATATTGACCCATGGGCATTCTCTAAGAATCAAACCTATGACTATGGTTTTTCTAGATCTGCACTAGTTAAACTAAACAGCAAACACAGTCTCTTTGAGAATTTTCAGTGTGTTTCCAATGAATCATTGACTTCGGTCAATAATATATATGTGGTGGCCTTTTTAAAAGACCACACAAATACATGAGGGTGTTGGGGGCTATTATGATTACAAGGAGCCCTCACACACACACACACACACACACACACACCCCTCCATCCTCGCCTCACACAGAGCAAGGAAACTCTCAGCGTGGCCTCTCGGTCGCCGGGGAGTTCAAGAAGCTTTTAAGGGAACCAGCTAAATATGGCACCAACATGCCATTTGAGTCGTCCAAATAACATCTCTGCAACCGTGGAGACAGACTAGCGGCTGGTTTACGGTTCTGAAAGGCTTTTGAGCGTGCCCAGACGTTAAACGTGCTGGTCCACCTTCACCCTGTGTTTTCCTTTCTTAATGAGATATAACATGAGCAAACAGGACGCTGGCTGATGACATCACCATGCATTTCTTGCACACTTACTTCATGTGGTACAGAGATGTGAGCCAGGAACAGAAGCCCTATAAAGAGAGGGAGGGAAGACAACGGTGTCATAAAAAGGTCTGGCATATAAAAAAAGAGCGCGTCTGGCTAGCATAGCATCTGTCAGAATCATTTGTCCTTTAAGTGAACGCGGATAGCGTAACAAGTGGAAAAAGCCATGCGAATGCATGCAATATCTTTAACGTGGCTGTGATGTCTTGAACTGTCATTGCACATAAAACGCAAGGAGACAGAGTGAGGTCAGAATATAAAAGGACAGATAGTGTACATAAAAGAAAATAGCGTCTAAGTGCACAGGCTATTTTATATGACATCAGCCCTGGGGCGACGCTCCGTAATAATCCACGTCAACAGATTGAACTTTGTTTGTGCCTCTGTATGTCTTTACGTTTCAGCGGTAGTAAATTCGCATCACTGTGAATATGATAGTGACATTAAAAACACAATCTATTTATTAGTTGTACTCATGTTTTTGTTTCTAGGCAGGGGTGTCGTTGATAAAGACAAGGCCCTGTGGGTTTTTGCACTGCCAAATGTCGTAAATTCAAGCAAAGATTCTGTTTCTGCATGATCAAACATTTCTTAAATGTCTGTGATGTTGTTTGTTGCTTTGTCTCTTCCTTCTTTTACAAAAGGTTCTTACCATGTCCTTGGTCTCTGAGTCTGATGGGCTGGATTCTGACGGGGTTTTCTCTTTCTCACTTTGTTCTCCATAGAATAGTGATGTCAAGCTATAGAACAAAGACAAACAATAAAATTGGCAGGTAACACTTAAAAAAAAATACTAAAAAATTCTATGAGCTCTATGTAGGATTTTACTAGACTGAGGCAAGTTATCACAGTTTTTACTACATGTTTTTTAAGATGGGTATATTTTGTATGTTATAAATAGTATTAATACTTTAAATGTTAATATCAAAAATTAATAATATTAAATGTTTCTCATAAAGTACTAACCCTTGGCTACAAAAAAGCTATTGAATATTTTCCATAACTGCCCAAGAACAAGATACAGTTAATTTAACACACACAATAACATATTGTTTGAAATATAAACTTGCATCAAAATTCAAAAGCCAACATCTATATTTCTATATTAATGTATTATATGCTATTTAATAGCTTTTCAGCAAAAATAAAAAGTAGAGCAACTGGAACACAAAACTAAAATGTAAAAGACAACATTCAAAATGTAATTTAATTAATCCTATAATTTACAAGCTATAAAGCACTTGTGATAACTTGCCACGACCTGATGTTTACTTTCATCCTGTGAACTCATCTTGTGAACATTTCAGTTAAAACCTACCTTCATTTTACAGTATAGTAGTTGAATGTGTGCTTTTATACTTGTTAATTTGGTTAACACTTTATTACTAGCATATTGGCTGTTTATTAGTACTTATAAAGCACATATTAATGCCTTAATCTGTATGACCATATTTTAGATCCCTTAAACCTACCCAATACCTTAACATAACTTCAACAACTACCTTAGTACGCAGCAAGTTAGGAGTTTATTGAGGAAAAACTCTTGGTTAACAGTGAATATGAGTTCCATAATCTGAAGTGTTACCCAGATAACCACATATAAAACAACCATTTAAGCAAATTAACATTTGATTCAAAACTAAGATAATAAGATATAACCCTTGTGACAACTAGCCATAGTCTTCTGTAAATAGAGTATGTTTTTAGTCCCATCACTGGATGAAGCCTTCACCCCTCTCAAGCTTCCATCAGTGATAGGCCTGAAAGCATTTTTTCAGAGTCTTAACTCACTGCCAGATCCAAAACTAGACTCAAGAAAATTGCAAGCATTTCCACCCAGCTCTATTATAAGCGATGAAAAGGAGCAGGTGAAATTCTAGTGTATACAAATGTGAAAATGTTATTTCTTTGAAAGCCAGAGCTTTCTCTGTGGCCTGATGCAATGCTTTGCAAATATACTCACTAAGGATCAGCTGCACATTCACATAAACAAAGACTTTAATGCTACATGCTGATGCAGAAGAAAGCAGCGCTGCTGCAACAGAAGTCTTAAGACTTATGATCGAATTCCACCCACTTGCTCCCACAGGGATACTGTGTGTGTGTGTGTGTGAGCTGAAATTTCTTTAATAATTTTTTTTTTCAAGAAACAGGTCTCTTGAAAATACGAGCAAAATACAAATGAAATGGAATTTAAAATGAAATGCAGAAGAAGAACAAATTACAAAATGTGTGTGTAGATATATATATATATATATATATATATATATATATATATATATATATATAATGTATGTATGTACTGTATGTATGTATGTATGTATGTATATATATATATATATATATATATATATATATAAGGAATAACTGACAATGGGCCATTGAATTATTAGAAAATAATGCACACCTGAGGTGGTAATGTGGCTACAATGTGAGGCTCTGTTGTATAAATACATACAGTTTATATTGTTTATTTATATATTAGATAATATATAACAATCACCAAATAATCAGACCAATAATATAACATCATGATCCAAATTGTCCAGTGTAACCAGCAGGTGGCACCAGGATCTCACACTGACCTGCTAAGCATTCAGTTCACTCAACCACCACACACAGTTGCTCTTTAGATCTTAATGCATTCTTCAAACAGTCAACAATTCTGAGATGATACCTGTCATTTTCCATAAGCAGAGCCAGGCGGCCGTAGTCCCACGCTGCCTTCCTCAAACAGGAGAAGATCAGAAGCAGGAACTAAAATACAGAGACACCAAACCAGTTATATCAGCATACATATTGTTTTTAGAGTGGCCTTAATAAAAACATGCTCCCCAAAAAAAAACGTAATGTACAGGGAAACTGTTAGTAAATGATGTGCACAGTGAACCTGATCTAATGCTCATATAGAGAATGCGAATAATCCAGAATATACCCAGAAGTCACTGTGTC
Source organism: Spinibarbus caldwelli (assembly GCA_039654775.1). Classification (NCBI taxonomy): domain Eukaryota; kingdom Metazoa; phylum Chordata; class Actinopteri; order Cypriniformes; family Cyprinidae; genus Spinibarbus; species Spinibarbus caldwelli. The sequence goes on from CM077250.1 coordinate 23,719,789, forward strand.
ACTTTAAATGCGTGTCAAAGCTATTGATATAAATAGAGTAAGAACTATTTGTGTAAGCAAGCACTTATACTCACTAGACCCCTGGCCAGCAGTAATAATTAGCCATTTCTTTGTCCGCAGAGAGACGAGGTGAGTGGTTGTCTTGGAAACTAACAGACAGTGAGGTCTGCATGCACACTTGTGTTCATAATGACTCCGGAAGGAAGAGTCAACGACAAGACAACTTAAAACACTGACTGCTGGGAAGCTACAGGTCTCTATTGAGCTTCCTAGGTTGCTGGAAAGCAACTTGTTCTTAAAGGTGAAGCATGTCATTTCTGGCCCAGAAATGTCACCAAAAAGAACTGAAAAAAAAAAAAAAAACACTCCTGCTGTTTATAATTTACATAATCGATTCATTCTTTTGAGTCTGGCGGTTTCAATACATCGGTTGATGCACTTTACAAAATTCATTCTCAAAATAATCTGATTTGGTTGTCGAGTTGAATTCAAATGTGTATATACTACTGTTCAAAAGTTTGGGGTCAGTAAGATAAAAAAAAATAAAATAATAATAATTTTAATAAGCAAACGTATTGAATTGCTCAAAAGTGACAGTAAAGACATTGTTTCAAAAAACTTCTATTTCCAATAAATACTGTTCTTTTGAATTTTGTTAAAAAAAGAATTCTGAAATGTTGACATTTTGTACTTTTCAATAAAAATATTAAGCACCACAACTGTTTTCATCACTGATAATAATAAGAAATGTTTCTTAAGCTCCAAATCAGTTATTGAGCTATTTTAAATTGTAATAATATTTCACAGTACTGTATTTTTTATCAAATAAATGCAGCCTTGGAGAGCATAAGAGACCTAATTGAAAAACATAAAAAAAACACAGACTCCAAACTTTTGAACTTAATTTTGAATATGGGTGTAGTGGGACTTTAGAGCTAAATTTGTAACGCAAGCTATATTTTTTTCTTTTGATTTTAGGGTGAAATATGACTTCCCACATAACACACATACATCTGCAAGATGTCTGTTAAAGATTATTTCATCTGGATAGCATCTGCTGTGTACAAACATCTGATAAACGTCTTTAAGATGTCAGTTTTACATACATTCTAAATCAAAAACATTTTATATACATTTTTTTTTAAGATTTATTTTTGTAATTTTGCCTTTATTAAGATAGGATAGTGTATAATAGACAGGAAGCAAAGTGGGAGAAAGGTGGAGGGATCAGGAAAGATCCTCGAGCCGGGATTCGAACCCGGGACGCCCATAGCGCAATGGCGTTATATGTCGGCGTTATACATCTTGCACAGACTGAACGCTTAATCAGTAAATCAAGAAAGTAAATTCATGCCATGCAACTGCAGCTAAACAATGCTGTAGAACTTTTTAAATATGTTGTACCAGCCACAGAACGACGTTGATGGCGAGGACGGTGGGGACTCCTCCGAAAGGCAGGCCCTGCAGGACGCTGCTGCGGGAGTGAGAGCGATAACATCTCTCCGCTGTGCTGTTCTCCTCCATCAGTGAGCCCAGGAAACTCCTCACATCCAGCTCCTCCACAGGACTGCCACCGCCTGTGGGCCAGGACTCAAACACCGGCTGAGCTGTACCCCACAGGTCAAAGCGCACCGCCATGGCAGTGGCACGGTTCTCAGGAAGCGCTTCGAACGTCAAAGCATCACTGAAGAGAGACAACAGGAGACAAAAAAAATGAATCGGGTGAAAAGTTTGAAAAGATAACATTGAATATACTCAAATGATGACGTAAACTACAAAATTAGTCAATCTGGAAACATAAAACAGCCTCAGAGACTTATTGAACATCTCAGTTAAGGAGAAATATTAGAGTTCATATCGGTGTTACATTAAAAACATTAGATTAAAAATACATTAAAGCTAAAGAGAAATGTTCAAAACTTCAGCAAAAAAAACTAGTAAAAATAAATTAAAAGTGAAAATATAAACTAAAATCTCATTTAAAGTATTAATAAATAATATCATATTATATAAATAGTCCTAAAATAACATCTTCATATAGAGATCTCTGACTTTTGATCACAGACTTTGGCATTTTGGCAAATCAGGGCACAGTCTGAGACACTGTTCAGATCTTTTGTGAAACTGGTGAGATTACTGGGGTCTTCTATCAGAAAGAAAAGATTTAAACAAAAGTCTCCGTTTAACCACATGCAGTCTAGAAGAAAGAGTAGAGATGAAAAAAGAGCAATTTCTTTTTTTTTGTTTTGTTTTCGTTTTTACCCTCAGGAAGATTCCATTTCATCAGCTACTCCCATAGGTTAAGTGTGTATAAAGCAGGGGTTATCTTAGCCTTCTCCTGGCCATGTAATAGGCCATATAATCATATCAACAGGGAATTCAAATTGCTGTTCCAGAAAAACGTTGCCCGTGACTGTCGATCTACGATCACATTCCCATCTTTAAACCAAAACATAATTGATAGTGAGAAGGGAACTGATTCTAGCTTAAAAGTGCTGTGAGTGTAAGAAAGTGATAAATAAATGTACCATTTTAAAATTATTATTTAGTACTACTACTACTACTAATAGTAATAATTTTAAAATATTGTCCAAATATGTAAAATAATGTTTGTACATCACTGTTCAAACATTTGGAGTCAGTAAGATTTTTTTTTTAAAATAATTTAATACTTTTTAATAATTAATAATTACATTAAATTAAATGTGATCACAACTGCATCAAAATGCAGTAAAATTTCCTAAAAAATATATTAAGCAGAACAATTGCTATTTACATTTTAAGATACAGTATATTAAAACAGAAAAGAGATATTTTATAATAATATTTAAATGATAATGGTATTTCAAAGTATTATGAACTGTTTACTGCATTTATGATCAAATAAATGCAGACTTGGTCAGCATAAGAGACTTTTTTCAAAAACATTAAAAATCTTACCAATCCCCCAAAAAAGATATCTAATCAATTTGATTCACAAAACTATGAACTACAAAACTGTGCCCTATTAACTGTCTAATTTAGTTTTTTCCTGGATACTGAGTTTTATGATGTAATACAAATTTGTTATCAAAAACAGTGGAAATCACATGAAGGTAATCTTTTAAAAAGTATTCAAATGTAATTTGGCAAACAAACTGCTACACAGCAGAGGTTTACTGTTTACATTAAAACAAGGATGAAAAATATTGTGATATTGCTTAAAAATAATGTTGAATAATGTCAATGTAAATTGTATTGTTATTGTTGTTATTATTTTTGTCGCTTTGAGAATATATTCTACTGAACAATAGTAATATATTTCTGTCACAATTTCTTAAAGATATTCTTTTTTGGAGAGTTGTAGCGAAGGCATTTGAGTTTCTGTGTTTTATCAAATGAAATGGTGAAATGCTTGTGAAGTGACTCTCAGAGCAGCTCTGGAGATGAAGTTTACGTGGAGCATCTTCATATAATAAAATATTGAAAACAAGAGTATGTGTGAAATAGATGAAACTGCATGAGACACAGAACATGCAGACATTTTACGCTTTAATATTCACAGACACTAGTCCATATCACAGTTTGAGTGTAAAACCCTACTTTTCATTTATTAATCCAAAATCCTGACATTCTGCATTATAGGCCTATAGTACGTTCAGTTGTTATAACTGGATTCCACAATTTCTTCCACATATCCAGCACTATGAAAATCATAGGACTTTATATTATCTTTCTGAGGTACTCCGGTTCAAACAGTTCAAGCATTGTGCAAATTGGTGCTAGCTATGGTGAAATCTGAACAAACATTTCTAAACCTTTAAACAAACATTAGAGCAGCTCGAAGCACTGCTTTCATTCAGTTTAACAGATGTGTTTCGATTACTTTTATGAATATTGCCCTCAAGCACATAACAGGAACACACAAACTAGCTCACTGGTTGTTTGTTGATACCGGTATTACAGATAATGCTGTGCCTTTAACTGCTGGTTGCCATAGTAATTACAAACCATCTCCCAACTCACACATAGACTGAGCCACTTTACATCGGTCAGTTAATCCCCATAAAATCACTTTAAGATGCTACATCATCCTCAAGTCATGCAGCAACACATTGACTCTAACACGTCTAATCTTTGAAATATCCACAGATTAAACATGCAGTTTAACAACAGCAAGTGTGTGTGTGTGTGTGTGTGTGTGTGTGTGTTCCTATTACCTATCATCAAAATTGTTAAGAGAATGAGAGAGAGAGAGGCAACAGAAGGTAATGTTTGTTATGATGCTGTCATTTCCTGTTGTATGTAATGTCAATCAGATGGCCACCTAAAATAAAACCAAAACACACAATGAATCAGAATCAGAAAAATTTCACACAACAAAACCTTATTATGTTGGCTTGAGATGATTTAAACTCTCAGAAAAAAGGTACAAAAGCTGTCACTGGGACGGTATCTTTTCAAAAGGTACATCTTTGTATCTAAAGGGCCCATATTAGTACCTTAAAGGGCAGCTATTATGCAAAATCCACTTTTACATGGTGTTTGGACATAAATGTGTGTTGGCAGTGTGTGTTATATGCAATGCAGAGAGACCTATAAGCGACGCCCTCTTTTGGAGACGGGGCGGGAATATGCAGCTCATTTGCATTTAAAGCCATACACTTTAGACACACCCCAAAAAATGACATTTTCCAGCTGTTATAATAAATGCAACAACTAGCAACAACTAAAAAATATTAGCTATGTGCTAAAAATGCTAAAAACATATTAGCTGTTTGAAACATTTAACGCTTTCTCAAGCCAACTTAAGAGTTTGTCCCAACAAATATACGCTCTAGTTCTGTTATGGTACTGTGAAAATAAAATTCATGAAATAAATCCCATCATAATAACAAGATCATATAAATTTAATCAATTCTGTCTCAACATTTTTTTTTTTTTTGTATGTTTACCGATTTAAAGGGGTCATCGGATGCTACATGCACTTTTACAAGTTGTTTGAACTGAAATGTGTGTTGGCAGTGTGTGTACACAACCACCCTATAATGATAAAGATCCACCCAGTGCTTTTTTTTTTTTTTTTTTTAATCTCGTTAAATCATTTCCCCTTTCTTATATCAAGCCATTCTCAGATGCCTGTCTGTGTGACCTCAGAAAACGTCTGTGTGACGTTTCTGTGTTTTAGAAAGTGAGAGGCCACTCCAGATCATTCTGTGCTGGTATCAGGTCACAGACTCCTGTATCCTGTACACAAACTTTCTCCTTCTTCTTCCTCCAGTCAAACAGTCATACGATAACTAACTTCACCACTACAACACACATGCCACCCAGCATCTGGTTCTTGTATATACAGACGCAAATGCTAATAGATTCTGAAATTGAACTTCAAGTTCACAGAATATACACTGCTCAAAAAATTTAAGGAACACTTTGAAAACACATCAGATCTCAATGGGGAAAAATATCATGCTGGATATCTATACTGATATGAACTGGGTAATGTGTTAGGAATGAAAGGATACCACATCATTTAATAGAAATGAAAATTATCAACCTACAGAGTGCTGAATTCAAAGACACCCCAAAAATCAAAGTGAAAAAGATGAAGCAGCAGGCTAGTCCATTTTACTGAAATTTCATTGCAGCAACTCAAAATGGTACTCAGTAGTTTGTATTAGGGCTGTGCGATATGGACAAAAAAAACCTATTGCGATTTCTTTGATCAATTTTGCAATTTCAATTTTAATCACAATTTTGACACACACAGACATGCTTTACAGTCATAAATGCATTCAGTGTGAATTTGAACATATTTCCAAAAGAAAACCAATTAGAGCTTTATCAAAAAGCTGTAACATGTCTCTAGAACAGACATAAGGCAAAATAATCACTAAGTAAAGGTGTAACAAAATGTCTCTAGAACAGACATATGGCAAGAAAAAAATAAAAATAAAAAATCCTGTGTCCAGGGATTTATTTTTTTTTGCCATGCATTGGTCATAGAGCTCTTTGTGGCGCTGCCTCAGGTGTTGAAATAGATTTGTTGCGCCAGGTTCACACGTACTCCGTCTGCAGTGCGTATACAGAATGTGTATGCGGTGCAGAAGCAGCACGGACTCATTTTAAATTTGCACAGGACGTGTTTGCAGTCCACTCCTGATCCGCGGCTGTTTGCTACAAACACAACATTTATCCATTATTTTGATTTCAAATCCAAACGTTGTTACTGAAAATGCTTTTTCAGCATTGTGATTTTCTTTTATCACAGTACAGTAATACAATCTTTCATAGACATATTCACGTTTAAACTCAATAAATATACCTTTTTCCTAGGGGGTTTTCCTACCTCCACGAGCGCCATCTATTATTGCCTTGTTTATCTAAAAGTGCACTTTTCCTTGTTTTAAATATAGCCAAAAAGCCATATGTATGCATGTTACAGAACAGAGATCAGAGATGACAGGTAAGTCAGTACAGCAGGTTTATTAAAGCCGGGAACAAAACAGGAGTTCAGGTAAGTTCAGAATTCAACATAACATCATTACTTAATGGAGAAACTGGGAAAGTAAACAGTCTTTCTTTATCCACAGGTAACTCAAACTAAATGCAGCTTCCTAGACATCAGGCACAAACTTAGGTGAACAGAAAGTCTTTCAGAATAGCTCGTTGGTCTTCACGATAACTTGGATTAATGTTCCTTTTCCAGGTACGAGGGCTCTGAGAGCGGACAGACAGAGGATTCACTGGAAGGGACATGATGATTCCGGTGAGTAGAGCTGGTGAGGAATGAGGGAAGTGTGTCCCATAACATGTAGGGGTTACCAACGATGAGACCAGACAATAAGGGAGCAGAAGGTGACTGCTTTTATATGGTGGGTAATGAGGTGAATGGTGGCAGGTGTGCTGATTGGGGATCAGGTGCAGGTGTGAAGCAGGCGGGATACTGGGAAATGGAGTCTGTAACGTGGTTTAGTGACTGGGCTGGTGACAGGGCTGTGACAGTGCATTTATGGTGTAATTACTACATTTCCGTGTCAATCCATGTTCATTTTTACCGCGAACAATGCACTGTCACTTTAATTCAGCGTGTGCAGCCCAGCAAAAATAGACTCTGTGCGAAAATGATCACTGCATGACTGCTGCAGACACACCGCTCCTGGAACGCACTGCCAGTGTTCTGACAGTTTGTGATATCCACTCAGATTGTGCTACCTCCCATTAAACAGATTGGTAGCACAAATCAATAGCGAAAAATACTGCCCATCAGATTGTGCCCACCAGCATCTTATTCATGTGATTTGAGGCTTTTTTTTTAAATGTCCATAACTACCCCTACCCTAAACCTACCCACCCCACCCTACCCTTAACCTAAACTTACTCTTAAAACAATGCAAATATAATTTTGGTAGCACAATCTGATAGGTAGCATGTTTCGTCGGTACACCGGACCACAACCGCATGCATTTTGAACGCTCTGAACCATTACCATGTGCACGGAAAAAATACGCAGTATACACAGAGTATGTGTGAATTGTGAGTTTTTGACAATTTCGATTAATCGCACAGCCCTAGTTTGTATGGCCCCCACGTGCTTGTATGCATGCCTGACAACGTCGGGGCATGCACCTAATGAGACAACGGATGGTGTCCTGGGGTATTTCCTCCCAGATCTGGACCAGGGCATCACTGAGCTCCTGGACAGTCTGAGGTGCAACCTGGCGGTGTTGGATGTACCGAAACATAATGTCCCAAAGGTGTTCTATTGGATTTAAGTCAGGCGAGCATGGGGTCCATTCAATGGTATCAATTCCTTCATCCTCCAGGAACTGCCTGCATACTCTTGCCACATGAGGCCGGGCATTGTCGTGCACCAGGAAGAACCAAGAACCCACTGCACCAGGGTTGGATCTGACAATGGGTCCAAGGATTTCATTCCAATACCTAATGGCAGTCAGGGTGCCATTGTCTAGCCTGTGGAGGTCTGTGCGTCCCTCCATGGACATGCCTCCCCAGACCATCACTGACCCACCACCAAACCAGTCATGCTGAACGATGTTACAGGCAGCATAACGTTCTCCACGGCTTCTCCAAACCCTTTCACGTCTGTCACATGTGCTCAGGGTGAACCTGCTCTCATCTGTGAAAAGCACAGGGTGCCAGTGGCAGACCTGCCAATTCTGGTGTTTAATGGCAAAATGCCAATCGAGCTCCATGGTGCCGGGCAGTGAGCACAGAGCTCACTAGAGGATGTCGGGCCCTCAGGCCACCCTCATGAAGTCTGTTTCTGATTGCTTGGTCAGAGACATTCACACCAGTGGTCTGCTGGAGGTCATTTTGTAGGGCTCTGGCAGTGCTCATCCTGTTCCTCCTTGCACAAAGGAGCAGATACCGGTCCTGATAGGTTAAGTACCTTCTACAGCCCTGTCCAGCTCTCCTAGAGTAACTGCTTTCCTGGAATCTCCTACATGCTTTTGAGACTGTGCTGGGAGACACAGCAAACCTTCTGGCAATGGCACGTACTGATGTGCCATCCTGGAGGAGTTGGACTGCCTGTGCGACCTCTGTAGGGTCCAGGTATCGCCTCATGGTACCAGTAGTGACACTGACCCTAGCCAAATGCAAAACTAGTGAAAAACAGTCAGAAAAATGAGTAGGGAAAAAAATGTCAGTGGCCTCCACCTGTAAAATCATTCCTGTTTTGGGGGATCTTCTCATTATTGCCCATCTAGTGCACCTGTTGTTAATTTCATTAACATCAAAGCAGCTGAAACTGATTAACAACCCCCTCTGCTACTTAACTGACCAGATCAATATCCCAGGAGTTTAACTGACTTGATGCTATACTCTGATTTTTTTGAGCAGTGTATATGACTCATACTACATACTACAATTTAGACAACATTTCAAGTCCATTGATAATTTTATTTTTCAAAATAATTTTCTTTATAAATATTATACAATTTATTATACAATTTAAAACATAAAAAATAATATCCAATACAATATTGCAATAATTTTATATTAAATATATTAAAATTTGAATATCTTTACATTTAGCTAACAGTTAAGGTCCTTGCATACTGAGTCCGAAATTTTTGTATGTGTTTTTTTCGTATTCGTCATCCTAAAAATTCGTCATGCACAGAAACCTTGCACACTGAGTCCGATGCGTATTAATTAATCCGTTGTGTCAATCACGTTTACACACTGCCTCCAAAACTTTCGTCCGTCATAAAAAAAATTTGGATCAGGTTTGATTTTCTGCGTTTTCACATCCGTAGCACGCATTTTGATAGGAAAAGATGACGAATATGAAAAAACGGAAAAACGCAATGCGAAAATTTCGGACTCAGTGTGCAAGGACTTTTACAGTTACATAGCTCTTAAAATATAGTGATATTACTCAAGTACCACAAACCATGTTTACATTTAATTCACATGTAGTCATTTAGCAGACTCTTTTATCCAAAGTGACTTACAAATGAGGACAATGGAAGCAATCAAAATCAACAAAAGAGCAATGGTATGCAAGTGCTATAAGTCTCAGTTAGCTTGTTGTATTTATAATGTTTACATTGCAATATAAAGCTTGGTATCTAAATAGGGTTGTACAGCAAGCAAGAGTATGAAAAATATTGTTGATAGATAATAATGCAACATCCCATAATTCACTACTTTACTACTGTCAGCTTAAACAAAATAACCAATAGAACCCAAGTACGCTGCAGTGTCGCTGACAAAGATGAGTTCTTCCAATCGGACAGATGGTGCATAAATGGCTCTTTTGTTTTATTGTCTGACTCGCATCTTCTGGCCATGGGTTAGGGGAAAAAAACAAAACAGCCTATGCAGCACACATTCTGTCACAGGTTAAGGAATTATTAATATTACAAGTAAGCAATCCCTTCCACTAAACGTTCATACACATGGTATACTATATAATGCTGTACAACACAGAAATAAACAACATGCCTTACTAAAATACATTATTTAACATTATTTCACAAATAATATAAACCGTAATAGTGAAATAATGGGAGATAAACTATGTCATATTCCTCAAAATTAAGGGTCATCTCACTCTAATAGGTGTTTGTTTTGTAGTTTACTTGAAAAGACAATGAATAACAGAAGAAACACATAACCGTCTATAGTCCCATGGCTGTGGGGTGAGCAGCTGGAGATGCAAAGAGCTAAAGCCACCTGAGCTCCCGATGAAACGCTGAAAAATGACACAAAGACACCTCTCATGCGGCAGAGAGTCACTGGGTGTAAACCCAATGAGAGCTTTCTGGTTCAGTACAAACAGACCCTTCTTCAATGCTGCTCACAATCGCAAGGCAGTGCAAAGGAAATCATGATGTTCTTTACACTAAATAACTCAACATATGCTGAAGTTTGAAAATAGCAAAATAAAAATCACAATCGTAAATAAACAGCAATGTACCAGGATCATGCTCTGAAAACATTTGTGACAAAACGTGTTTTTTTAGCATTCCATGTAAAATACATACAGTGTATATTTGAATCCATACTTTAGGTCATACTACAATTTACAATCTTAAAAAAAGAACAAAAAAGAACTAAAAGAGTTTAGACTGAGTTTGAATTTAAGAAAATGTTTTATTTCCCCATGTCCACAAATGTCTGTCAACTACTGAACGAGCAACCTAATGAACAACTAAAAATATGTTTATTACAACACCATGCAGCCAGAATCATATGACAATATTTTCTTCTGTGGTGGACATTTTGAACACATTATTGCAAGGGGTTTTGTCCTCTTGATTTTTTCTCAGAGAACTTTGTTGAGAATTTTCCCCAAAAGGATGGTACAAAAAATTGCATACGCCAGTGCCATGTCGATATATGATGCACAAAATATTAGATTATCTTATATTGTTTTTTGTGTTTTTTTGTTTTTGTTGTTGTTGTTGATTTATATATATATACATATATATATATATATATATATATATATATATGAAGCCTTTGGGCCCGAAATTCAATATTAGATTGCCCTGACTTCTGAACCACAAGAACCAACTACAGTGCTTGTCCACACAGTAAAACCATTTGTCAGCTGAAGTCCCATTACCTGCTTGAGCAAGCACATGATCTTGAAGTATGTATGAAAAAAGGAGAAAGACCTGAGACAGCAAAAGGCAAGACATACATAATACTGTGAACTCTAATCAACTCATTTAATGAAACTTGTCAAATCAGAAGGATAAAGATAAAAGTGTTATGCCCCCATGAAACGACTAATGAATACCTTTAATAAAACAATATCAGAGTCTGATCGCTCTAGCAGGGAGATCAGTGAGTCATGATTCAACATGCTTTTATCCTCACAGTACTTCGTGTTGTGCTTGCATCTTTTACTACAAAGTCACTGAATGTAGGTTACATTTCTGTTTCCTCCAAATCAGCTCTCAGATCCTGAGGGCTCCTGAATACAAATGAGTCACAGCGTCATATTTCAGAATTCATTCTTATTGCATTCACTCAATGCATTAGAGGTGCAGGCTACTGCTAACAGCTTTCTTGTGGTTTTTAATTTGAGAAAAAAAATTACAAATGCATCTATAGCTTATTCAAGATTATTAAGCAATTATTAAGCAAATTAAGCAATTATTAATAAGCAATGAAGCATTCTATATTTTTAGAACTACAATTATATACAACAATTATATATATTATATATTATATAAGTATTATATATATATATATATATATATATATATACAATTATATATATATATATATATATATATATACAGTGGTGTGAAAAATTGTTGGCCCCCCTTCCTGATTTTTATTTTTTTTATTTGGCATGTTTGTCACACTTTAATGTTTCAGATCATCAAACAAATTTAAATATTAATCAAAGATAACACAAGTAAACATAAATTAAGTTTTTTATTATGAAGGGAAAACAAAATCCAAACCCACATGGCCCTGTGTGAAAAAGTGCTTGCCCCCTAAACCTAATAACTGGTTGGGCCACCCTTAGCAGCAACTACTGCAATCAAGCGTTTGCGATAACTTGCAATGAGTCTGTTACAGCGCTGTGGAGGAATTTGGTCCACTCATGTTTGCAGAATTGTTGTAATTCTGCCACATTGGAGGGTTTCCGAGCATGAACCGCCTTTTTAAGGTCATGCCACAGCATCTCAATAGGATTCAGGTCAGGACATTGACCAGGCCACTCCAAAGTCTTCATTTTGTTTTTCTTCAGCCATTCAGAGGTGGACTTTCTGGTGTGTTTTGGGTCATTGTCCTGCTGCAGAACCCAAGTTCGCTTCAGCTTGAGGTCACGAACAGATGGCCGGACATTGACCTTCAGGATTTTTTGGTAGACAGCAGAATTCATGGTTCCATTAATCACAGCAAGTCTTCCAGGTCCTGAAGCAGCAAAACAGCCCCAGACCATTACACTACCACCACCATATTTTACTCTTGGTATGATGTTCTTTTTCTGAAATGCTGTGTTACTTTTACGCCAGATGTAATGGGACACACACCTTCCAAAAGTTCAACTTTTGTCTCGTCAGTCCACAGAGTATTTTCCCAAAAGTCTTGGGGATCATCAAGATGTTTTCTGGCAAAACTGAGACGAGCCTTTATGTTCTTTTTGCTCAGCAGCGGTTTTCGTCTTGGAACTCTGCCATGCAGGCCATTTTTGCCCAGTCTCTTTCTTAAGGTGGAGTCATGAACACTGACCTTAACTGAGGCAAGTGAGGCCTGCAGTTCTTTGGATGTTGTTCTGGGGTCTTTTGTGACCTCTTGGATGAGTCGTCGCTGCGCTCTTGGGGTAATTTTGGTCGGCCGGCCACTCCTGGGAAGGTTCACCACTGTTCCATATTTTCGCCATTTGTGGATAATGGCTCTCACTGTGGTTCGCTGGAGTCCCAAAGCTTTAGAAATGGCTTTATAACCTTTTCCAGACTGATAGATCTCAATTACTTTCTTTCTCATTTGTTCCTGAATTTCTTTGGATCTCAACATGATGTGTAGCTTTTGAGGATCTTTTGGTCTACTTCACTTTGTCAGGCAGGTCCTATTTAAGTGATTTCTTGATTGCGAACAGGTGTGGCAGTAATCAGGCCTGGGTGTGGCTAGAAAAACTGAACTCAGGTGTGATAAACCACAGTTATGTTTTAATTTAAATTTGTTTGATGATCTGAAACATTAAAGTGTGACAAACATGCAAAAAAATCAGGAAGGGGGCCAACAATTTTTCACACCACTGTATATATATATATATATATATATATATATGTATATATATGTATATATATGTATATATATATATATATATATGTATATATATATATATATATATATATATATAGGAAAAAATAATTTTGTGAAATATTATTACAATTTTAAATATTGATGCAAAACTGAATTTTAATTCGATTTTAAATAAATGCTGATCTTTTTATTTACCAAAGAATCCTGAAAAAAATATCACAGATAGTATCAGAAAAAAAAGCAGCACATCTGTTTCCAACAATAAATCAGCATATTAGAATGATTTCTGAAGGATCAAATTCAGCTTTATATAACAGGAATAAAATATATTTTATTTTTATTTTATTAGTACATTAAAATAGAAACTGTTATTTTAAATTGTAATAATATTTCACAATTTTACCCCTTTTTTCTGTATTTTTGATCAAATAAATCGAGTGTCTATTTATACTAAGTGCAAATAGCCCGCCTTGTTGGCAGAGGCTATTTACACTAACTCCACCCACGAACGTGTGATTGGGATAGTCAACATTGCAAATGACGGCTAACTGTTGTCAGCTCCAGAGGTGCAGATGATAAAACGTGTGTCGTACTCATTTTGACGCGATCGACCAGGGTTCGAAATCTGTCTTTTGGTGAACTTTTTTTCTCCCTTTTCAAATTTCAAATCACATCAGAAAAGCATTTATTTTCAATAAATATGAAGGAAATAATCAAAAAGTTGAAAATAAAGTATTGGGTAGGGTTAGGGTAGGTGTAGGGAGGGTTTTATTGTCCCAGTAAGGTGGCATCCATTTAATAATATGAATTAAAATTAAAATTTACGCTCAATAAGTTATTATTGCATACTGTTTTATAATGTACTACAATATGAGGTGCAGATAATTGCCACTATTTGCAATAAGTAGTATAAATAGCAGAAAATCCTGCCATTTTAACAGTGTAAATAGAATCTATAGCTATTTACACTTAGTGCAAATAGCCGCTACCTCAAATAAATGCAGCCTTGATGAGCATAAGAAACTTCTTTAAAAACATTAAAAATTTCTGATATATGTATATATTTGTGTGTCTGTGTGTTATTAATATATATTACTAAAAATATAAAAATAAAAATATAAAAAATATTTGAAAAATATAAAAAATTATGCTAATCTACATATGTTTTCTTTCAATAATCTATTTTTAAATAAGAATGTATATATTAATTCCATTTAACTGTATTTTTGAATACATTTTTAGATTTAAAAAAGTCTAATTTCATCACTGACTTACTGAAAATCCCTGCAAGGCAGGAAATATTGCATTACTTTTCCCACTCATACTTCAGACGTGAATCCCTTGGCTTGATTCGCTGTGACTGAAAGGATAGATTAGCCACAGAATATCCAGGGAGCATCCTGCCAAGATGAAAGAAGCCCTCCTCTAGACACCCCACCATCCATAACTCACATTATCATCAATCTAGAGGTCCTAAAGCCCACAGTCCTGAAGCAGACTTGGTGACATAATGAATCTACCACATGACAAAGCCTTGCTGCAATTAAATATGCCTTTAAGTTAAGAACAATCTAATAAAAGCTGCTGTTATGCAATGAGGAATGAGTGGCAGATAACAATTATAGTAATATAGATATGAATTATTGTAGTATAGCAATTATAGTTTTTCTTAGGGTCTCCAAGGTGTTCTGAGTGTTTGTAACATGTTTCTAAGCAGTTGCTAGGTGGCTTCTATAGCCTACTGTGTGTCCGTGTCCACAGCACAAATGCTGCTGAGCATCAATGTTTAAAGCCGTGTTACAATTCACAGGGTCCCTACGCAGTTTCACAGCTCCCTACAAACTCAGCATGGGGTGTCTGTAGAAGTTCACTTCACTTGATAATATTTGTTCCTTTGGAATGCCCTGCTACATCATCAAACACAGATGACGCTTGAATCACGCAGATTCTAGGTGCCCGATATGGAAATTATTGTAAAATGCATAGTATTTAAAAGCCTGATAAATAACAGTTGTGATGTATAATGTGAAAACAAGTGTGATTTGGTTCATTTAAAATATTTAAGGGGCAGTCGTGGTGGATCGAGAGTTGGACTTGTAACCCCAAGGGCGTGGGTTCGAGTCTCAGGTCCGGCAGGGATTGTAGTGGAGGGAGTGAATGTTCAGTGCTCTCTCCACCCTCAATACCACGACTGAGGTGAGACCCTTGAGCAAGGCACTGAACCCCCAACTGCTCCCTGGGCACTGCAACATAAATGGCTGCCCACTGCTCTGGGTGTGTGTTCACGGTGTGTGTTTGTTCACTACTCACTGCTGTGTGTGTGCACTTGGATGCGTTAAATGCAGAGCACCAATTCCGTATGGGTCGCCACACATCACTTCCTTTCCTTTTCCTTTTTTAATATGCATGTGTCTTCTTACCATATGTAGTGCCCTTTATATTTGCCCACAACTGCCTAGCAACACTCCTAAGGTGAATTAAACATTTCTTATACATTCAACTTGATATTGAAGTGCATATGTTCCCTATGCCATGTGCGGTGCTTTTCACTGCGTTCCCTACAATTTGAAATCTCACTTATTTGAGCATTCAAATATTATAAAGTCCACTTTGGAGGGCACTCTTATAATGCACCCTAAAACTTATGGTTGGAATTTTTTCAAAATACCCCTAGGCGTCTTGTCTGTTAAGTTTGGTACTTTGAGTTCAGTTTCAT
This sequence comes from Spinibarbus caldwelli, assembly GCA_039654775.1. Taxonomy (NCBI): domain Eukaryota; kingdom Metazoa; phylum Chordata; class Actinopteri; order Cypriniformes; family Cyprinidae; genus Spinibarbus; species Spinibarbus caldwelli. The sequence goes on from CM077250.1 coordinate 23,735,747, forward strand.
TACATGTGTTTATGCTGCCTTTACATCCAATTAGCTTTGTTGTCAGAATGAATAGGAATTATGGAATCATCTTATTCATGAGTTCATTTTTGCCCACTTACTGTGTAAATCTTATAATTAAAGTCAAAATGTATAGGAAATACTTTGACAATATCCATTGGCTAAATATCAACATTTTTAACAAAATACAAATATTTTTACCAAAATGTAATGTCTCATTCATTGGCTTCCATTCAGCTTGCTGATGATGCTGGAATTTTGGTCAAATATGCTGTTTTCACAGTGTACTATACATACAATTTGCGTCAAATGGTTATTTATATACGTAAATACACATGATTGAAATGACAAGAGAAAGCAATGCAGATGATGTGGGAAAAACAAATAAAAATCAACAGTACTACAGCTATGTTTCTCTCCTCTGCCATGTTTCAAGTTTATGGCCTGCCCAGGTCGAAAACAATGGGTATCAAAGACCTTGTCCACACTAATACGTTTTCATTTGAAAATGCATTTTCTCTCTCCGTTTTGCCATTTCGTCCATACTGAGATGGCATTTATGTCAAGGAAGCTTTGTCAAGGAGCTTTCTAAAAACACTCTCCAAAGTGTATAAATTTCAAAAACGACTGTGAAAACTGAGGCTTTTGAAAACGATGATGCATGTTTACTCATGTCACACATATTGTACCAATAGATGTCTTTGTTTATACCAGTATTGTGCCTGGTATGTGCTATTCACTTTCACACAATTGCTACGAATGTGTTACTTTGTACACTCTTCATATCACAATCCTGCAAAGATGACAGAAAATTTACTTGCGTTTGCTGTGTGCTGCAAACAAGAGGGCAGTTGAGTTTTAGATCAGACATACAATCGTGAGTGAGCGCAACCTGAACGCGCTAGTGAATGGTGAGATATTTTCCTAAATAAAATGATCCTGTCACAAGAATTGCATAAAATAGTATCATGTCAGTTCCATCTGAATCATCTCAGTGAGCTTGTTTAAGGATTTAAGCATGCGCAGTAAAGCGAATTTAACGTTTTTGGAAAATGCTCGAAAACGCTAGCCTGAACAGAGAGCGTTTTAAAACAAAAACACCATTTTCAAATGTATCTAGATTAATGTAGACGTAACCAAAATTAGTTAGCTGTAAATACGCTGTTAATGTCCAATTTCTGATTAGGAAACTAGTAGGCCTAGGCCTATTTGATCATTCTGATTTGTTAATTGATTAGTCCCACCTGTTTCTTGCTTTCTCCCTTCATAAAAGCAGCTGAATAACAGCATAAGAAAAGATGGTGATCAGAAATACAAATATTTGATGCAGGATATATTAAAATTGCATATTTTTAAATGAATAACACGTGTGTAAAATAATTATACACAAGGATTTCACTTTGGGTGCCAAAATGGCCCTGCGTAACTGATGCTTGCCTAAGCAAACCATGCTAATTATGGTTTTTCATCATCCCTTGCTATTATCTTTTTGAGTGATGCACATTTATATAGATTGTCTAATTGCATAAACTGTGCAGTGGTGATTATTTCAGTATGTTCTTTATATTCTATTAAGATCTATTCTTGACAGAAAGGATGTGAGTCATAAATGCAGTAATGTGACATCAAAGCAGCAATCTGGCTTATCACTCACTCTTAGCACTAATAGCAAATATGGGGAGCGTTCTGGAAACCAGTTTTAAAATAATGTCTTTTTTTTTCCTCGTTGGAATCACTTTGGGGATTATTTGTTTCCTACTGATGAACAAAATACATTGCCAGACAATTAGAATCCACCCAACTTTAAAAAGCTAAGCATTTAAAACAACAGATGACATAACTGCATCACTTATAATCGTGCATTGGTGTTGATGTTATATAGTTTTCACTCTTCTTTGGAAGGGGTCTTTACTCTGTGCTCTCTTTCTTTTCACATAGGCTATTTTTTTTTCAATATTTTCAGTAACTCTGATCAATATCCATTTATTTATTTGATAAGTAGCTGTTAGATTTCTCTAATAATATACATTTATACTTGTATGATTATGTCCTGCTAATGGTCTAAAATGACTGTACATTTTCCTTAAAGGGACGGATTTCACCCCATAATGCCATAGGCCAGGGGTACGACCTCCCTCGTTTTGTATGATTTCTGTGAGGGGTAGGTTTAGGGGCGGGGTTAGGTGTGGTCCTTCCTATGAATTCCTTTGAATTTGCCACCTCATAAAAACGTATGATTTTTTTTTTTACAAATCGTACGAATTTTTATGATTTGTGAAAATTAGCCACTTCATAAAATATGTATGAATTGCTGTGAGATTGGGTTGTGTAAAGTCACAATTGCAAGTCCAATTCTGCGAAAAAAAAAGATTGACTACTGTCTTACAATTGCGAGTTTATATCTCACAATTCTAACTTTTTACATTAACTCGTAATTGTGTGTTATAAATTCAGAATCGCAAGATTTATATCTCACAGTTTTGACTGTTTCTCAGAATTGCAAGTTTATTTCTCACAATTTCAACTTTATAACATGCAATTGTGACTATATCTTGAAATTCTGAGAAAACAAGTCAGAATTGTGAGATAATTTGAGATAAGTTGCAATTGCCTTTTTTATTTCTATACAGTGGTGGAAATTAACTTCCATACGAATCAAAGTCCCTTTAAGGTAAGTCATTTCACTCAACAGCCATCTTGGAAACACCTCTTGGGCATCTATTTCAGTCATGCAACTATAGCGTATAACTCTTTGAATGGGGAAAAATTAAATCCCCAAATCAGCCCCTGTGGTTTGTTTTCACCTATAAATCCAGGTAAAATGGACATTTGGTACAAGGAGGGAAAAGAACTGCTTGGTCTACTTAATGGTTTCATCAATGGTTTCAGAGCCCTCATTTCTTTCATATTTATTTTTACAACTGCAGCTTTAATAAGCAACCTTTGAGGTATGTTAACTGGCACAGACACTGGTCATTCATATATCTCAGTCAGACATCCTAACCTCTGTCTGATACCAAGGATGCCGCTATTTCTTACTCACACACACACACACACACACACACACACAGTTGCACTGTGTGAAGGCCTCAGGTGCCAGACTCAATCTTTTTGTGTATGTGTGTGGGTGTATGAACGAGACAATATTGCACCAAAGATAATATTAGATACAAACCCGTATGTGGTCCTTACACAACAAATCTCACAGATGATGACAAAGTAATGACAAACAAGGCCAGAAAATGTCTACATGCCAGCTGTTGGATGTCATGATGCAAAAAGGAATCTACGGAAGACGAACACCTCCATCTAACCATATCTAACCACTACCTATGCAAACTTTCTATAGCTCACGCTCCAACCTCTGTGGCTCTTGGTGTACTGCAGAGGGATGTATCAACTTTCAATCTCAGCCAAGTGCACCATCAAATATTCATGCCTGTGCTGCGTAGAGATGCCAAATACACATTTTACTAAGGATTATTTGTTGTGTGTTCTCAGGAATGTATTACAAGGTTTTGGTCACCGAACCACTGGAGAGAAAGCAGCAGTCTTGGAAAATGACTAAGCAGCATGTCTACAAACTCTGGGAAAGCACATTATGAACTAAAATAAGGTTGTTTAAAGCCTCTCGTGATGTAGTCACACCTGCAGGCTGAATGAATGGTTTTGGCACAATTCCTAACAGCTGTTTTCGATGAGGTATTCATTTGTGAACGTCTACTCACATATGCCTGTTCCCTCACATTGTATTAATGAGGTAAATATGCTTATAATTCATATTTGTCACTGATTTGGAATGAAGTCCAGAATTGAAGACGGTAGTGTCGTGCTGTTTAGGCCATTAGTAAAATGCTTAATCATGGTAGTAAATGCATTTACTAATTTATAAATGCATTATAGATTTTACTGAGCTATTTGTTGTCTTTTTAGAGTGTTATAGTTTATGATGTTTTATAGATTGCTATTATGGTTCACTCTACATTCCTTCTAAAGCTCATGGAATAGAGATACTAATGCATTCTAGTCTAATTATACTAACATGACTACCATCATAAACATATTATTTTAAAATTACGGTTTATATGTTATGTAAACTTAGCAGAAATGCATTTTTTTGCCTGGGTTTTTTCCAACCAACATTAAAAAATGGCAAAAAAAGAATAAGAATGGTGCATTTCTGCCACCTAAATATTGGGTTGTTTTTGGCACTTGGAAAATTTTCAGCAAGCTTCATGTAGGCTACTTTTTTTTTTGGTGACACTACTGGTGCTTTATTTTGTGTTCTGCCACTGTACAGAATTATTTTCTAAATGATCATAATATTGTTATAATATATCACAGATATATTAGCCATACGGGTTTGGAAAGACAACAAGATGAATAAAAATGACATGAGTTCCTTTAGGAACTGATCCACTTGGAAAACATCTTGGACAAGACAACTTTCAGTCATATCTGAATAGAAATTAACTTGATCTATAAGTGAGATGTTTTAGTGAGCACTTGATTAAATTAAAGGTGCATCTCTTTGCTAGCAACCTTCATGCCATCTATGCTGTTTACAAAGAATAAAAGCTTTTAAATATGCTTTTTTACTGTATTATAGCAATTGTATTGAAATGTAAAAAATGTTGAAAAACATTTACTTGATAAGACTTTAATGGACTTGGTTTAATTAAACAGTATATTAATATGAACACACACATAAACACACACACACATATATAAAGTATTTGTTGATAAAGTAGAAACCAAACAAACATGGAACATGAAAATTAAACACAGAAAGGAGACTTTGAGAGATTCACCATGCGCTACGGTATAAGAGCCAAAAGTTTTCACCCCTCTGATGCAACTGGCAAAACAAAAACCAATTCCAGCAAGATGCCACTAATATTTCTTCTGTAATGAGAATAGTAAGGACTAGGCGCCGAAAGACACATCAGCCAAGAGCAGGTGTTCATTCTGATGATTTATTCATCATCCAATTATGAGCTTCAACCACCATTCTGTCACAAGTGCAGTGACATTTTGACTACTATTAATTGCTTTGTACAGTCAGTATGGTAATCATGCATCGATGAATAGATCTGTTAAAAGATCTAATTTGCACTGAAGATTGCTGTGTCACACGTTGTTAGCACATGGAATAAAGTCGAAAAATCACATTAGCTGACTGGCTTAACCAGCAACAGCCTGCTGTTTAATTAGCAGAAGGAACACCTTGGTCAGCCAAATTTATTATCTTAGTTTTGCTGGTGAACAGCATGATTATACTGGTTTGTCCTGTTAGATTAGCAGATATTGTAGCCAAGGATGCATGTGGGTGGTACAAGGCAGAGGAGACCTTGTTTTACTAAGAAAAGCCAGTGTTAACATACATTAGTCCACTCTGAACAAAGCACAAACTTCACTCTTCACCACAGTAGCAAACTCTAAGAATCTTAAAAAACAGAATCCTTTCTAAATGGCGGCATAATGGAACATTAAGTAGTCACACATTTCCCCTGCTCATATCACTCAAAAACACATAACACTCAACTGTCTACTATTATTCAACCCCTTTAGGCTCACGCAAAGCATGCTGGGTACTGAAAAACCTCTTGATAACATAATGTTACAATATGTTATTATTCATCCATGAATTCTTTATGGTTGCACAGTTGGAGTTGAAATGAACAAAATGTCAATTTCAAAAATCCATAATAACAAACAAATAAATAAACGCTGTAGTAAATGAAAGACTCTTTTTTAGAAACATTAAACAATGTTGTGCATTGTAACATCACTTTCATAACAATGAAGCACACTTCCTCCCCAAACTTTTGGATGATCCATTGCATTTGGACATTTGATTAAAGTAGGCTATTTTTAACGAATTCTTTTTAATCACAATCATTGGAGTTTCACTGTAATGCAGTGTTTTTGTTACTGCATCACTTTTTTAGTCATAGTAGTATAAATTAAAGGAGGTACACAACAATATACTACCATAATATCTAAATCTAATAAATCACTTTCACAATCACAATGACCTCTAATTAAATATTTAAGTAAAATCATTACTTTTAATAACTATTATATAATATTAATTACAATTCTGCACTTATTAAATACAAATAAATTAAAATCATATAACATACGATTATTTTTTTAAATTAAATTATTTAGCATTATGATCATTTTAATGAGGGAATGTGCTTATGAAACAATGAAAACAGGCTTATTTTATTTTGTGTTGATATAACCTGCACATGTCCCTGGCAGGTTTGTGAGTTTCCCCCTCTACCTGTTAAAGTAATGTTTGATTCTCAAAGGGATGATTAGAGACTACATTTCTAATTGTGAAAGTTATTATGATTATCTGCTTGAGCATCATCACAGCTTCTTGGCAACAGCGTGGAGAAATCTATCCGCCCCCATCCTCTGATTTGTTACGCGCAGCTTTGACTTGATCCCCATTCAATACATTATCCAGACATTAAACTCCCAGCTGTCAGCATGTGAGGACTAATACAGCCATTATCAGCAGCAGCAGCAAAGCAACCATAAGTTTAAATAGATAATAGCCTATTAGGATCTCACAATAATGAATGCACAACGTGCGCACTCCCCTGGCACAATAAAACAGCGGGGCTCCTGGAGATGTTGTACACGAGACGGTAAACAAACCAAAGCAAAAGCACTCTTATGCCATCAATATGCCCATAGTATTTCCAGACACCTCGAGCAGTTCAATTATTTAAGTATCACCCCTCCTCTGTGTTTAGCACCCAAGCATAGCCTAGGTCTCTGCAGCAATAGCGTTTTAAACGCAATGTCTATAAGTGTTAAATCAAAACGCCCACTTTTAAAAGCCTTTGAAGTTCGGAATGAATCATTGAGTCCTTTGTTGAATCCTTTCTTGTACGATATAATTGAGAATAGTTGATCAGAAGCGAGGTGAATATAACAATAGTGCGGCTTACCTCTCAGACGCGTCCTGTGGTTTATGTCCGGTAGGATGCTTCTGTCTGTCTGCATCAGCACCAGCGCACGCGGGGAGCGCCCATGCGCTCAGGGACCGTGTGGAAAGAGGCACGCCTTAAACAAACACGAAAACGAAAAAGTTTTGACTTTGTGTCTCTGCGTATCACAGACACGGGCTTGTTGGCATGAACGCATCTTAAAATGCTAATTTTAATTCTTAAGGCATGGTTTTACATGTATCAAACGCTGCAGAAATAATTAATTAAATAATATGTGTGATAAAATAAGCGTTGATTTGCACTGCCATCTGTTGATGAACATTGTTAGTGAACACTGTGTGGAAAACAGTATTATTCAGCAGCATGCATATATAAAATATGGATATAAACTCACATAGTAATAGAAAATAATGAATAAACACCTAAACATATCCATATAGGCTAACAAGTGCAGCTATATATATAGGTTTGACTGTTTTTTTTTTATTTCCATTGGAGCTGGATGCTGTAATAAACATCCTCATCAGCTTCTGTTTCAAACAGATATGATGCTTCAGGCTTTGTTCTTCCTAAATCTATTTGTCACGAACCTTGTCTGTATATATAAGTTTGTATAATAATTTAAATTTTGATAGGTCTATGTATTAGACCTTTGCGATTTATTTTAGGTTATACCTATTTAATTAATGCATCCATACGGTTCATCACATCTTTTCTCACTCCATTATCTGAAAACAATGCATTTCAGCGTCATTATAATAAAAACAATATATATATATATATATATATATATATATATATATATATATATATATTTAAATCCTAAAGGATGTCGATTCTGTTCTGTGTAAGGTGGTAGTCTGTATAAAAAATAGATATCTAAGCGACTGAGGGTTTTAGGGTTATATCCGTTTCTTGATTATAATATGTTGCAGGCTATACAAGCTGATGCATGCATGCATTCATTAATTTTATCTGTTAAAATACTTTATCCTGTCGCAGTTTAATGTGCAGAGACGTTTAAGAGGCATTAATTTATTCCTGAATATGACGTGTAAACACTGTGGCTTCCAGCATTGCTTATTTTATTTTATTTTTTTTGTTCAGTCCTACCAAAGACTATAGAATACTATAGACTATAGCAACATAGACTGAACCAATGGCGCGAGTTGGGGGCGTGGCTATCTGTTTTGCCGACCAATGGAAGACGGGGGAGTATTTGGGAAACATGTTTGAAATACACATTATATCTGAAATTTTGTTTGGTTCAGATATACAGGAACACAAATTCCACACCTTGACTTATTTACCCACGAAATTTCAAAACTAAGTATTATTTCCAAACCAAGGAAGCCATCATTCCACTTAATTTAGTTTGAACTTGCTTGATACCTTTTGGCCGAGAAAAAATCTTTATTGACAGCCAGTGAAAATCTTTATAGAGTCATAAAGTAAGTTTACAGTGTCAATAACATATAACTTTCTTTCATCATTTTCATTCAAGTAGTGTTAATTTTCATAGGGACAAACTGCTGATACAATGGTCAAGATGAAATGTATGATTTTATCATCTTCAGCTGAATTAATTTTCTGAATAAAGACATTCTTTTATTAATCTAACACAGGCATGTTGTTCAGGATGGTAAAACTCAGACTAATCAACAGGATTGCACCTGCATACTTCTACACTGCAACCATGGTCACATTCGCCCTCCACTTGCTCCTCTTCATGCCCACTGTTTTCCGAAGTCCAGATGTGGCACTAAATCCCACCACGCTGGTCCACATCACCGTCTTTCTCTTCCTCATGGGGAACGCATTGGGTAACTACACAATGACTATATGGTACCCATCTGAGAGTGCCTACGATACAGTTATTCCAGTCTGTTCACCCAACTGCCATTGACGCCCATTACCTCCTGAATGGACACCACTTCAGTAAAGTCTGTAAAAAACGGGACCACCACTGCTTTTTCACAGGACACTGCATTGGGAATAGGAACATGCGCTATTTTATTACGTTCAGCATCTGTATGTCCTGCTGTTGTCTGTATTTGTTGGTAATCGGGGTGGCGTATCTTACAATGGACTACTTCATTTCCTTTGAGAACCCACTGATGTTCCTCACTCTTCTACCACTCTTGACAGGTTACTTCTTTCTTGGTAAGTTTAATTTTGTTTTCTTGAGGCTTTCATACTTCAAATATCCTTGATAAGAACATTCTTTCTCTTTCTCCCCTCAGGTTTGATTTCAGGTCTCCAGTTCTTTCTGGTTATAATGCTGTATGTCTGGCTGGGTATCGGACTAGTTAGCGCTGGTTTCTGCTGTCAGCAGCTTCCTTCTACTAGTAGCCCGAGCCCAGACCTGGTGTGAGCTGCAAAAAGGGCAGCTGTCAGAGAGTCGCGGGACCTGGCGTGCCAACCTGACTGATGTTTTCGGTTCCCGTTGGGCTCTGGGCCTTTTTCTGCCAGTTCAGACTGTTGAGACCATACCTGGGAACTGGCAGGTCTACCATAATCACAAACGTGACTGAAAAGCCAAGAACTTGCCATATCGGTGTGTTCATCATAATTTGACCTGTGTTGACCAGTTATTAAATGTGATAAGGGCTTCAGTTCACTTGAGTTGTATAGGCCCATGCAACTGATCTACCTTTTTAGTGGATTTCTGTCATCGCTGCACAAATTAGGAGAGTGTTATGTCACAAAGAGGTGGTAACACCCATATCTATGTCTATCAGCACTGTGCCAAAACTCAATTTCAGCCCTAGTTCAGGGCAGCAGTGATTAGTGGTAACATCAGAGAAGGAGGCCAGGATTAAAGGATGGATGGGTATTTACAAAACAACACACACTAAGTAATCAGCACACTATTACATGAGTGGCCTGCTAAAATGTGGTAACATTTAGATTAGTTAGATTTTGAATTGAATTGGACATACGTCACAGAAAGTTGAATTATAATTTACTGAATTGCAATTAAAAAATCAACACAGGTAATGCATAAATAGCCTACTAAAAATGGAAAACTATAAATCCTTCAAACTTAACGGCTTAACATTTTTGAATGCATTAAATTAATCAAAAGTGTCAGTAAGGACATTTAGAATGCTACAAAACATTTCTGCTTTAAATAATGGCTGATCTCTTTAACTTTATATTCATCATCATCACAGTTTACACAAACAGTAAATATTAATGTTGAACTATTTTCAATATTGATAATATGAAAAGTTACAGTATTTTTGATCAAATAAAAGCAGCCTTAGTGAGCATAAGAGACTTTCCATTTCTATTTAAACATTGCAGTTGTGTGAACTTCTTTGAAATCCAATTAATTTTAATACCACTTCCATTCAAGATACAGTACATATTTCTGACATTTCAATTCATCCTTTGTTTGCTACCTCAATTTAAACTCATTTCAGTTCAACAAATTTCTGTTACTGGGCAAGAATCTAATTTTCAATTCATTTCTGAAAAGCACATGTACTTAATAGCAATGTCATTTTTCTAAAAATGTGTGATGTTATTGATCAAATTTATTCTAAATATTATAATTATTTATTATTTATAACTGTTTATCAGTTATAAAAACAATTTTTTTGTCATTAAGGCTTGCGGAAAACATTTTGAGTTTGGTGCTGTATCAGAATTTCTTTATTTTAGAATTTTCCCCTAGTTGACAGATTAGCTAAAAATGTTGATTTACTGCACGATCTAACCAAGCAGTAAATGTGTGCTTTTATTTTTTTTTCTTCTGTGCGATCTGTCCAACATGGTCAAAGTAATTAGTAATGATGGAGGGGCACATGGTTCTGTAACTGACATTACAAATAACAACCACATTTGAAGTGCTACTTCAAATACATTCTGACCAGTACAAGCGGTTATTAGTACTCTTGCTCTTCACCATTGGTCCATTGGTCTTTCTCATAGATAAGAATATTTACTTGGAGATGCATTGAGCACACATTATACACATACAAACCATGTTTATTACAAACACATTTTTACAAATTTTCAAATACAAGGATGATTCTGAATTTCACATTTTCATCTGAATTAAAAAAAAAAACAAAACAAAAAAAAACAACAATTGTGCACTTTTAAGTATAAGTACTCAAATATTTGTCATTTGTCAAAGGCATTTATTAAATACAGTGATAAAAAATAACTTTTTCCATTTTGATTCATTCTGAGCAAAAACTATTTTGGGTTCCAGTTCCGGTTTTCCAAGGCCTTCTTTCCAAATAGTAATCAGTTCGATTGAAATACAAGAACAGTTAATAGCGTTCTTTTCAACATGAGTGTGCTAATAAATTCTGAATCACTGTAACACTCTATTCAGAAAAAAGATGCAATTGTAACCTAAACACCGTCTTTATATACTTTTGACAAATCCATAAGAACAAAGGTTGGATAGATAACACTTGGAGTGATAACTAGTTCGTTGGACTCTATTGAAGACTCAAATCTTTGATTTCTCTAACTGATAATATGACAAGATGTTGAAAATTTGCTAAAGTGCCTAACTTCATAAGGTCGGAGTAAAGGTGGCTATTCCACAAAACCGCAGAATACAACAGCTGATATAATAAAAATCCGAACCTACTACTACACAATACAACCCATGTCTGTGATATCCTGCTCTGTGTCCCTTACAGAGTCCACCAGTGGCATCTCCTCACTGTTTCCAGCCTTCTGGAGGATAAGCTGCAATCTCGTCCAGACTTTGGGATCTCCACTACACATGGCCTCCAAGAAGAGGTCGGTCTGAGCCTGCAGACACTTAAGCTGGGCCTGGGACCGTTTATTTTGTCGAATAAGTTCCTTTGTGCGCAGTGTGATGCCCAGCAGGCCTGAACGATTCAAAATGTTATATGTGTTGCAGAAGCGTTTGAGTTTGCTGGAGCTTGGAGAGAGGGCTTCTGGGATATTCTCCACATCACTGCTCTGGGTGACTGAAGCTTTGGGACTCTTTTGAGGGAATGAAGCGAGGAAGGAGTCAGTGCAAAGTGAGAATGGTGAAGTGGTGGTGTGGGGCTCCTGAAGGTCAGAAAGCCTGGATGAGGAGTTTTCCACAGCTACGTCTTCAACAGCGTGACCAGTTTCTCCTAAAGAAGCAATGTTGGGGTCTACATCGTGATCTTTAAATGTCTCAGACACATCCTGCTTCAAAGAAGAACTGTGGAAAGGTTTTTCATCGTAACGACGTCGTTGATGTCTTCCACCATGACTGTGGTTTGACCTCTTGTGGATAGCACTGGGACCCTCGTCGACTGTAGACCCTGGTGCAAGATGTGGGGAAATTTTTGGAAAGGTGTTTTGCATGGGAACATGCTTTCTGGAATGTTTCTGCTTGTCAGAGCTTTGTCCGGTACAGTCACCAGCTGGAGGGCCTGGCTGTAGAAAAAGCAGCTGGGACTGGGGAACCACATCTAGCGAAGTGTTTAAGCTCCAAGGTTTTAGTGCAGGGGCCACAGAGTTAGGCTGAAACAAGAATAATCAATGAACAATTTTGTAAAACAGACACACTCTTTAGTTCTCATCCGCAATAACAGGAGGGGTCAATGACGTGTCGCAAATTTTTCAGTCTTATTAAAAAAAAAAATGCAACTCATAAAATGCTAAACTTCTACGAGTAGCATGTTTTTAATTTCTTCATTGTGGATACCTTTATGTCATTGACCCAGCTGCAATATTTATGAAACAATATTTAAAGCAATCTCTTCATTCAGACATGCAGCATGTTTTCACTTGCTAGGACTGATAAGAAGTGGCAGCATGCATGAAATGCGCAAGCGCAATGATATCACATCTCGTGTGTATGGACAACAGCTGTACACAAGAGGCAATAAGAGCATAAGCAAAGCCTGTCTCCTATTGCATACCATTGAAACATTTAATTATACACACCAATAAATTAATTAGGTTCAGTGAAGAAACCGTGTTGTGAAATCTCACCAGCTTTTACCAAACTCATTACTGAAATGGTAGGTAAACCTGCTTTAAAGGGCAATTCAAATGCCTTTTAATATTAATAAATTACTGTTTTTGATATAGATTTAATGTACAATATTAGAAGGTTCACATTTTTCTTGCCTACTTCAGTTAGCCGAGTTACTTTGAGTAAAGTACATAAAAACACATTTATCGGATTAGATTATTTACAAACCTCTTATTCAGCTTATTGTTAGTTAATATTTCGGGAGTCGCAGATGCTGAGTGCAGCAAATGGCTGTAATGAGCTGTAACTTCCAACATATTTAGTAAATATAGCTTTGAGACCAAAACAAAATCGTAACTGCAACAAACAGATATGTGTCACGAGCTAAAGCTTTTCCAAAAAAGCAACTATAAAGAGACAAGGAGACTTACAGAAATGTATAAATGTGTCATACCTGCTTAAGAGCAAGGTTGTTCATTACGATCATGGGAGAGACGCCTGGGTGGGAGCCAGGAATGAAAGGCACCCGAGGAGCTGTCGGCATGCTTTGTGCTGCAGTACTGGTTGGTCCTATGTCTTCAAAGTCTGTCTGGTCCAAAGCACTAAAATATCCTGAGCTGGCATCTACAGTGAGAAAATATTTTAAGTGTAAAACCCAGTAATTATGTGCAGTTATAAACCTATAACAATGTAATTATAGACAATATTGTATAAATATAATCAGTAATGAGGGATTAGTAATAATCATACCACGGCATTTGAGAAAGACGAGTACTGTCACCATATTTTGCTTAAAACCATAATACTTACACAGAAAAACAAGGGCTGTGAAATCTACTTTCTCATGTAAGCTGAGAAATTAATAATACACAACAGAACACAAAGCTGGAAAATCTATAAACGACAAACCTGAATCTCTGTCGATCTCACTGGAGGCTTTCCGTTTGTTGCCCATGTTGGATCTTCTCTGGTGGTCTGATTTGTTGGATTTCAGTCCATCTGTACAGCCCTGATCCAGACAATGACTGAGAGCAGGAGAGAGTCATGGATTAAATAAAGGAAAGTCAAAACCCTGAAAGATGATAGTCTTGTGTAACATGAGCAATTTTATGATTCAAGCCAATGAAATGCAGCTCCTGGCAGTTAAACTCACTTAAAGACCAAATATTGGCTTTATCACACCGAAAACACACACACACACACACACACACACACTAACGTTTGTTTCTATGAATTGTGGGAACTTTGCATAGACTTCTATTACTTTTATACTGACCAAACGATATTTTATATCCCCTAACCCTAGCCCTAAACCTACCCCTTACAGAAAACCTGTTTACATTGTTACACTTTCAGATAAACATTTACTATTTTTAATATTTTTTCCCCCTCGTGGGGACCACAGGCAGGTCCCCACAATGTCAAAAAAATTCAGGTTTTACTATCCTTGTGGGGACATTTGGTCCCCACAATGTAGCATAAACAAGTATATTCTCACACACACACACACACACTGAGTTTATCATGAATTAGCAAATATTACTAAACAAAGTTTCTCATAGTAAATAAACAGCTCATGAATGAATCATTAGCAGAGACTGAGAGAGTGTCATGAAAACAAGTAAACAAGTCCACGCATACATGCGCTGGCCCTAATGCACCCCCATACACAACAAAAACATCTCAACATCTTAAAATACAGCTTGACAACCACAGTAGCACCTTGTTTTAGATCTAGTATTGATCATTTTTAAACATACAACACGAATGGAGTCTGAATGTTGCGAATTCGCCGTTGCAGCACCTGATACACGGTGCCAAACACGAGACTTTCCCATAAACACACGCTACAGCACAAAATGCACGTTTTCCTTACTTACCGAGAGCAATTCTCCTCAAACTCAAACTCCTCAAAGGCTTGTATGCAAAACGACGCTTGACGAGAAAAACTAAGCTTATATTTCTGTTGTTGTGGAAACTGGATAGCCCAGAGAGCAACGTGAGTTTACAAACAGCTCCGCCTTCTCGCCTGGCTTATATGGCTGTTACCAGGGAAACCGCCGAATCGTCACTTGCTTAAAGATGCAAGATCCGCCTTATATTTGCATAGCGCCTTCTGATTGGTGCAGAGATGAACCCTTGCGACCGTAAACGTGACTCTGAAGTGTGGCGTGAAATCTGAGAGTCGAGAGTGAATCTAGCACGCGCTGTAACATCATCCTCTCCATCCCATACTTTTTAATGTAAAAAAAAAAAAATGTAGTTCACAGAATGAAAGCCTGTTAATGACACGCAAAAAAAAAAAAAAAAAAAAAAAAAAAATATATATATATATATATATATATATATATATATATATATATATATATATAATTATTATTTGAACCACATCTTATTTATTTATTCATTTATTTATTTATTTATTTATTTGCCATATCCACAAGTGCTGTAAACTTTAAAACTAATTTACTAAGAAATATCAGGTGTTCCTCCTTTCTGAATGGCAATCATGTGTCCAGATGGCCCTGAATTCACTTGGAAACTGATCCTTAAGATCTTTGCTTTCAAAGTCAATGGAAAAATTAAACACAAATGAATTTCCACATGCTCTAAAGTACATAGATTTTGGCAAAGTGCAACAACCACAGAATTGTCCTCCCAATAGGCCCAGAAAAGTCTCTTGAGTATCATCACTAACTCCAACCCCAGCAAGAGTCACGCTACAAAAACAACATCAATTCTATTATTCATTGCCAAAATACATATTGCATTAAAATGGAAATCATATACATCAAATCAATGCGAACACTGGATACATGAAAAGATCAAGACCTAAGAAACACAAAAATGTTGACTATGTGAAGAACATGGCACTTGACTTGATCCAGTTCCCCTTGAAATAAACACTTATGCTTTAGTTTACTGTACTGAAATCAAAAGGGATATATTATTAAACTGACTTTTAAACTACATTTTAAATTGTATTTTAAGTTAGATTTATGTTAACTTTAATGCTCAATATTTATGTTAATTGTATGTCATCATGTAATTAATAAAGTGAAACTTTAGTAAGTTTTGTATATAACATAAATCATAGACAACAACCCTTTCCATTCTTTGATCAAAACCACACACGCACACACAGGCCAAATGTTTCACAAAATATTTTTTAATAATAATCAGAAATAACAAACAATAGTCACTCTATTAGAAAGGTACTCTGAAAGTTGTATAATATTAATACATATTAACAATATTTAGAAAAACATACAACATTTTATACATTGGGAATTAAATAGCCCTTTGGTGAAAGCTAATGTATTTATATTCAGTGTCAGCAGCATAGATAACAATGCTTCTTTGATTTAATTCCGGCACTTTATAGACCTGAGTCTAAAGTGTGGGAAATTCAGTCATTTTCACTGACAAAACAATAATACAAAGCACCAACATTCACTCATGATTCATATCGTGATGAACGTTTGTCTCGGTTCCTGTTGACTGGCCCTTTCTGAGCAAAGTCTTTGTCCTTACACAGTGCACACTTTTATTTTTGCCAAAGTTTTATATATTATATATATATCTTAATGGGATGGCTTTCAGGTCAGTATTATTTGAAAAACACTTTGTGAACGTAATTATTTTATTATTACCACTAGAGGTCAGTATGTCAATTTAATGCTCAAGTCCAGGGCTAAACCCACAGATAAGATTTAGAACGTCAACAGAAAATACTATGTATGAAAAAATCTTCTAACATGGTTTTCACATTAGTAAATTGTAATATAGTCTTAGCATAGCAGTAATATAGAATCTAAAGAGATGACATTTGGCATTTTGTTCTGTGCTTCCTTCTAGAATTATGAACAAATACACAATGGCTTTGTTAATGTATTGATTAATGGAATGCACCAGTTTTACTTCAGTGGATTTTAATAAATAAAAGGGGAAGACTTGGTAGCTAAACCTGTACTACCACTACTACTACTTTATTACTTTCACTACTACTATTATAAAACAATAAAATAATAATATTATAATAATATAAGTCCCTATAGGGTTTATTCTGTCTCAGATTTTAGGTTTGGTCTTCGGTTGTTTTTCTTCTGTAGAGAGCTGCACAACAGGAGTTTCCTATATAGATGACTGGAAGGCCCCCCATGTGCCGACAGAAGCACCCTTCAACATAACAACTCTGCATCTAGGATGGTGGGGTGCAGAGCAGTGGCAGTATCCATAAATGAACGATTATGACGGCGAGGGTCACACAGAAGGGGGCTGATGCGCGCGATTGGCTGGCATCACGGTGAGACAGCGTTTACCTGCGGGGAGGCTGACACCTGTAAGAGAGCACACATTAATACAAGTGTGTCGCTTATACTCAGAGAACAATTCACTCTTTGTACTCTGTGTCCTTTAAGTACATAAAAAACCTGCTCTTATCAAAATGTCACTGAAATGTGGAGACTTCATTACAGCTTTGATGGATGAGGTTCTTCATGAGGTAATATATGAACTAACTAGTTTTAATTGTAAAAGTTAATATGACTGAATCAACCTGACTACATTAGTTTACACCAGTGGTTCTTAACTCATTAGTGGGCATCATTAAACTTCTAAAGGGCCCTCAAGATGACTTGAAATAATTTAAAATAAAGACAAAACAAACATTAGGATTATAGCTAAAATTACTAAAGATATTTCTTATTTTACTCTTAGTTTCTTAAAGTTTTTTTATTTTTTATTTTTTTTATTTATTTATTTTTTTTTGTGGAACTCACAATAAAATTGTGACTAGACCTGGAAAAGTCATCTAAATTAATAAAATATTATAAAACTATTTTTAAACATTTTATGTACATTTTATGTATATACTTTCTTTTTCTAACTATGCAATTACGTGTTGTGAGTTGTGTAAATCTCAGAGAACTAGAAGCCTCTAAATATTGTTCTGGATAATGAGGGCCTTCAAAAAGGGCAAGAACATTTTTAAGGGTCAGGTCAAGTAGAGGTTCATTTTACTAAAAAAAAAAAAAATAAAAAAATCGGTAATACTTTAGTTTAAATTCTCACTATTAACTAGTTGCTTATTAGCATGCATATTACTAGCACACTGTCTCTTTACTAGTGCTTATAATTTAAGCACATATTCTGCATGACAATGTTCTACATCCTACATAATAACTAACTTAAGAGCTACCTTATTAAGCAGTAATTAGTAGTTTATTGCGGCAAAAGTCGTAGTTAACAGTTAATTAATAGTGAGAACTGGACCTTAAAATGAAGTGTGACCAAAAAAAAAAATGAATCAAATATGGCTAGGGTCCAGGATTTTTATATTGCCTAAAACATCCAAAGTAGTATGACAAATAACATGCAGGTGTTGTATATAATTGACCAATTGTGGAGCGTGAGAAGGTGAGATATACAGAGAATGATCAAAGTGATGCAAATACGCGCACGTGTTTGTCTGACTTATTGAATGACACCAAAGCACCGCGAAAAAGATTCGAAAGCATAAAGAGCCATCTGCTCTGCCCTCTATAGCTCTCGTGAATGTCATACAACGATTGATCTCTACATTACAAACAGCCAAAACCTGGATATTTTAGGCAATATAGAAATCCTGGCAAGGATGCGTCCCGTAAAAATGGCCCATATGTTCAACCTAAATATGGCAGATGCTGATAACAAATTTATTTAGATTTCATTCTGTACCGGAAAGTTTAGTTAAAAATGAGTCCAGTCCTCTTAAAAATAGACTGTTACTTCATTTCTGAGTGTATTTTGTGCTTATCTATGCTTATTTGAGTATTGCATTGTTAGCTTAGCAACATGCTAATGTAAAACCATCAATATTTAACTTACGTGTCACAATCTTTCACTCTCTTTTTCTCCTTCCTTTTTCTTCCTCTGTTTCTGGGTTTCAATCTACAACAAAATGAATCGTCATTGTAATTTCAATTTGTTTGTCTACTAAGTGTAACGGTGTCAGAGTAGTAACTTGTTACCTGTCTTGTTTCTTTGTAGGTTTTCTTAGTCTTGCCATCATAATGTAAGAGAAAGCAGAGAGAAAGGTGGAGAGATTATTACGAACACATTTTTCGTACTTGATACAAATTTTAAAGTGAACTTTTATATTCAATATTCATATCTACAATGTCAATACAAAGCTGTGTCACAATGCAAAACGTGTGGTTGCATAAACAAAATTGATCTTTTCCTTACCTACATTCACAGGCTTTGTGCTCCACAAAGGTCATCTCCACATATTCCTGGCCCTGCTCTGCTGGCTTAATCTTCAATAACTGAAAAAGTCATAATATTAATATCTATCGCAACCATGTGCCCGACACAGACAAAACGAAGTCTCCTATATAGATATTACTTTAGTGAATAGTCCAAACTTTCGATATATAAAAGTATGAGGTAGTATTCATAATTATTGGTACCATCTTTTGTGCTACTTTTGAAACAGTAAATATTGTTGGCCTTGACGAATGAAAAATCCTTACTTGCATGGTGGTGTTAGAAGTAAGTGTAGGGTGACACTCCAGATTCTCATCTCCACAGCAACCAGCGCAGCGGACCAATGGCACGCAGGCGGGGCTGAAAATGTGCTCCACCTCCCCAGGGTACTCCTGAACCACTTCCACTAGCTTCTCTATAGTGCGGCAGAAGCTTTTCCCCCAAACCTCTTGAAACAGCATCACTGCAACACAGCAAGATAAATACAAGACATTGACCTTTACAAGTGTGCATGAATATACAAGAAGAAATTACTGAGCATTTGGAAGCAATCACTGAGCAAATTATGAACTGATCAGTGAGTGTGAGATCTATCAAAATGCTAGTAACTCATTTGAGTCAAATCTATTTGCCATGTGATCCACATTCTAACACAATTAACAATAAGTCTGTCACGACAACTCTTGGAGAGTTTAATATGGTAATATACTTGGCAATGTTAATGTATCTGATCTTGGCGGAAGTACTGAGACTTGCTCCTCCCAATACATCCACAACATGCTGCTGTGAGCATGTAAGAAATACTGCTGCTGCATGTATACCATAAAAAATAACCCCCATTTATAACATACATGAAGTCACCCTGTAGCAGATCTATACAGGTGGAGCTGGGGAAGGTGGAGGGTTTCTGAAGTTGAGGAGCAAGCTGATTGGCTGCTGATGTGAAAGAAACCAATCAGATGTGCCATGTGAATAATCATGTGATTATATCCGATTGGGTTAGAACCTATCGGCCTGTGTCATCTAGAGTTTTATGATAGAACTTTGTATTAATGCGCCTCATTAGACTCATAGTTCTTATTAGAATCATACCTGTAGTTACTAAAAGTCCAAACCTCATAATCAAAATACTTTTGTCCTTATTTCTCAAGACAAATGTATATATACATGATCCATATTTACCTATGCAGAAATGTACATATAATATAGATTTTCTTTACATAGTTTGATTTACAAAATCTCTGGGACAAGGCAACAAGAAAAACCTCTGCAGTGTGTGTATGCATATCCTGTTTTTCATTTATCAGGATTTCTCAAAAGAGAATGTCCTATGGGATCTTGCAGAGAACGGTTTATTACCAATTTTGGCTTTTTATTGCCATATTACTCTTGTTATTGAGTGTAAGTTTCTCACTTATGTTTGAAATAAAGAGACTATAAATATTTATCTGACAGCATATTTGTTTCAAAAATAGCCAAAAGGGCTCTGCTTAATAACTAACACATGGCAAGTAAAAGGAATTTGTAAGTTTTAATATAATGTACAGTCTCTTTTGTACAGTTCCTGCTGTAAAATATCCATTTCTCATGTGTGTCTGATCCTCATAACCAAGACAAAAAATGTAAAACAGAGAAAAAAGATGGGAAAAAACTCTTTCAACCTACTCATGTTTATTATCGTAGTTGTTCTAAACTTTGCAAACACACTGATGTTTATAAGACTGAATTTGATATGTTTTATGTCATGAGGTGATTCTCTTACCTTTAGCAGTGTTGTTTACGTTTACTAAGGAAGAACTCTGCAAAAAAGAGTGTAAAAAGGGACAGATTATAATATAGTCTCAATTAAAGTATAAACAAAAGCCATGATAAATAAAAAATGTATATTAATATTATTATTATTAGTAGTAGTATTGTTATTATTATTATTAAAAAGCATAAATAAAAGTAATTATTGTTTTAATAAATAAGACTAAGAAGATGAAGAAGCAGCAGGAAATTGACAACAGAATGTTGGTGATACACGAGTACAAGTGACATCTTCCCAAAAGAACATTACAGTATTTAGTTAAATTTGACCTAATTTAAAAAAAATAATGATATTTGTGGTAAATAAGTAAGTAAATACACTATAGTTTATAAACATAGACCTTGCAGATTTAACATCATTATTTCTGATGTCTGGAGGACATTACGTTTTTCATCAAATTGCCCAAAACAGTTTAATCTTAATACACTCTTAAAGCGGTGTTTCCCAACCTTTATTTATTTTTATTTGTTTTTGTCTTCCCACAGTCCCATCAAACAGTCCCACCTTTTTTGTCATCAAAAAGGATCATATAACACCTCTTCAACAACCAAGTATCCCTTGGTTGGGAATCACTGACTTAAATAACAGGCCCTTTAAACAACAGCACTCACTGGTGGTAAGAAACAATAATGCATGTTTCCTGTGCTGTTATAGGACATCTACTCTGTGAAAGTCTCTTTCATTTGTGCCAGGACAAGAATCTAAGCCCTATCATATTCCTGTTTGTGTCTTTTCAAGTTCAAAATCTCCTTCCTGCAGTATAAGATTTAGCTATTTCCCCATTGTCCATCTCCCTCTGTGGTTATTTTCAAAAATGTAGAAATCAGTGTGGTTTTAAGTCAGTGCCTTAAGGGAAAATGCATTCAGTACTTTTGGATGAGAGATAGATACATCCACCAAACTCTCCATCCCAAGGAAATATAAAACAGTGTTTGTGAATTAAATGAGTCAAATAAATCTCTAAACCTTTGCTCTGCAATATATTATGTTATATTGTATTGCACTATACTACAGATAATGCTACAGGCTCTTTGCAGAACTTTGTAGTCAATAAATGATAGCCTATATAAATGAGAAAAACTAGGGTCATGATTAGGCAATAAAAATGATCTGGGCTCGTCTCCATTTCCATTCTCCATCTTTACAGCCTCTTTCACACATTAAACCCGGTAAATTACTGAAAAATGACCATATTGACTATTCCTAAATACACCACATATGCTGTATACACAATCAATAGTGTTCTTGTGTTTTACCATTAAGAATTTAAAGACCTAGGTCCTTCAATTCAATACCTCAATGTCAGAAACCTCAATGATTTTGTTTGCTTCTTCTAAATCCAAATGATAAACTTTTAACCACCATAGCAAGACTAGTTTGTGAAAGTGGAAGGGAAATATTGCAGGGTCAATGTGGTCACTGTGTTGCAATTTTCATTCTGAAAAGAGGGAATTTACTGAGACATTTTCAGTAAAGAGAAAGTACTTCCATTAACCCCATGCTATAAAACACAATTGGCAGTGCAGAATTTTCAACTTCTTGTTTCCCATTGAAAAAACTTACAAGCTAAGGGCCCATTCATACAGAACACATTTCTTTGATATTAAAAACTCAAGACATAGGGCAATGGGATTAAAAACACATATAACACATTCATAAAAGTTGAGCTTCCTTTAACTTGAGTGTGTGTTTTGGACAGACACAAATGCGTCTATTTTTGGGTGAAACATGTATTTTATAATTACCATTTCTCTTGACTGTGCCATATATAATGAATAATGTTAATGATGATCAACCCATAATATATAATGTTTTTTACTGAGCTTGTCACTGTGCATTCTAGAATTTTCTGCATAGGCTGCATACAGTCTTAAATATGCTTATAAGGCATAATAAATTTGCTGCCGACTTTGGATTATGCCATCTAGGAAGGCAGCAAGTGTTCAGTGACAGTCAAGGATAAAGGTAGGCCAATTCACAGGAGGTTTCTACACTGCAGGACTTTCAGACATGAGAAGGCAGGCACTTAGCATCTCCATGCTCCTTTGGTCTTGAACAGAAGAGCAAGGTTCCCAAAAACTTGGCACATCAACTCAGCTATGTGAGGGACCTCACGTAGCACCACTTTGTCCTTGTGTGTGTAACCAGATGGACTGTGTGAGAGTAAAATACTCCTGAAGGTTCTATACGGGTCATAAATACTGAATAGGAATGTTGAGAGAACCTCCCTAATGTCACCATTAGGAACTTCTGTAAACAAGATCAATGCTTAAAGGTGCCATGTGTAATTTTGACAGCATTAGCAGCACCAAATACTGGTGGTGTTTTTATGTTGGGCCACTCAGACTAATAAAATCAGAGAAAAAGGGAAATTAAAATCAATTTCAATCTTATTTTTCTTTCACAATGCTAATGAACACTGCAAATTGTAATGCTCTATGCCTACTTGAGTTCCCAGCATGCCGACTACTATTTACTTTTCTATTGTATTATATTTATTGTCATCTCAGTGGTGATTTTTCACTGCTCATTTTAACTTGTCACCATTATTGTGGTAAGTGTTGACATCCATCTGTGTCTAATATTTTAATGGCTCCTCAGTCTGTTCAGATTATTTTGATGAGTCCACAATGTCAGTGCTTTAGGCCAATGCTTAAATTGCCGACAGGACAGACTGCCCTGGAAAACACTGAGATGTAGAAAGTTGAGAAATTATCTATGAATTATGGCTATGATGAGTATGAACTCTCTTGAAATATTTAACTTATATTGGAATATTATCTATCTATCTATCTATCTATCTATCTATCTATCTATCTATCTATCTATCTATCTATCTATCTATCTGTCTGTCTGTCTGTCTGTCTGTCTGTCTGTCTGTCTATCTGTCTGTCTGTCTGTCTGTCTATCTATCTATCTATCTGTCTGTCTGTCTGTCTGTCTGTCTATCTATCTATCTATCTATCTAGGACTCTGAGTGCATACTGAACTTTAGGGTCCCCTACAACCCAAAACATCAGGTTTAATAACCTCCAGTCGTGCAGTCCGGAGGATGCAAGGCAGGAAGTTTCAAGCAAAATAGGAAAGCAAACAAAATGGTAACCAAACATTTTTGCAGACTTTAGGCTCCTCTTAAAAATGTGGATTATGATAGAAACTCAGTGCATTACACATGCAAATAGGAAAATATGAGAGATTGTTTGGGAACTGTGCTGGCTCCAGTAATGGAGGATTACATTGAAATACTAGTGGTTGTGATGTGCTCGGTTACTGACACTGCAAACCGTGTCAAGAGTTTTCAGAAACTAGTCTTTTTTCCTCTTTTCATGAACAATTTCACTCTGGAATGGTTAAGTCAGTCAAAAAAATAAAAATAAAAAATAAAAAATAAAATTAATTGTTTAATGTTAAAATGCAGTGACAACTATATATAAGCAGTCAGTTTGATTTATAATTCATGCTATTGTTTTTTCACTCCCAGCTGTAAATCAGAGAGATAACGCTCAGGTCAGCACATCTACGAGAAAGACCTGTCTCTTAAATAATAATCCACAGTGACCCTGAAGTCATGCAGAAAGAGTATCCTTCCATCCTGTCTTTTCCAATTGATCCAGCAGTGTGGGAGAGGGCTGGCCTGCTTCGACAGGAAGAGTCTGCGTAAACTGAAAAAGAGACTTCAAGCAGACATAAAGTCTCTGGGAACTTTTACTTCAACATCACAAACTAGAACAAAAAATCTATAAAACTGGTGCCAGACTGCACGCCTGTATTGGCAAAACTAAGTGAGACAGGGTGGATCACTGGAATATTTCAATGATGCGTAATAACCACGAGCTCCTTTATATTTAACAATGAGCACACAATCCTGTGATCATGGTTTCATGCAGGCTGCTGCTTGAGGTTACATTAATTCATACTTCTATGAGCACACAATAAAAGGCACATTCAAAATAAATAAACAATAAAAAAAGCATTCTCCAGAAGAATTTCTGCTATTTTCAAAAATTACTAGGCTCCCAAATGAAAATGTTTAATACTGCTTCTTTACTGGCCCAGTGCAAATCTGTCAAATCGCAGCCTCACATTACTCCAACAAACAGCCAACAAACATTTTTTTCTCCAACAGAAACATTTCACATTCAATTGCTATCCAGCTTTTGCAACACATTTGTGAGTTACATAGTACAAAATGTACAAAACAATAGGATTTAGAGGAAATTTTGTTCTTGAATTTTAAGGTATTGTTTTAATTTAAATGTTTTTACACTTACAGATCTGCTCTAATATCCTGGCTAATATATTATTACTGCTAGTAATATTATGTTAATACTTTATTGAAATTATTAAAGCAATAATCATATAATCTCCCTATGGTAAAATCACTGTAATGCACAGAAGTCAAGTGACTGCTTTTGAAAAAAGTGGGAACAACAATATGATAATATTCAATAAACAATTTTTTAATTAACGATAACTGAAATTAAAATGTATTGTGCAAAAGAATGCTTCACTATCAACAACGATTTCCAATTGCTCAGCAAAATAATAACTTCGTACACTAATACAGAATACATATCATAATGAACATTTAAAGGGTTCAGATTATTATTATTCAGATTCCAGAGAGTAAAATCCTGGAGGACTACACAAACAATATTTCCTTGGTCAAAAACATCTCCACATAGACTCCCTTGAAACTGGCCAGCCATAGATAATTGTGCTCCTTATTACAGTAAGCCCTGTTCTGGCTATGTAAATGGGAGCAAATTGCCTCCAGATGAGAGATTAAAGCATACAGAGTGGATGACAGTCCCCTGAGTGCCATTGAAGGAAGGACAGATCCATTTTTTCCTGATTGTGATTGCGCTTCGTCCCCTGGGCCATAACCAGGCCTGTACAGGAAAGAGCCAAGGTCCTGTCACCACAACAACTCACGCTGACTGAGACGTCTGGAAGCGTATGCATGTTAATTAGTAGAAGTAAAAGTTGCTCTGTTCATAAAACTGTCCTATAGAAAATTCAAGCTAACAAGCCTGATATTTCCATATAAAATATTTTCTACATGAGTTATGAATTAATGCACTGTATTAATTGATGTATTCTTGTTTTACTTGCACTGATACAAAACTCATTGGTCAATGTTTTAAAAAGAAATATATGAAATGCCTAAAAAATTGTGTAATGTGTAACAACTGAGCTCTAAAATGTTAACTATGTACAGTATATATATAATAAAATGGAGAAAAATATGAATGAGAATCATTTGGACATTAACAAAATGCAAGCTGATAATTTCCATATACAGTAACATGAAAAAGTGGAGCTATTTTACCAATTTATTTAAGATATTTAAACATTAACTTGCATTACATTACTTTATTACTGCATTAGGAAACAAAGGATAAAGTTACTAAAATCCATTAATATTAATATGACTGGCATTATTAATTATTTCTTTTATTTGTTTTGAGGGCTTTTACTATTCTTAAAATAAAT
Source organism: Spinibarbus caldwelli (assembly GCA_039654775.1). Classification (NCBI taxonomy): domain Eukaryota; kingdom Metazoa; phylum Chordata; class Actinopteri; order Cypriniformes; family Cyprinidae; genus Spinibarbus; species Spinibarbus caldwelli. The sequence continues at coordinate 23,762,223 of CM077250.1, forward strand.
TATTTTACTTTATTTACCATTTTAAACTACAAATTATTAAATGTTAAATAATCTATTTATTTTTAATTTTCAATTCTATTATTTAATAAGGTCATTTAGTATTATGTATTTTAAATTAACAAACTTGATTAATAAATTAAAATACCAGTATACTTCATGGTCACAGCACTTCTTATATTAAACAATAAATACATTTAAAAAATGTTGAAAAAAGAAGAAATGGTAGAATCTAAAATCACAAATACAAATATATTATATCTGTGAATTTTGTTTTCTTTCTTACCTAGTAGCATCTTAAAGGGATAGTTCTCCCAAACACTAAAGAATGCTGGTAACCAAAAACGGATGGTAGCCATTTGCTTCCATAGTAAAAATACTGTGGAAGTCAGTGGGGACCATCAAATTTTTGGTTACACACACTCTTCAAAATTTCTTTTGTGTTCAGCAGAAGAAAAAAATCATACAGGTTTGGATTAACATGAGGTTGAGTAAATGATGACAATTTTAATTTTTGGGTGAACTATCCCTTTAAATGAACTATCCCTTTAAATGCTTCCTCATGCCTAAATTTGATTTGGCGGGAAACTTTTGGGAGGTGTCGCTGTGTGCATGTTGACTCATGTTTTCTGTTAGTTTTACTGACCCAAAAAGGTGACGCCTGTGGAGATGAGTGGACATGTTTGTTGTAGTGGAGTGTCCTTTTGAACCAGCTGGAAAGGACAACAATACTTGCACACAGAAATGCAATATGCACTGAATGTGCTGTCACTAGAAACATTACTCTGTGGCTGGCAGATCATGAACAGGTGTGGTTAGGGTTTTCTTCCACACTTTAAAGAAGGAACACTTCGTACTCATCACATAATCTGAAGTGCTGGAAGCCTGAGCAGGATCAGTTAACAGCAGCGGCTCAGGTGTTTACTTTGCCACCAAGTCCATCAATGGAGCTTGAATAAATAGTTGCCACTCCACGTTATGGAGGCAGAGGAAGAGCGAGCAGACACAGATGGTCAGCCTCAAGTATTATTTTGCTGTAAGTGTTGACGGAGAGGAAGCACCTGCACTGAATGTCGTCCCGAGCCTCAGTGCACATAACAGACACGCGTGCTGTTGCTCCTGTCACTCTTTCTCGCCTCTCTTCCCTTATTTGGTGGGTTTTTCCTGACTTGTTTCTTCAGCTTTTTTCTCTGCCGTATGTCTTTACGGTATACTTCTCTGTGCTGTCTGAATCACATCCTCTTTTCTTTTCATCATGATTCTTTTATTGTCTGAGACAATTCTGGAAGATTTTCAGTGATCTTGCCTTTCAAACGTTTGATCTCGACCTTTTCTTTTTTTTTTTTTTAGACAGACCTCATGTACCTCAGACACATACAGTGTTTCACTTAAAAGTATGTAATATAAAATCTAAATCTTATTTATTATTTAAATAACTTTTCTATTTTAATATATTTTAAAATGTAATCTATTCCTGTGATGGCAAAGCTGAATTTTCAGCATCATTATTGCAGTATCACATGATCCTTCAGAAATTATTAGAATATGCTGATTTGGTACAAACAAACAAACAATAAATAAAACTTTTTTTGTAATTAATACTATTCAAAACACTGTTTAATATTTATGTGAAAACCACATTACATTTTTTTTCAGGATTTTACAATGAATGGAAAGTTCAAAAGAACACATTTATTCAAAATAGCTGATTTATTGCATTTATTAGTTACATATATGCAATAAATAGTTACATTTACGTGAAATTAATTGAAATCTTCTGTAACATTATAAATCCTGTATCATTATAAATCTGTAAAATTATTAATTTTAACTAAAAGCATTAATTTCTTCAAAAAAAAAAGAAAAAAGAAAAAAAGAAAGAAATTGAAATTTGTTACTTTTAAATGAGTGTGTGTGTACACACATTCTAGTTACAATTTTTTCTTTTTTTTATTTATAGCCAAATGTTTATTTAATATTGCATTTTAATATTATGTAACATTTTGCAAAAAGTACATTTTCTTAAAGATTTGTATTGATGATATTATGCAGAGATCACAACAAAAAAAAGAAATAAAATAAAAATGCATGACCTTGGGTTTGGACAATTGGGATACTACAATTTTCATTGAATTCTCTGCTCTGGTCTATGGCACTGCCTTTATTTCACAAATTAATCTGCATATTTCACACAGATTGCTCAAAGTTTCCATCCACACTGCTTATTGATTTAGTTCTGGTTCAAGAATCTCTAACCCATTTATGTGTCTGCCCTCTACGTGGAATGTTTATTTTTTTGGATCTCGGCAACATCACAAGTGCGCTTAGAGGGAGCATTGCCAACAACATCTTCTGACATAAGATCAGATGACCGAAATATCCAACAAAGCTGGCATGATCCTCACTTTTAAAAACAGACATAGGAAGTTCACTCTACCAGGAAGCTGGAATCTGTGAATTAACACAAAAGCTTCAAAAATATTCCAGCCCCACTGTCCTGTCCAGAGGGACTACGATCTAACACAAACATGTAGAACCAAAATATAAAGTTACATGAAGGGAGAGAGACAATGTACATGATACAATGAGGAAGGAAATGAAAGATGGCATGTAGTATGACCCCCCCCCCCAAAAAAGAAAATGTATTAACACTCGGAGGAAAGACTATGGAAGTGCACACTGCAGATGACACCGGAGACAGGAAGGTAAAAAAGACAGGAAATGAAGAAAATAGAATGGCTGCAAAATTAGCAATGAACAAATGAAGCTGCACATTCGGTAAAGCAATCATGGAATCTATCATGAGGTGACTGTGGATGTATTTAACAGCATGACCTAGATGTTCAGCCCATCACTCAAACTAACTACAAGGCTATTAGGCCTAGAGAGAAATATCACAGCTTACTCAATAAACACTCAGGGACAATGAGAGGTTTCAGACTTTTCAGAGTTTGAAATACTTCTTAACTTTGTTCAGTGGTTCTCAAACTTTTCAGCACCACTTTTGATCAAATTAGGTGTATGCAATAGAGACATTTTAGACAAAGTCAGGAAACAAATTTAGGTTATAAAAACCTTGTGGGAACATTGTTTTGAAATGTTTCTAAAATGTTGAAATGTCCTGTTTTCTTTTTTGTGGTTACGAAGTTATAACGCTTTATTTCCACCCAAAATATGTTATTTGAATGTTAGAACATTTTCTCTCAGCATTATAAGTACATTCATCAAGTACAAATAACATCATAAGGACGTTTCGAATGTTGATCTCAGAATGTTTTCCAATGTTTTCTAACATTGATCAAGTAAAAATATCATCATGGGAATGTTCCAAGAATGTTGTTCTAAGAATGTTTTCTCTTAACCTTGTGAGAATGTATATCAAATATCAATAAAGTTATAAGAACGTTCCATAAACATTACTTTAAGAATACTTTGTCCTAACATTTTTATAACTCTTAAAAAATGTTAGTGAAAGTTGCGAGAATCTTTCCTGTTAGCTGGAAAATTCTGGCAAAATATCAGAATATCAGAACATGCACTTAAAAGGGTCATGAATTGAGAAATCAATATTTTCTTGATCTTTCGACATATAAGAAGTCATTGTACTATAAAAACATCCTGCAAGTTTCAAAACTCAAATCTTTTACTAAAAACAGCTTATAATGAAGCCAATCTGCCAAAACGGCAGCTTGTGGAATGTACCAATCTGTGATGTTATAGTGTGGATAAACACCGCCTCCGCAGAAGAAGATCAACACCTGCTTCTACATCGCTGCCTGTTTAGCCCCGCCCACCGATTCACGCATGTAGTGTAAATAAAAAGAGAGGCAAACCTTAAGACCTTAAGCAGAAAACAAATGATAAAGATGGCTCTGAATACAAGAAGATGCTGTGCAGTGTCAAGTTGTGGGGGGGTTGGGGGGGGTAAGAACTTGGTCCTTTAGTCACTTGTTTAAAGCATGGATTTGTTTACAAACAAGGTACAATTCGACATGGTATTTTCAGAAAGACAGGATCCGACAGTAACGTTGCACCACACAAGTGTGAGTAACTCTTTTTATTACGTGATAACTATGCTTTGTCTGTTACTACAAATCATTTGATGTACTGAGTATTTATGCGTTTTTAACCTAAATCACAGCAGCGTCCATCTGTGAAGGACATAGGCTGTCAAACATACACAGCTGATTCTACTTCTGAGTCTACAATCCACTCCTATTCAAACAGAGCGTTCAGATGAGGGGGGACAAAACAGGACAGAAAATAACTTATTACTTCTAAATTGCTGTTTTTTGATGTAAAAATCTTGATAACATTATAAGTGGACCTCAGAGGACAGTAAAAAAAAAAAAAAAAACAATAAAAAAACAGTTCATGAACCCTTTAAAGCAGACAAATAAAACAACAGCAAGTCTCCTCTGCTCACCAAAGCAACAATTATTTGATCAACAATACAGTAAAACCAGTAATTTTGTAAAATATTATTACAATTTTAAATAACTTCTCCGTCAATACTCTATTTTAATATATTTTAAAGGGGTCATATGATGCGATTTCATGTTTTCCTTTGTCTTTGGAGTGTTACATGCTGTTTGTGCATATATACGATCTGTAAAGTCTCAAACCCAAAGAGATATTCTTTATAAAAGTTAAAACTCTGCCACGCCCCCCTAAAACGGCTCATTCAAACACGCCCCCACATGTCTACATCACAGTGTGGGAAGATTTGCATAACACTGCCCAAATGTACACTCAATGAAAGAAGGCGTAACTTTTATTCTCGCTGTAGTATTGTTTTTGCCACCACCATGTCGTGGAGACGCTGTGTGTTTCGTTGTGAAAGCGAAACTACTTTGTTTAGCCTTCCAAATGAGTACACAACTAAAAATCAGTGGTTAAGTTATATTTACAACACTGTTCCAGAACAGTACAACGCAAATATTCGAGTGTGTGTAGCGCATTTTACGGAGGACTGTTTCCTGATCCTGGGAGAGAGTAGCCTACAATGTGAACACTATGAATGGCTGTGAACGGCTGAGTATTTATGTGTTTTTAACCTAAAAGTGGGGCAAAAGTGCTTCTGACTCACAGCCTGTAAGTACGTTTCGATATTTAAAGAATTTGCTACTGACTATTCAAACGCGAGTTTTGAGCAGTGTAGAGTAGTGCTTGTTTGGCGTTTCTACGATCACAAATGCAGACATGGTGTTATGTTTACGTACACAACACGTATAAAAAGACCGTATGAGTCATTATAATCAGTAAATACGTCCTCACTAAATGCAACGTTTATAATGGGTTTCATTGTTTTAGTCTCATCGTGCCGGGACACAACATCACAACATGGTAAGGGGCATAACATTTCCATCACACGCTTGAGGTTCAGTGCCTTGCTCAAGGGTCTCACCTCAGTCGTGATATTGAAGGTAGAAGAGAGCGCTTGTTATTCACTCCCCCCACCTACAATCCCTGCGGGACCTGAGACTCAAACCCATGACCTTCGGGTTACAAGTCCGACTCTCTATCCATTAGGCCATGACTGCCCTAACGAACAATAAGGTTTGTAAAAATTGATGCGTTTCAGAAAGGTGGAGCATAGAGGAGCAACAATAATGTACAGTATGTGGAAAATAATGTATTTTGAACGTCGAACTGCGTAAAAACATTGCATTACACCAAATACACAAAAAAAATATTAACATCATATGACCCCTTTAAAATGTAATTTATTGCTGTGATGGCAAAGCTGAATTTTCAGCATTCATTCATTCCTCAAGTCTTCAGTGTCATTCTAATTTGGTGCTCAAGAAATGTATTATTGTCGAAATTATTTCACGCTAAACACACACACACACAACACTGATCCCCAAATGTTTAAATGGTATAGGGTAGTGTGTGTAAGGATATGTATTTATTGGAAATAAATTAGAAAAATAAGAATATGTATTGTAAATGTTTTATTTTTGTCTCATGTACAACTTAGAATGCATGATTTATAATGCCCCTCACATATTACACCTAACAATCAGTTATTCTTTATTTAGCTGACACTTTCCTGTTCAGAGCTTTTTACAATTCCACTAGTACAACATGAGTAAGCACTTTGAAAGTCATGCTGATGGTACAGTAGCTCATATATCAAATCCGTTGGGTTACCAGCCTAGATTTTACCACTAAACCATACCACAGACATAAAAGCTCAAACAACAATTGACTTTTCGGTTACTGGATATTTCTCTTTTACCACTAAGCCAGACCACCCACATAAACCAAAATAAAAAGTTGCCACGTTTTACGTCAAATATAAATGATGTTAAAAAAAGGTGATGTAGCCCTTTAAACCTCAGCTGCCATTACAGACACATCATCACTGGTGACACGTAAGCTTATGCTGAGGACAGCATATACAACAATGACACATGGAATAATTTCTCCCAGCGCCTGACTCAACATATTTCTGGAACGCTCCACCCGACACGAGAGGGCAGGAGAAGACATTTATAAATGGTCTTCACAACCACACGGGCAATATTTACTTTCTCATTCTGTTTGCTTTTCTCCAGAAATGGTTAACAGTTTCAAAGCAGATGAGACAGAAGGGACGGGTGAAACAGACAGCACAAAGGAGACATCTCTCCCTTGAGAAGAAAAAAAGAAACGCATGGGAGGGAGCTCACATTATTCAGCACAGACTCTGTTCTAGTCCATTGGGAACTACATTTCATTCCACCCGGGAGCAGAAGGTGATCCGAATGCATTGCACTGCACCAGTTAGCACTAGGTGGCCAGTCTGGACAGCAACAGTTTAATAGAGATTCAGTATCAGCACCAAAATAGCTTCAGCTGGCACTAAATGGTTGGTCTTATCCAAACGAGACAGCATCCTTGCATGTGTGCATTGGTTAATTAAAATTCACAAACTGAAGACTAAAGCTTTGTATTTTGCACTGGAAGAGTGCAGCATGTCTTTTTAGGTGCATCGAATGATCTTCAAACTTTTCCATCAACTAAGCTTGCACATAAGTAAACCATTTAAAGGGTATTTCAATCCACTGAATTTAAAATATGCATTAAAGACAAGTTCTCTTCATGGAGCTTTTTAAGACTATAATGTAAAGCATCTGTGCATTTTGGCACTTTGTCTCCATATAATCATTTAAAGTGGAAAAAGTGCTAAATTCAATAGCACTTATTTGACTGGCCACAAAATTTTTGTGTTCTGTAACAAACCTCAGCGCTCGAGAGGGCCATATGTGTTATTGTGCAAATATCTTTAAGTTCAGAAAAATTGTCTTCAAGATGTGGGTGTAATAATATATAATGAAATAATGATATAATACTTAATTATACTTATAATACTTAATACCACACATATGATAATATTGGCTGCATCCGAAATGGCATACTTCCCAGCCATATAGTATGCAAAAATTGTATCTGGAAAGAGTAATATGTCTGAATGCTCATAAACAGCGGTCAAAAAGTACCCAAATGACCTATTACTTCCTACAGATTCTGAAGTGCACATCCAATGGATTCTTTACTATGGACCCTGGGAGAAAAATGGCAGTAAATGACAATGACAACAAGGTGAATGTAGAATGTTGAGATTAAATTTATACTACACACATGCATACTATATACAGTAGAACATACTTTTTTAACTGGCGCAAAGTTATTATTTATTCAAAAGCATACCTATTCAGAGAGTGCGCAGTGTAAATAATCCAGCACCGTTAACTATCTATGTTAGTAGTTCCCAACCATGTTGCAGTTTTCACGTCTCCTTTGTTTGACACACCCCTTTCAGATCTTGGAGCAGAGATGGTCTTATTATTGGGACATACCAAAGTCTGTGTCTCTGTCATTGGAGAAAGTGTAACATTCATGTGTGCCTTGATAACCAATCACATCACAGCTTTGACGTCAGTAAGTTTTTGTCAGAGTTGTGTGATAGTTAATTACTGTTTGCAGATACCAAAGAAATGAATAACAAGTGCCGTAAACTGAATCCTAATTGTCGAGAAATCGTCCTTCTCTTAAAAAACATATTTTTTTTCTGTGTAAACTTTGAAAGTAGATCAATCCAAAATGAATGTTTGACGGCAAACATGTTGAAGACGAGTCAAAAGGCTGTTGATTCATTAAATTATATGCTTTTCTCTCACAAAAGCAGTTTATTCAGCAAAACGAAGTCTCTCCTTCAGTATTTATGTTTCCATACCCCTGTTTTTATGTGCATTTTGAAGTATCGCATCAGAAATGAGTGATGGAAATACCAAATTAAAAAAAAAAGAAAAAAAAATTCCTTACTTTGCAAAAAAGTTTTTAGGCTCGCTTGAGGTGGGTTTTGACTTGTGTGAAAAAAGATTAACGCAAATAATGAGAGATTGAAACGCATTTAGCGAATAAATTTCTCCATGTGCATCAAAAAAGTAATGTGATTTTGCACTATGGAATGGCACATCCTGACTAAACAGCGGACGGATGCTGGTTGCTACTCATCATAAAATTGAAAAAAAAAAAAAAAAAATTAAAGAAAAAGAAGACTGTGTGTGTAGCTACTGCTGAACAAAATCATGTTAGAGGAGATGAAGGACGAAAGTAAGATTTTTTTTTAAAAGTTAGCTCGCCAGTATGGGAGTTTTTTTGGATTCCATAAAAATGACACACACACCAGTCTGCAGGAAGTGTCGATCAACAGTACATTTTTTTGTACACTTTTGGTTATAAACTCTCTCTTCACCTCCCCACACTTGTATTTTGAGTATGTATCATTGGCCAGAAAGAAGAAAACCCAAAATAAAGTTAAAGGTATTCTTCCAGATATTATATTGGTGTTGTGGAAATATTGTTATCGTGAATTCTTTTGTACGTGATAACTGTGTAGTGCTCTACGTTCTATAGCGCCCCTTGCTCCAAGCCTGAGATTGTGACACATATTTTAATTGCAGGATGACACATTATGTAATGCAACATTGCATAAAATTGAATTGGCGTAGTAACAACTTTTGCATTTACATACTTATGTGTAATCCCATGTAATACCCATACTGAAGAGTTTTATATTGTGTGTAGCATTTTAACCTGTGTCACACAAACACTGAAGTTTCCCTGATAGATTTTACTCAAGTTTAAAGAAACCATCTGTGAGCTGATTATCCAATTTTGGAAATGACACAGCAACTCCCTTCCCTGCACAAGTGATCATTACAAAACTGCTTCATATAGATCCTTCTGAAATAGAGAACAGGAGATTCAAAGAAGGAACAGGAGATGAAAACATTGCATAAAAGCAATGTCAATGTCCAAAAAAAAAAAAAAAAAAAAAAAAACCCTTCAGGCAAGGTTTGCTATAACATTTATACCTTTTGTCAAGAAGTTTATACATGCTCTTAAAATTTAATGTGGTCTATTATGCTTCAAGATAACAGCCATCAAAGTTGTATGTGAGTTTATATATGTTAATCATTATTGAAAAAAAAAATTATTTATTTAGCTGAACTGAACTTGTCAAGATCAAATGATCTATTTTAAAGAACTTTTGACCTTATTTTATTAATTAGGATATCAGGGTAAATGTGTACCTTGAAACTGTTGACTTTATACCAACGTGAATTTTAATAATAAGAAATGAATGTTACTTTATTGAGCATTTAGATGGAAAGATTCCCATTCATATTTACAGAGGAAGTGCGTAATTGAAACTTTTCTTTACAATAATCACCAACATCAGTAACAGCCTGTGTTTACCAACTTCCTGCAACTCCTGAAATAAAATAAATCTAAGTTTTGCCGCAAGCACAAGAGACAAGAAGAGACAGACACACTCTGACGCACCCACACCTGGTATACAGCCAGAATATGATAATATGTGCATTTCGTAAAAAGTGAATGGAGGCGTAAGTCATTTGTGGGGTCCGGAAAAAGTGTTTGGTTTTTGGTTTTACTACGCCCGATAAACCCTGTTCTGACCTGCCAGTAGTAGGATTAATATTTAATGACAACATACAATTTACACTCTTTTAATGTTCATCTCTGCTCTTTTTAAGCTTAAGATTTGCAGCGAATCATTTTCTTCTCTGCTATTTTCTTATTCAGCTGAAAGATAATGTGAGTGATAAAACTGCCAAGCTTGAGGTTGAGACACTTCCACAAATGAACTGTACTGGTCTATAAGAATGTTTGGCTACGCTTATGATTAACAGGTGCATGCAATGCGACATATCAAAGCCCATTTGTGAACACAATGAAATATTATTATTCAAAGCATGCTGCTTTTTGTTATGGAGGAATAGATAAGAATGTTGAGGTGGACTCTCCTGCCAACATTTCTCTTTAAAGCTTGACTTTGCCATCTCTTATAACAAGAGGTGCGATGTTTTACCTTGAGCTGTGGGACAATGATCTTCTTATTCAGCATTTCAAAGTGAATAGTCTGAATGGATATAGACAGTATGCAATTTTTGTTTATATCTTAAAAGCACATGCTTGTTATGTCTAAGACTGAGTTTGACATACTAATACTGCCTAATTGGTCTCTCATTATCCTTGACAAGAGTAGAAGGCATATAAAGACATAATCTGACTGATGATTTTGGCATTCATTCATCACTAGTGAGTAAGAAGAGCAAGGCAGTGTATCACACATGCCTGTGGGTTAAAGAGGGTGATGCAGTTTGTCACGTTCCGTTTCATGACTCAACGCTTTCTCTTCCAGCTCTTCAAAAAGGGATCAAGTTATAGAGGGTGTTATAAAAACAGCCGTCTGGAGCCTTTACTGGAAAAGTAAACTGACTCCATTCATTAAGCCAGTTCTGACTGTCAACTGCACGTAGACACGTTCAAGTCCTCCTTGTTCTCTTTTTAATTAAGGATGCCTAATCATATAAACACATAAACTAACGCAATACTTTCACAGAACTTTCACACAAGGGTCATTAGGGGACATTCACACTGGACGCGTTCTTGTTCATAAACTGAGCAACACAGAACAGCTCTCTAAACACGTTTTTCTTCCAGTTGAATAACTTTTAATTTGACATGGTTATTTAAAGACATAGCAAGATACGCTACTGCATAAGTACATCTAAATCGAATTAAAAGAACGCGTCTTTTGTGAACTCCCCTCCGATAAAACTAACGCTAGTTTTAACGTTCTCGTTTTGTAACGTACCATCACTCTCTTGCAGTGTGTGTGGTGTAGGCTATAATTTATGCAGGTTAAGTGTAAAAAAGGACGGCCCATATGCTCACCTGTGCAGGTAAAAGGCTCAACTGGACCGCAGCAACTATTTGTAACAGTAACGTCAAATAACCCATCTCGAAAGCCAAAGCAAGTCTAATCGTAGAAAAATCCAAACAGTAGTCCATCCAAATATAGAAATTTCACCATAAATTCCACAAAACTGTTCTAGGTGGCCAGTTCGTGTCTTGCTGGTCGGTAGTAAAGTGTGCGTTGCTTTCTCAAAGATACCAAATAAAATGAAACAATCCGGAAAATGCGCTAAACATATTCGCAATGTTGCTATCTTTTCGGTTTCATAAAATATCAGTAGTGACACATCACTTAATTGCATCCAATCTAGATCTAGAAGCGAATACCCGTGGTAAAATGTTTAAAATAGGTCCTTATGGAGTAAACAGTGTTTTAAATTATAGCTTGCAGGTTTTAATCGTCCTCACGCGCCACTGGAGATCCAGCGTCTGTTTCCTAGTGCAAGATTCCTGCTCACGCATTTCCCAAATAGAGTGGCACACATCCATATGAGCACCCTGACTACCTTTCAACAAGTTGATCATTTAAATCTCCTCCTCCTGAAGCCTTGCTCATATTCATACTGTCCTCCCACTGCCCTCCCCTCCTTGAACTCACATCTCACAGTTTATCACTGATTATGTGTAGAGCCAGATAATAGTAGAGAAAAAATGCCCTGTAAAAAGTGGTAACCTATAATTGTTATATTAAGGATTTATTTCTACCTGGTCTAATCCCCAGATTTAGTTCTATTGGTGTAACATAATATAGCCTGGATGTTAACATTTTGACATGTTACCCGTGTAGTAACATCTAAATTTTATTCACAAATTATTTTAAGCACATTATTTCATTGTTTTGAGCCTTTATAATTAATAATAAAATCTCTAACGATATACAGATTATTGCTCTCAATGCATTAAAGAGATCTTTACAATAAGATTTCATTTGTTAACAACAGTTAATGCATTAACACAAACATATAATTTTAAAGCACTTAACCTTTAGTTCATGAAAATGTTAACGTTCACGTTCACAGTGGTTTAACTAATGTTAACAGTAGTAAGTGTTGAGATTCACATGATTTAAGATTAGTAAATTGTGTACGTTAACTGTAGTACATTAAAGTTGTAAGCCAAAGTGTTACCCACAAAACAAATGAATGAAGCACTTTTTTTTGTTCAAAACAATGTAAACTAACTTACGCATCTAGAAGATAACAGTAAATATGCTTCACATGCTGTCAGAATTATTGTATATATGTGTTGCCGACTTGGAAGTTGCAGTGATAAAACAGTAGGCCTAATAATATTCAGGAAATTCAGATTGGTACCTGATTTGAGATTACCTACATTATCATTTTTTTTTTTAAATGGCAAAGGAGGAGGTTTTCAGTTGTGAATGGTAATTATTATTATTGTTGTTGTTGTTATTAAATAAAGTTATCTTAATAGCTGCTGGAGTTTCAGTAATATACATTTATGTATAGCTGTAACTGTTTGTATATTGTACATTTTTACATGAATAAAAGAGCAAATATTGCACAAAATTTCATTATTGTCCTTCATGTTTCTTAATCTCTCCAGCCATAAAGCGCTTGAATGTGACATAACCATTCTTCCAGCAAGCCTGTGAAGGCACCAATATTCCACAATCCAGAGGTACACTTTCATCAATCATTTGAATTCATGTTGTCATAAAAAAATAAAAATAAAATAAAATAAATAAAAGTGCACAGTTACACAGAATAAGGTCCAAATTAAAAACCTATGGTGGTTTGATTACAACATCGCACCCTCAGTGTTTAAAAATAGCTCCATTTCCCATTTCATTCTCCACTCTTCATGCTGATACTTTCATGCAACATGTTTGGCAATTGTTATCATGTCTTAAAACAATACCCAAACTTTAAAGTATGCATGTTGATTTTAGTCCATTCAGACATGGTTAATGCGGTAGTATTCTGAGCAAAGCTGTATGGGGTCCACAGTCACTCAGACCAGAAAAAGCACAAGCTCAGAATAGACACCCTAAGAAACAAACAAAGACTTTCTCTGAGTACACTGTATTATTATAAAGTAGCCTACATTATAGTGACACACACTCATAAGAAGACGTGAGACTGTATTATTGCAATAAATCAGTGATGCATGTACTGTTCCATGTTCTCTTACCATGTATGCATGCCTACTTATTAGTGTTTAGGGCCGTGTTATGGGTTGAGCCGAAAGGATTCTTTCCTTACTCACACAACGTTTATATACATGTATGTGGTGTTTGCAGTAGCACTGGAATGCACAGTCTGGAGATTCTTCAGTTTCACTGCATTCTTCACACCATGTTGACTGACAGGGCTTCTATGTGCTATTGTAAAGAGCACGCTTTGCTAGATGGTGTCAGCAAACAGTGCGAGTTCCGCTGCCTCAGATTACCCCCCATTCTCACAGCACTTGCTCTCGGGCGCCAACCAAATGGAAGCTTTCAGCCCGGAAATGCTTTGAAATGAATTATGCTATTTAGTATATCTCACCATGACCATTATCTTTTTTCAAAATAGGGGAAATCTGAGTAGTGTCTGTCCTTCTCAAAAATGTTTTAGGTTGCCATGCCATTACTAAGTGCTTACTTAGGTGTTCTGGGTCTTATGAGGTATACCGATGGAATCTTACTATATTTATAATCAAAAGAGCCAATTTCCACTCTACGAGATTCTAGTACTTACAGTATCTATGTATTTGCCTGTTTTATTGTCTGCCAGGTGAAAATCAAAGTCTAATCAATTAGGAAAGTAAAAACACAACTCAAAAAGCTTCACAATTTGAGATATCATGTTTGACGCTTTTATGCATTTAGAACAAATTAGCTCAACCAAATATGAAAATTGTGTCATCATTTATTCACCTTCATGTTGTTCCAAACACTTCAAATTAAGATATTTGTAATGAAACCTGAGAGTTTTCTATACCTTCATTGAAAGTCTAGGTTACCAAAACTTAAAAGATCCAAAAAAGCTTGTGAAAATGAATATATGAATTCATTTTAAGACATCTTTATAAGCTTTTTTGAACTTTTTGAAAGTTTTAGTAACCTTTTAATGAAGGGACAAATTAAACCTCTCACGCTTCATTAAAAACATCCAAATTTGTATTTTGAAGATTAACTAAAGGCTTGGAATAACCTGAGTGTGAGTACATAATGACAGAATTTTCATTTTTTTTGGGTGAAGTATCCCTTTAAACGTAAATAATAATAATTTAATTTGAATAATTTTGGCACAAGATGCTTTCAATGAAGACAGAACTAGAGATCTGTTTCTTTTTTTGCAACATCTGTGCTTTTCATTAGACTCACTGCAGAGAATCATTGAAAGGTAATTTTTAAAACAGGAAAAGTTAGTTTTGAGGACTTCTGGATGAAATGTGCCTGTCTGCGCTCATCATTTACTATGCTAATATGCTGGTTGTGGAAAATGTCGATCATATAATTAGGATTTGAAATGTGTTTGTAGTATAAATTGCTTTTTTTTTTTTTTTTTTGTGAAGATCGGCAAAGGTATAAAAAACCCAAATCATTATTGGAGATAATCTCTCAATGCATAGTAACAATCCCGTGTTGCTTACAGTGTGTAGATAGAGTAACTGAAGTTTCAATGTTTTTCTATGTGCTGTCTCATCCATATTCACTCACATTTGATTGTGTGTGTTTGGACTGGAAAAATACAGCTTTCCATGTCAGCAGTTTTTTCTTAACTATATGAAGAATCAATAAGATACCCATTGTTACAGTGTAGGGTGCATGGTGCATGTAAAACCGCAGGCAAGACTTGGAGACAAGCGTAAACTCAAGAAAACCACATTACACTGACGCACTGAACTCTCAGTACAGAAGTCCCTGAGGGGAGTTTAATGTCTTTGTCTACTTAAAAGAAAGGCTAGCATTGATAATCAATAATGAATCAATTGGAATTTTCCTAAAAGGTTTTGTTTCCTTATTATAAGCAATTCATACCTAATAAAAGTAGCTTAAAAATATAAAAATGTATGTAAAAATGTATCAATGTTTGAACATGGTACGATGGAGAACTGATTTGGTTCTGTTTTTGGGTCCTAAAGCAAATGTAATGACATTTGCTTCAAGACCCAAAATCCCTTGGATCTTCATGATTGTAAAGGGGGATTGCACGATCTACATTAAAGTTATCCATTCATCATTGTTTAGAAGGTCTGATTTCCTCTGTGGAAAGTTCATTTTACACATGGGAACACTAATCTGAGTCGACATGATAAACATTGGAATGAAATTACCGGATATCATGAAGCTTAAAGGTATTCGGCAGTCTCCATTACTGCAGTGTGTTTTGGAGATTGTCATTACTGTAGACCATCTGGCCAGCACCTCACCCGGATATTACATGAATCAACTTCCTGCAATTGACCGGTCTCGGTCATGTATACGTCTGCACTCCACCTGCTGTTTCCAATGAAAGCGTGAAAAGGACACTGGCAGCCCTGGAAGTGGTCTGGTCTCCAGTAAAATCCCCTCTTCATTGTTGCTGAAAATAGCTTTGATATTACGGCAATAGTTTTGTGTTTTTCCGTGTATCACTTCCTATTTACAAGACTGAGGTGACAGTGTTCCTCACGTCTTGAAGGCAGGCAGGTGTTGAGCAGTTTCCTCAGGCATTCCACTCTATTGTATGGGCTGGTGATTTTTGTGTTTATTTAGGAAGTCCCCCTCAACATGTGCAGAGGGTCTGACGTGCGGTTATTGTCTGACAATGATGTGTTACATGGCATTATTTGTTTACATAAACACAACTGCAGTCGGAACATCTTTCAGGTGTTCATAAGTCAATTGCCACTGTTTTTGACACCTTTGTCATTTCCTTGAAAGCTTCCATTTTAAAATAAGGCCGGTTTGGTTATAATCATCTGTCCCTTATGTATGAGACACATCTGGTTTAAGCATACAGTATGTGTTTTTCAGATGGTTGTCTCATAGTTTTAAAAAAAAAAATCAAAATATTAATATTTTTTGAAGGCTCAAAACATAATTTTTATCATTTAATTTCTCCCTCATTACTACTTATATATTGTTTTAATAAATTAATACAGGTATTTAGAAAGGACTCCTTTTTTTTTTTTTTTTTTTTTTACCAAAAGTGACATTTGTAATGTTATTACAGATTTCTGTTTCAGATTAATTGTCTTTTTGAAATTTCTATTCAAAGAATCCTCACCAAAAAATATAGCACAGATTCAATAATAGTATTGATATGATTGTTTCAAAACTGATAATAAGAAATGTTTCTTGAGAAACAAATAAACATAAAAGAATGATTTCTAATCATGTGACTCTAAAGGCTGAAGTAATAACTGCTGAAAATTCAGCTTTGCCATAACAGAAAAAATTAAAAATATATTGAAATAGAAAACATTAATTTATTTTAAATTGTAATAACATTTCACAGTATTACTCTTAGTAAGCATAACCGACTTCCTCTTCTAAAAAAATAAAAATAAATAAAAATAAAATACTTACCAACCCCAAATGTTTTGATGGTGGTGTATATTTACTTTTTATTAATAATAAGGTATTATAAAAATAGAAATGATAATATTTTAAAATAATTGATGGTTTATTGTGACATCACATTCATGGAAAATACTACTCAAATTATCTTAGACACTTATCAGACACTTTCATTAGTTCAAAAAATTATTCATAACTCATTGTGAATGAACATTTCTTCAGTGGATTCTGTTGAAAACTTTTGCTTTTTTATGATGCTTTATTTACACCGCTAGATGTTATTATGAGTCAAAGTTGATGGTCATATTAACTATTGTTTTATGTGGACCTGTAATCTAATTTCATTACATAGACAGTATGAATGTTGGCATTGAAACATTGGACCCCATGATTTTTATTGTTTGTTCAACAAACCCACAATTTTCCTAAATATCTTCTTCCACAGAATAAAGACATACAGAAACAATATGAAGGTGAGCAAAAGAGGATGAAACTAACCCACAATTTCATATTCAAATAGCAAATGTGAGTCAAAATATCTGCACAGAAACCTTTATTTAATGACTAGTATTCCCACACACAGATGCCGCAGGACTGCAGCTAATATGAGGTAGGTTGCACTGCTTAATTATATTTGTTTTGAATGACATTAGCAAATGCAAAAGTCATACAAAAACATTGTGGTCTTTAAGACTTCTGCTCTGCTGGAGCAGCACTGTTTATTATTACAGTACAATAATATTTCTTCTCTCTGCTAATAAGTTTATTCTTCCCTGGGGTGAAATGGAAGAGTTTTAAGAGGTTTGCATGCTTCATAAATACATTTACAACCACACACACATTCTGGGTTATGATCAAAACAATGCATGAAACATCCTGCCAGGTATGATAAATTATTTAGAATTTATGAAAAATAAAACCAGCATGTATAGTTTAGACATATGTTGAGGGTTTAAAACCAGACATGTGAAGCTTATATTTTTTCCCTTAGACTCAGATTACTGTAAATGTGAAGGCACACTGAGGGATGAGTTAAATTTGTCAAATTTTTACTTTGTCATACTACAGTGTTGTTGTTTCCTGTGAGGGCTTGTTGGTCCACTTTAAACCTTATGATATAACTTTTCTTCTGCATGACGAAACCCAAAGAAATTCAGTCGCTCCTCATGGAAAGTTGGTCTAATTATTCCACAAACGCTTAGGTTAATGTTTATCAGCACAAAGTAAGGTTGAGAGCCTCAGCGTATCCCGTTACAAGAGTTTAAAGTAGGACATGCCAGAGGCGAATGCAAGGTGAAATTCATCCGCTGGAGTTGTGTTTATATGAACCGCTGCCAAGCAAAATTATTTCTTCGAGTTTATTTTTGTGTGGGGAAAGACAACTACCTAAATAGTTATTACTACTGCCTCCAGTTGTAGAACAAGAATGGGGGGAAGGAACAGGGTAGGTGGTGGTCTGTCGTGGGTCGAAGGGAAAAATGTAATGCTGAAGGGAAAGGAGGGGTATATAGGATGATGGGTTTAGTGCTGTGGAAAGTTAATATCTTAAAACAATACACAGCGCAACTGGACGATGAGAATTTGGCAGCGGCGCAACTCCTCACCGTGGCTGATCTGGCTATTAGCGGAGACAAGAGCTCCAGGGCCGTTGTGCACTTGCTGAAACACTGGATTTGATTTCCTCTGATATTGTCTGTTTGTTGTTCAACTCCTGTCTC
Organism: Spinibarbus caldwelli; assembly: GCA_039654775.1. Lineage (NCBI taxonomy): Eukaryota > Metazoa > Chordata > Actinopteri > Cypriniformes > Cyprinidae > Spinibarbus > Spinibarbus caldwelli. The sequence goes on from CM077250.1 coordinate 23,780,727, forward strand.
ATAATGGACTGGTCTGGTGCCATGTGTCCTAGAGGGCTGGTAAAGAGGACTGGTCCCAGATGGACGTACACCCTCCGGGAACCACAGTTAAAGACCACCTCTGTAGAACAGAACTTGGTTTTGGCATGGAATGTGGAGGGAGGCTTGATGTAGAAATGAGTACACAGATTAATGCTAATAGTTGATCCTATTAGTTATATCAAGAAATGAATCCAAAGTAGGTTTGTAGCTCATTAGCAGGCCGGAATTGGCTGGAATTCCAAAATTGGAATGTTCTACACCTTCTCCCTCTTACATATGCGTTTATGAAATATTAACACCTTTTATCATCTTTCTCCCCTCAAAACTCCGCAGATTGTGCCTGTCCACCAATATGTCTCTTGACGTATGTCAGTTGGACTTCTCAGTCACATTGCCCTGAATGTGATGTTTGATTTTCCATGACTGGTTCCCTCACATTGTGTAAACAAATAAACAGAGAAGCTCCAGGATGGCGCGAGCAGGATTGTGAGAATGGAGAGGCCTGACCTGTTTCTTAGAGACCCAGTGGTTACAAATGTTTGGTTGTGCAAACCCAGTCTCTCTGTGTTTGCTGAAACATACAACTTGTATCACTTTTTCTGACTGAAAAACCGACATGCAATGTGCCCCTCCGGTTTCTGAGCCAAAAAAAAAAATTATCTTAAAAAGGATCTTTTAAATTGCATCATTAAATTGTAAGAAAAAAAGTGTATGAAATGCTACACCAGAAATATTAAACCACGCTCATGTTGCTCTTTCTTGTAGAAGACAAAAGGAGTTATTGATCCAAGTCAAGACTGAGAACGTAAGTAAATGCATGACTGTCTGCACCCGTTTTTGTATCTTTGTATTGTCTTTATCTGTCCTCTTTGTTTCTGTCTGTCTCTGTCATTCTGCTGTAACGCTACACTAAATGCTACACACAATAGCTTTGGACAATCTAGCTTTGAGCCAGCTGTATTACACTCACTCTGGGACTCAGAAGTCGTCTCTTTTCGAGACTCATTACAAAGAACGACAGCCATCTTATCAGAGAAACAGGACATGCCCCAGGGCATAAATCATTACACAAACACACACACCCCAAGCCTCCTTCCGAATGTAGCACATAACTGTTCATACACTATATGATACTTCAGAATAAAGTCTGAAAATACACATGTAGGATCCTTTTAATTAACAGACTAAAATATCTTTTGTAAAACACACTGTTGTGTCTTTTGTGACATTGCATAAATGATTACAAATGATTTTTGGCTGAAGTGTTTCTTTAAGAAGTCTAATCTCCCTCTTTATTAAATTTGATACTACCTCTATTTATTTAGATTCATATAAATTGTGTATTTGGCCAGTGAAAAAAGATCTGTTATGCTAACGTTGAGAAGACATTTGTTTTCACTTATTATTAAGGCTAATGTTCGGCAAAGCAGAGCTCTAAGAGATATTTAGAAAGGTTGTGATTGCACTTTTGGAGGGTTTATGAGATAATCCACAACACAACACATTTATCAAGCAGACATAAGAGAGAAGTGGATTGGAGGGCTGGCATTCATCTTGCTAAATTACTTCCTAGGAATAGAGGGCTATTTTAGTGAAATGTATTTATCCTGCTCCCTCAAACCAACCCTACACCACCACTACAGAACATGAATAAATGAGTAATACCAGGAGAAAACAACACACCCCTGCCTTGAAGAATCTCAAATATGTTACTAGACACATTTTAGAAGTGCTTGCTGGGATTTAGGGATTTGAAGTCCTTAAACCAGAGCTATTTAATTGTGTTCCTGGTGTGCCATGACCTGCAGAGTTCAGTTCCAACAATAGTTATCAGAATTAGCTAATCGAGAGGTGTGTTCCATTTAACCATAAATGTCTTGCAAAGTAGGTTTCACAGGGTATTCTACCAGCTTAAGTGAAATTTCAGTCTGAAGGGAGCTTACATGTTCAGTGTGAAGGGCACTGCAAACAGCAAAGGAATAAGGGTACATCAATACGTCATGACATCAAACCCTAACCTCCTCTAATATGCGTCATGCAAGTGTTATCTATGTTTGATGATGTTGCAGGGTGTTCTGCATAAATGCATTTATCAAGTGAAGAAAACAGATATCACATTCTCAGGGAGCAGCGAGCACTGGGTGGGACCCTGTCAATCGGAAGGCAGCTAAGGTCTTCAGCATTATTTGATTATTACAAACAGGCATGTTTGATTAGGGTTATGCTGTGTTCCATTTGTATTCTGAAGTTGGAAATTCCGAGTTCCCAGTAGGAACTTTTAAATGGAACTCCATCCCAAGTCGGAGTTCTGACTCGGAATCTTGGAGGAATCGCAACAACTCCAACTTCAGAATCCAATATGGCTGTTCAGTGCATCAACAGAAGAGAAACAGTAGTAATATATTGTTTATTAGCACTTATGTTTGTCTGTGTCTCAATAAACTCAGTTGTGCACTCAGCACTATTTGTGAACATGATAGTAGCGTTATCTGTGCAAAATACTGCTTTTTATGTACTTTTAATCAACTGGTATTGCCAACAATGGATGTGTCCATCTTGGTTTTCTGATTTCTCTACTGGAATTACTGGTTATTCCCAGCTCCGACTTAAGAGGTAAATGGAATGCAGCATTAGAACTAAATGTTGTGGGACTCCAGGAACCAAATTGAATAACCCTACCTTTTACTAAGTCAGCGGTGACCAATCCAGCTTCTGGAGGGCCACCTTGAAGCAGAGTTTGCCTCAAGCTGTAATAAACAGGTGTTTGGATCTAAACTCTGCAGGAAAGTGGCCTTGGCTGGACTGGATACACCTGCACTGTGTGTTATGGACATGAATGGTAACTAGAATCAAGCAGCTTGTTGAGAAGAGGTGTGCTATTACTTTTCTAAGTGATCAGACTATAGCATTTAGCCTAGTGGACCATAAAAAGTGTGAAATACTTCCATGCACCTACACTGAAGAAGGGATCCAGGCCATATCAAAAGTTAAAATGTCAGAGACGCCTAAGAATGGGCCCTGTTGACTTGGGCTCGTGAGCATCAGTGCAGAAAATCCTAGAAACCAACCAGCCACACATTAGGAATTGCATAACAATGCCCTGGCAATCACTCTGGACACCCTGACATTTTAAAAGGGACTCTTGCATTGATAACGTAAGCACAGCTCTGGCAATTCTTGAATATAGACTGAATGCACAGACACTAGAAGCATCTTTCAGGCCTTATTAACAATCTGAGAATCTCCAACTGACTGGGCAACCTCGGTCGAGGGATCCCAGCCTAATCCTCCCGGATTTGGGAGATTTTCCCATACCAGATGAGAAGCAGATGTCTCCGTCTCTCCCTCCCTCCATATACTTCTTTATCTCACTCCCAGTTAGCTTCCCTCACTTTGTCAATTTTCAACTTGTGTTGACGTCAAAGCATGTCCCTTTCTCTTTTGGTTTCTGGCTGTCCTTTACCCTTTTTCCTTCATTCACCCCTACACATTTCCTTTCAATTCCCCTCTTCCCTGCATCTGACTGTCTCTCTCACTATCTTGGTCTATCTCAGTCTCTCAGGCTCCCTCCTGAAACAAGTCCCTCAGCCTCCTCATTCCCTGGGGTACACCGAAAGAACACAAGCACCATGGGAAGGCCCAAAGTCCCCAGAAACCTCGTCACATGACTAGAGCACCCGCCTTTCTGTGGGAGGCACGCAGAGCTGATGGTAAGGTGGAACTGCAAACTTCATGGACTGCATCCAACAGCTCCTTTACTTTCTCATGGAGCAACAAAAAACAAGGCAATTCGGTGAAATGGTCTGTTTTTGACAATTCCCTGTTGAATATACTCTGGCAGACTCTAGGTAAATAAAATATCTCTGTTTAACAATTATGTTTCTGTAACTATTGTTTTTGTTGGAGGTGAACTGTGACATTCCTAAAAGAGGGGTTTTGAAAATTCATATCGGGGGATCTGGCAAGTAGTTCAGTGTGTGGACTCGACCTTCTAATGGCCTCTTGAACCCTCCAGTGCTCCATATATCACCACCTCTTCAAGCACCTACTTTCAACACTACCTCCAATTCTGTGTGGACTCTTGTGGACAGTAGCTCTGTGGCTCCTTTTGTTGAGGTCTTTGGGCTAATACTCTTGGCAATGACCTCAGTATAAACATATCTGTGGGTTTGCTCTTTCTGAGTGGTCACAGGCCTGCTGGACAAGCTGTCTGTAAACAAGGGGCTGGTAGAGGGAACAGGAACTCCCCATGGAGTACTATAACAAATATGGCGGGAAGTTTTCTGTTTGTGTATGTTTGTGTATAAAGGGATGAGATATCAGTCACAACTGGGAAGCATTATATGGGTGTTTTGTGCTACTTATGTAGTACTTTTGAAAAGAAAGATGTTCCTTGATAAGAGAATCACATTTTCTTGATTGAGGGGAAAAATGTAATACAGCAATTTTGAAATAAACAAATGAAAACCAATGGAGGTTCACCTCTAATTTGAATAATGTGGAAGGAACATGCCAAGTATCATATTCTTGTAGGTGCCACTTGGTTTCATATTTTGTTATCCATATAATGACGTTCATACATTTTTAAATTAGGTACCCAAATATGTTTTTGCATGTATGGGAAAATAAACCAGCTCTATAAAACTTCCAGATAATAATAGAGATGTACTTTAGAATGACTTGAACAAACAAACTGTCAAACTTTGATTCTGTTTGCTAATGTTCTAATCCCATGAGTTCACACAGTGGCAAAGATTCGATGATACAGGGCAAACCAGAGGATATTTCAGTTGGACCTTGAAACCACATCACTCCCTTACAATGAGCTAGGGGACTGGGATCCTAAACCAGGAGAACTTGGATGCATTGGGAAACTTCTTGGCAAAACATCTGGCTCACATCTGCGTCAGAAGGAGCAAGAGAGCATGGAATTGTTCCATGCTATAAGTGCAGTCCGAACAGGTTCACCTACCTTTTAGATAACACTGCTCACTGGGAATTAAAGTTTTGGGAAAGGTCATTCAGAAGGTCAGGTAATCCTCCCTTACACACACAATTCTCCTAAAAGCAATATTTGATGTAGTTATCTTAAGTAGAATATCACCAGATCTCTAATAATGGTTTTAGCTAAACTGCACTTTAATGAAGCAGGATGCATTGGCAAAGATAAAGGGTGAATATGTTCTGACATCACATCAACCTTAACCCCCATTACCTGTTTTTTGAATGGTTTAGGTGAAGGCACTTAAATGCTGGCCAAAGGAAACACTAAGCGCTACACTTTTGAACCAGTATTACTGGCACTCTCTAAAAGGCAAAGTTCCTCTCTTAATAGCAAGATTGTCAGATATGGGAAGGAAAGGCTGCATACAATGAATGGCCCATCAGAGGGGACTGATCTGGAAAGCGCAGATCAGGGCACTTCCAAGGACGAGGGAAGCTCTTTGAGACAAAGTGAACTTCAGTGGCTGCCTGCACATTAATTCAAACAAAACCATAAATTGTTCCTACTACTTTGTAGACTTGTGCAATTTTCAGTCATTCCCAGCTCTGCAAGGAAAATGAAAATGAGTTTATTTTTATCATAAAAGTTTTCCAAGAAATTTCCAAGAAAAAGTTTTAAAGTGAATAACTTCCGATCTAACGAATAGATAAGCTTTCTTTTTTGGGTAGCAAAACAACAAAGCTTTGTGTAGCAAAAATCACCACATATCTTGACCATCAGAGGTTAAGCCAGCCATAACATATTGAAAACAGCTAGTCATTTCACAATTTCAGATAAGTGGGTTAAGTATGTTTTATAGCAACAAGACATGCACAATTTGGCACTTAAATGTGTATGTGAATGTAAAGTGAGGAAAAGAAATAATGAACAGAGTGTGATACCAATCGGAGAATGATAACAGTTTACGTCAAACACGAGTGCTCATGTGCATTTGTGATCTGTGGGCAAGCTGCTAAAACTTTATCATACACAATCTTCAATACAGAACAAACAAGGGCAGCATTTGTATTGGGATCTTTTAGATTAGAGTAATTAGGTACAGTAGTTAGACAGGCTTGCTTGCTAAGACTTGCATCACTATTGTTACTGATAATAAACCCCAGCCAAAGTACCAACCTGGGTATGTAACTAATTTATGAATGAAAGATATTGCAAAGCCATCATACAGCTTTCATTCATATGGGGGTGTTAAAATAGGTATATATAAAAATTGTATTCATAGTTTTCAGTCTCATGTCTGCTGCGGAGAAATGGAGGGTAAAACATCCATAGAACTGCAGCACAAGCCTGTCAATTTTCCATCTGTTTCAAGCTATGAATACTTAGATCACATCTCAAAAAAAACTTGGGTACTTGCAATCCATAAACAGCACCCGATGAAGAATTTTAATCAACAAGACATTTCAAAATGCTTAATGTGCCTTAATGTACTATGAAAGTGATATTAAAAGATAACAATATAAAGCCTTATTGATGATGCTTACTATTTACAGGTAAGCAGATGACCCCAGCATGTTTCAAATACCTATATGTTACTAATGGCTTTAAAGAAGTACATCATCTGGGGTACTCATAGTGTACTATGCTTTTTCAGGGTTGTTACTTATACTACCTATACTACAAAAATGGTGTAGAATAGTGACGAAGTATGCAAAATCGGACACACTCAGCGTGAGAAAGGAACAGCTATATCTACAGGCTGGAATATCATAAAAGAACATAATTTGGGTTAGGATCTTTTGATTTGGGCAAGTCTACCTAGCAATCATTCACAACAACTACTTAGAAACACCCTAGCGAACACAAACAGTAGCTTTACACTGGATACCACCCAACACCTTCATGCAAACTGTAAAAATCTACAGTAGTTCACCATTAAAGGGATAGTTAACTCAAAAATGAAAATTCTGTCATTAATTACTCACTGTAATGTCGTTCCAAAACTGTAAGAACTTCATTCATCTTCGGAACACATATTAAGATATTTTTGATGAAATCTGAGAGCTTTCTGTCCCTGCATAGACAGCAACGCAGCTGACACATTCAAGGCTCACAAAGGTAGTAAGGACATCATTAAAATAGTCCATGTGACATCAGTGGTTCAACCGTAATTTTATGAAGCTACTGTACAATAATACTTTTTGTTCGCAAAGAAAACAAAAATAATGACTTCATTCAACAATTTTTCTGTTCCGTGTCAGTCTCTGCCACTATTCACAAGAGTACCACGATGCATGCTGATGTCACATGGACTATTTTATCGATGTCCTTACTACCTTTCTGGGCCTTGTACGTGGTAGCTTTGTTGCTGTTGGTTGCTGTCGGAAAGCTCTCGAATTTCATAAAAAATATCTTAATTTGTGTTCTGAAGATGAACGAAGGTCTTGCGGATTTGGAACAACATGAGGGTGAGTAATTAATGACAGAATTTTCATTTTTGGGTGAACTATCCTTTTAAAATACTGTACCACAGCGTCAGAGTATGATTGCCGTTAATATCATTTAATCAGAGAAAAAGGGAATTTATCAGAGCTCACAAGCTCTTTGCTGTATTGTCAAACTTGCACTCATATCACCCTCTGTTTTACTTCCACACCTGCAACCTAAATTAGCCAAGGTATTGTTACTCACCTGTAGTTTTAACCTAGCTCTGGAGCAATAGAGCAATTCAGTGGAGCACGTCACACCTGGCGTGCACAGGCCTTCAACTGAACCAGAGCTTTACATCTCTGGAAGCATTGAATGTTGTTGATGTGGGTGCAAAGATGATGTATGTACTGAGGAGATGAGCTGGTCATAACACCCCCCCACCCCAGTATCTCATCTCATTTTCTCTTGTCATGCACATTTATGACCGTGGCTGCTCTTCCCGGCAGCCTGGTGCTAGGACCTCACTGTGTCGTGACTGCCTGCATTTCCAGTGTAGAGATAACCCAATAAGTCCCAACAGGCTCACAATCCCCCTCCATGGGCCTCAAATCCAACTAAGCCATCTTAAGACATTAGTAGTGACAAATGGGACTGCCGTTGAAGTGCTGGCTGCAAGCTTGTGGAACTTTGCTCTTCCTTTGCTGTTATCTTTGTGGGATAAACAGTCGGGAGCCGGAGAGTGTGCAGGCACTCAAGGAAATGCCTCCTTAACAAGAACACCGATGTTTGTACATTGTCGCTCTCCCTTTACTCTCTCCCCCACGGAACCAGCTGCTTTTGCTATCTTCTGTCTCTTCACCTTCATTACTCATCCAGTGCTCTCATTTTATACACTATTCAATTCCACATTAAATTCTCTCTTGTTCTCTCGCTCTTTATCCTTGCAAAGGATTAGAGTGATAAGGAGCGGCAATTACATTCTTGCAATCATTAGCTTGATTCTCCCAGCCTAAGGCTAAATTGTGCCCGTGTGGCGGACGTCAGCTGATCAGCAGCAGGAAATCAACTGCATGAGAAGAATAAAGTAGTTGCAGAAGCACAGTAGCTGTTTAACATGCAAACACATGAGAAATATGAGGTTGGTTTGGCCTCTTGAACGGACAAATCAGCAGATGTACAATGAACAGCTGGAAAATGTCTTGAACTGTTGCCATGGGAAATTCAATTATATACAATGAGAAATGTCAAAAACATTGCTCAAGGGAGCTTAGCATTGCATATGGGACATTAATAACATTTGTTTTGTTATGAAAATGCTGCTTATTCCATGAAATGCCTATAAAAAAACTAACATCAGTTCTAATCTTGCAAAAATACAAAGATTGTAAATTCAGTGACATAGTCAGCATAAAAGAAGACAATCAGACTTATCTTTTTCTCTATTACAGTGGTTCTCAACTAGAGGGCCCACCAGGGGGCCTCTGTAAATTTCCTGAGGGACTCAATAAATTTTACAATTAGTTAAATTTAGTTATACTAACATAATCCTAACTGCAATATTAAAACAATAATAAAAATAAAGACAGCATTAATCTGACAGCATATGCTTAAGAGTTCATTTTTATTAAGATTTAAGAATATTAAGAGTTAAGATTTATTTTTATGACAACAGAAGTACCAGAGATAACCTACATACACATCAGATTAGAGAGAGGGGCCTTAAAAAAAAAAAAAAAAGGTCTTGGAAAGAAGGACATTGGATTAAAAAAGGTTGAAGATGAACCTAGTGGATGAAAACATTATCAACAGTCAAATTTTCTACAGTTTTACATTGAAGGATGGACGCAAACCATATCTAGGGTCTATAGACTTGGGGGTGACTTGAGTAAACATCCACTTAACAATCGCCCAGATATCCTAAAAATAACCTAAAAAACATATAGCAACGTGTTGTAACACTCAGAACACCATAGCAATGGGGTAAAGAGCAGCAGGTCCTTTGGTTGAACTGTTACCTAATCAGAATAAACCTCAATATCTGAGGTGAGGTCTGAAACATAAGTGTGTGAAATGAAGCTATTCTTCAAAGAAAAATGTTCACTTGTTTTGACTGCTGGAGTTTTGTTTGCATGCAAACTTGTTTCTGGCAAAGCAAAGCAGAAATCAATCCAGGCAGTTTATGGAAACTTCAAACAGCTTTTTCGTCTAACAGAGGTCAAGAACCTCAGGACCAGAAGATGTTGACACTTCTCACTCTTATGAATACTTTAGATCTATTTGGACCTTAAAGCCATGTTTACACTGCAGTCATCAAAGAATTTCAATTAGGGTTTGTGTCTTACTTGTGTCTTCACTTATGTGGGTTAGTTAGTTTATAACTGTACTGGAGTCCAGAAGAACTGTACCTAAGATCATGTTCAAGTGGACTCAAGTGGATGACTTCAGACATCAGCCAAACAAACTAAACTCTTGACGTCAAACAGACACGAGTTCGTACCAAAAGTGAAAAAAAAGGTGCACACTTTTTTTGGAGGCATCCACCAGAACTCAAACAGCTTGCTAACAAGTAACAACAATGTGAATGACAGCTGACTTGGTCATGTTTGTCTTAGAAGGCAGCGTTCCTTCAATTTTACAGCTTTACCTTTTCATTACCAGGAATAGAGGAAACAGAGGCGTGCTTGAAAATGTCAGGGCAGATGCGGCTATTCACAAGACACATTTTTCAAAACGCTCATCCAAACCAGATGTTTGCTCATCATAAACAAGACAAGGGCAGAGAAGAATGAACAATATTGGCTAATGCTGGGTGAATTATTTCTACTCTTAAACCTAAAGCGCTAGACTACTCAGAACTGCGGTCAAATTTGCACTGTCTTTGTTTAAACTGATTGACCCTCTGCCCTGCTGAATGCTCTGCCCTTGTAACACATCACTATCAGTTCATTCGTTTTAAGGTTTACCAGACATTGCAGCTTTCTTTTCCTGCAAGTAAATCATGTGACCATCTTATACTTGCTGAGAGGGATGGATTTGTCTACAATAGTGACAAATAGGCTAGGACTCACCAAAGCCAATCAATGTTGATGAAAAGCATGGATTGTTTGGTCTTTTGTTTGTTCAGGCTTCAAAATGACAAACGAATTGAAAAATACAGAGCTTCAAAAGAACTGAAAAGCTGTATGGAAAACTTTTTTGATGATTTATGGTGCTTATTCATTGTCACTAGACTTAGAGGCTGGCTAAGACTAATTATGACAATAAAATTTTTTATATATTTTGGAGTGAACTATTTAATTAAAATGCAAATTTATTTTGTTGTAAGTATGCTTTTTTCTGGAAAACAGCAACAAGAAAAGGATTTTTTGCATTGTGGATGTTTTTCCAGATGCACATCGGATGGTTCTTTTATTTCAAGCTGCATTCTTTACACTTTTCTCACACACAAGTTTAAATTATGGTAGTACAAGTTTGCGAACTGATTTACACACAGAATTTTCCCATTAAATCAAGGCACAATTGTTGGAGAGTTTTAGGTTAATCTGTAGTGAATGTCTGAATGTGATCTGGAAAAATATGTAATAATCAAAACTCAGGCTTTAAGAAGCTGACAAATTGCCAACTCATGAGAAACAAATCAACTCATTCCCCATAACATTGTTCTGGCAGCCTGCTGAGCATCCTTGGATTTAAATGCATATGGGGTGCAGGCATCCAATCTGTTAGGATCAAACTAAATGTTAGCTTTCCTCTCAGAGGAACTTTAAGTTTAGTTGCATATATAGTCAAAATTTCACATTCTACTAAAATATAATTACAAATATTTTGTCCTAAATAACTTAGTGTCCTTCATGACCATCACAGCAGAAAACTGCATAAAGTATTCAATTTCAAAAAATAATGGTTTGTTGTTCCAGCAATTAATTTTGAATGAGCTTTTAATGACAGTAGACTCAGATTTAAGGTGTGGTTAAAGTTTTCAACTGATGGGTAGTGATCCAAAAATGGGTTTCTGTTCTGTTATAATAGGGTCAGATGCCAACATAGATAGGTTGATTGAACTGCCTCACCCTTGAAAACCATGAAAGAACATAAGACCCACATTAAATCCAGGTCCAATTGCATAAAGGAAAAACATGGTTTGTGTCAACCACATGATTTATATGGTGAATTATTGATATCAGAGACCATAAAAGTATTGAAATTCAAGACATGTTTAGAAGATAAATATGTAAATAATTTAGTTGGGTTTTTGTATTTGATAGTGATATTTTCAAATTCAGAATCTGATTTTAGACTTTTTTTTTTTACTTTTATATCATAAACAATTTTGTTGCTTTATTTGGATGAGTCCAAGTACTGCACAGTCTGGGTCTTGAAGAAAATAAGTTAAGAACCAGTGGTTTAGGTGAGTTTACACTCAACCTCATTCTCCAGTATCCATCTGTTCGTACAGTGTGATGCCCGTTTCCCCAAACAGCTGAAGAGAAACTCTGGTGAAGGACTTTCCCAACCTAACAGCTGGTTTTTATGGAGCCCCAGGGTTTAGGCTTTGGCTGATGACTGTAGCAGGCAACCAGGTGGGGATGAGCCATGAAGACGGGTAATGGAGTTACATAACTCAGCTGTCCTGTGGGCTCGAATAAGTAACGGAAAAGACATCTGTGTCTACAGTACAGTACATGCAACAAAACTGATATTATAATGCAGTGATTTGATTATATTACAGGCAAAGCAATTTGTCAGTTGCAACAATTTACCTGAATATAAAACTTTGGTGAACTATGGAAGAACTTACTCTGATTTATAATGGTAAGCTTGGTAATATAATAAGCTTGTAATATAATGGTAATAATAGTTATAATTTGAGGTATTAAAAAATTGGATTTTACAGGAAAGCCAAAGAAAGCCAAAGGTTGTGTAGTTTACCTTTAAACAAAGAATCAGGACATACTAAAAAAAAACAAAAAAAAAAACAACATTATACCGTGCCACAGGACGGATGGTCACTTATTTTCTCTTCCTGTTGCTTAGCTATTATTATTATTATTAACTATCACTGTCATCATAGGTCTATATATTATTCAAGCCCTCTTCTGAGAAAATCCCTATTTAATATCTTCATTGTAAATAGAATAATTTGTAATTCGACTAATGTTTACAACAGAACATGTAGTGCATTCTTTTCAAGTTATTTACATTTTCAGTAAGGATAAAACATTTCTAGCTGAGATCAACACCCTCCAAACCTCTCCAAAAAAGCTTTTAGCTGAATCACAGCTAAAACAGACAAATGTTTTGTAGCTTTTACCATCAATCTGGGTTAAAATGTCAGGGACCCCAATCTACACAACCTACTGGGGGGAAGTGAAATCGCCTGAAAGATGTTGCTCTTGAAAAATATCTCTAAAAGTTAGAATAAATAATATGTCAAAGAATTCATGTCTAATCAGGAATGGATCTATGAAAATGCATGTGCATCTGTAATGCAGTTACTGTGCACTTTAGAAAGATATGCTTTGAAGCTCTTTATAAAAGCAAACCAATCCCAAAGAGACATAACAAGTACTAATTATGCAATCCTAATTAGGAAATTCAACACTTGTTGCTTCATTTATGATCTTCAGTCGGCACCAGGCTGAATTTCAATTTACATTTATTTGTTTCTGTGGGTTTGATAAATATCAATCCCGGTTTGGAGTGGGAAATCTGTATTGTTTCAGGACCACCACTAATTCATGCTGTTGATACCCACTGGAGGGCAGCAAAGTAATGCTTATGGCACATTTGCTCAGTTTTGCTTGTGCATAATGCACCAAGTTCTCAGTCATTATCTTATTCTGCACCAGATGTTTCTAGATGATGTTTCTAACATGAGAACATAATGAGATGGGAGGCAAAAGAGACACTTTATCCCTCCGAAGCTATCTGCTGGTTTCACAGTTAGACAATGTTATTTTAGAAAAAAAATATTGTTTTATTTCACATTACTTTGTCTCATATTTCTTAAAATTTGTTTAGCTTTTTTTGCACTTTTATCACTCCCAGTAAAAAGTCTAATGACTCCCATGTTCTGTACTCAAGCAAGATTGTATTATCTTAAAGATTTTGTATAAAACAATATTTATCAGGCTTCAAGACAAGGTGTTTACTTCTAAATTACTGAGGAGATCTATGCTGGTTCATGTTCAAGAACAGCTATTACATAATTATGCATGAACTCTCATTATGAAGCACAGAAACACAAGGCGTCTCATGAACTGACCTACACTGCATGCATATCTTGACTAATCATGAAAACAAACCTCTCATAACTAAGAGCTCAGAAATACAATAACTAAATGACACTATTAATTAAAGGTACACAAAAGATCATCATTGGAAATATATTATACATAAAGAAATTACAGTATTTGAAAAATATTTTTATAAAATGCACTCTCATAAGAGGCAGACTCTAGTCATCTGAGCAGCCTAATAAAAGCTACTTTATTTTCATGGTGTTTCGAGGGTTGCTGTGGTTGCTGAAATATTAAAAGATCATATGACCAGCTGAATACTACTCTCTTTATCTCTGCCACAATATAGTTATGCTCAGTATTGAGATGATACTGCTAAGAAATGAACTGAGAAATCAAAATTCCCTTGATCTTTTGACATATAATAGGTCATTGTACTATAATAACATCCTGTAAGTTTCAAAACTCCAAACTTTCTCGTTAGTCTAAAAACAGGCTTATATTGAAGTCAGTCTGCCAAAACCATAGATATGTATATGATCTATTAGCGGCTGTTTCTATAGCTGCCCGCCATATTGGAATGTCAAAGCCGGTCCGTGAACACGCAATCTGCACTGCGACTGTAGTTATATGCATGTATGAATATCTATATCTTCAGTAGACTTCAGAAGATACTTTTGCTAAACTAACACAATACAAGAAGATGAAGCCGTTAGCCATTTAAAAGGTACTTTAGTTTAAAAACCTGGAATATTGAGTTAATACATATTAAAAACAGAAACCAACGCATTCTTACCTGTGAAACATTCTTACCTCAAGAATTTAAATTTAGTTGTTGCATCTTGAAACTCATTGATTTTTATTGTGAGTGGATGCGTCTACGTGTCTGGAGCCGTCGAATGTGGCAGCTACCTATACATATTTATGGCCAAAACAACAACTTGTGGAATGTACCACTATATGATGTAATAGTGTGGCTAAACATTGCCTCCACAGAAGAACATCAACGCCTGCTTCTACATCGCTGCCTGTTTAACTCTGCCCACTGATTCACGCATGTAGAGGCGAACGCACAGTTCTAAGCAGAAATCAAATGATAAAGATGCTTTGAAGACAACAAGATGCTGTGCAGTGCCAAGTTGTGGAAAAACACAGTCTTTGCATTGCCTTCCTTCTGATGGCAGTATTAAGAAAGAGTGGATGAACATTATTTATAAGAACTTGGTCCCTTGTTCCCTTCATTTTACCACAGATTCATTTACAAACAAAGCACAATTCAGCGTGTGAGTTTCAGAAAGATTGAAACTAAAAGACGATGCTGTGCCGAATATATTGGATCCCACAGTAATGCCGCGCCACACAAGTGTGAGTAACTGGCAACTGTCAGAAGCAATAATGCATGAAATCAATGTATTTAAAAATGAAGCATTTTACAATGTTTAGTAATTGCTTACAGTCATTTTGCAATTCACATTGGTCATAGAAATATGTATAAACACAGGAAAAATCATTCTTGGTTAATGTATAGGCAACTGCACAGTGAAAATGCAAAATGCAACACGCAAAAAAAAATATTGTTCTCTGACTAACACTTATACCCTTCTTTGCTCCTCCATCTTACACTCTGTGTGACCTAGAAATCGACTGAAGTCCAATAACATGAAGGACACATCAATCCTTTAAATGCACTGTAAGAAAACAAGGAAAGAGGAGAGAAAAAGCTTTCAGAGGAAAAACATGATGTGGGTGTGCACTACAAAGTTAAGTATATATGAAATGGCAGAACCACAGGATCAATCTTAAATCGTAATTCCAATGAGGCATGACAGAAATCAATAATCAACAGGCCATCAATCATCATCAATTGCAACCTGATCTTTCTGCGAAGGACAAGAGTAAAGGTCAATAAGTGGAAATTTCATAACAGGCCATGCTTTTGAGACAGATTAATCTGCACACATCCATTCCTCATCATTTCCAGCATGCCTGCTTTGGCAAGCAGGGAGGGAAGAAGGCCGGCCAATGACAAACGAGTTAAATTATCCCCATCGTGAATTGGAGAGACGCTGTGTGTTGCGCTGAGACATGCATTGCTTGTGGGAAGGAGCGATCAATAAGGCAGGCAGCGAGATGGGGTTGTGAATAGTGCATCGGGGTCCACCGAGAGCAGGGTCTCCATTCAATTCATACTGAAGCATGGCGGTGTTTAATTTCATACACGAGCATAGAGAAAAATATATAAAAAATTAAAAGTATTTATGTGATTAAAAAAGAAATAACATGAAAAGCCATAGAAGGGTATAAGAGAAAACAATTAGTGGCATGGGGAGTTAAGTAAATGAGACAGAAGGATACAAATCTATTGATATAACTGTTAGGGACAAAGCTAGGAGAATACAAGGTTCAATATTAGATTAACCAGTCTGTCATCAAGCCAAGAAGGCGCATTGATTAGCAAGGGAATTTATAAACACTGAAGACATTAACAGCAAGGATAGATCAGCTAAAGTCTCAGGAATGGTGAAAATAAAATTCAGGAAAAGCAATGAATAAAAAACCTCCTGTGCGTCCTATGGGCTCAATATAAGCTTTTTATTATACTTTAGATATTAGTGTCAGCGCTGGCTGGATGAATTATACAATAAGATGGATAAAAATTGGACAGATGTCACCACTGAAGGCTGAGTAGGTTGTTTTGAGAACGTATACAAGCAATCATGTGCATATTTCCTTTGCAATGGCAGTTAATGTCCTTCTTCTGCAATTACGCTGGGGACAAATGGACAGCCGGGAAACAGACAGTTGATTTGATGGCTTTTGCCCAATGAACATGCATAATTTTGTGAGCAGATGGAGATCACATCAGATCACTGCTCTCTGTGACATGGACCAGGGAAGAAGCACACAGCGTATTTGTTGCTGGCTCAGGTGAGTTCTGATTTATACACACAATGAGCCCTGTGACACATGAAGGTTTCATTAACCCTGTAAAGCCTGACTTATGAAAAAAAAAAACAGTTTATTAAACCTTTAGACAAAATGTAAAACATATCTATAAAAATGTGTGCTTATGTGTTTTATTTCGTATCATTTGATACATCAGGTTTTATGGTTGATACAGTATGATATAGTATAGAACTCTAATATAATGTAATGTAAATCAATAAGTTATTTCTAATAGCATAGCAGACTACTTACATAAAATGCATATAGATATCAGTTATCAATTTATATCTCCCAATAATGTCTAAAATGATATTTTAATTCTTTGTTTTATGATCAAAGGTTAGTTGTAATTTTGGGAGGGCAAAACATGTAAAGTGATGCAATACAACGATGACTGAGAGATATACAGTACATTCCTCAAATGTTCCTCAAAAGTCATATTTGATATACTTACATTTTAATATTATCAAAAAATTGATGACTGGATAATCAAGTAAAGTTGCGTCAGTTAAGTAAATTTGCTTCAAAGTCATTTCAAATCTTTATGAATATCTTTCTTCTGATAAGCACAAAATAACATATTTTGAAGAATGTGGGTAATCAAGCAGTTTATGGTTCCCATTGACTTCCATTGTATTTTTTTCCATGCTATGGAAGTCAAAGGAGACCGTCAGCTGTTTGGTTACAATTATTCTTCAAACTATTTTCTTTGTGTTCAACAGAATAAAGAAACTCACCGTTTTGGAACAATTTGAGTGTAAATAAATGATAACAGAATTTTCACTTTTGGTGAACTATCCCTTAACTTCCTTAATAAAAAACATTATTTCACAGAAAAACATGCGTGTACCACAACCTAAAAGTCAATGTTTTTAGGATGATACTACTAAGGATTTACTTGCTAATAAGTAGCTATCAATCAGGCGAGAGTAGGCATGTAGTATTGTGTACAGGTTTTTCAGCACAGTTTTGATCGTGTTGATAATAAAGAAACCTTCATGATTTGATACAGTGGGTTTTATAGGGTTAAAAGCCTCATGCTTGAACATAATCACACTCTACTTGCACCTTTTCACATATGAGAACAGCCTCTTTCTGTCTGCATTTTTTCAGTCCTTCCCTCCTGCTTGGTGAAGAGACACAAAAGCAGAGCTGAGCAAAATGGCAAATGCTCTAAGAGTGAATCCAGAGATGCTGATCAAAATAGTCACAGCAGTCTCAAGGGGTCATTCAAGTCCAGGCATATATGACCAAGGGCATGAAGAGAGCTCACCAAGGGTGCAACACATGCTCCACTAATGCAGAATAAACAGAAAACACCCTGAGTTATTATTGAGCATTATGCAGGTCATAAAAATGATCATAAATGGCATCTAACTGTAAATGTAAAGATGGATATAAACAGTTAAATAGAGTACATGCTAAGGCAGACAAATCAAATCAAAAATCTGTATTTACACAGAATTAAGAAAAAGATCAATTACAAATGCTGAAGTAAACTGCAGAATAACACTGAGAGTTAGAGTTTATAACAAACACTAACCAGTATATGTGGATCAATACAGCACGGCAACCACATTTTTTATAAAATTTAACAATTAAAGCTATACTATGCAACTTTGTTGCGAAATTAACAATATAAATAATAAGCGAGTACATCATAAATCCATCTTTCAACATGTGTTTTTGCTTTACCCTGAATCACTACACTAAGCCTAATACTTATTTATAATTTACAACTGTCAAAGCGAATTTTGCATGTGTGAAAGACAAAGAAAAACAAATTAAAACATTAAAATATATGCAAAAGGCAATATATCAAAGATTACAGAGACTGATTTTTCCTTTGTAATAATATGCACTGATGAATCTTGCACAATAAGATCAGGAATTTGCATTCAAAAATAAATAGGATCAAGATTTCATGTTGACTCCAATAAATCTAAAAATAATAATAATAAAAAAAGTATTATTATTATTATTATTATATAGTCTGACAATTAACTTTCCAAAAACAAACATCTTATTTTGTGATTGCAAAAAAATTACAATGAAATAATCAATAATGCATAAATGACTGTCATGTTTACAACCCATATCAAGTTAGATCTTGCTATTTGCTAATTATGAGCCTTTGTGAAAATATGCAAAACACATCCTCTTTGCAGTTGCTCTGTTTATGTTGAAAATATCTCTGTTTACGACCTCAGCTCCATTATGTGTTATTGGAAGAAGAGCATTTAATATAAATGTGATGACATTTAAGTGTGTGATATGTGTTCGACTCATTATTTCTCATAATGTAATCCTCTAAGTGCTGGAGATGGACATTACTGAAAGAAGCATTCTCACTCACATTATTTGCTTCACCATCAGAGCCCACAGTAACAACAGGCTGATAAGATGGCAAATCTCCCAGAAGAGCTGTCATAAAGTATGATTGGAAGGAGAACAGAATGAATTGCCCTGCTCCCAGCACCTGGGGTCTGTCTGCCTTTTTGGCACTAAGATAATAGGAGAATTGCCTGACGAATGTCCCTCCTGCCTATGGAAGGTGGAAAGTGTGTAATTGAAAGAGTGGTGTGGTCTAAATCAATGGTCTTGCATGTTCAATTAGTTAATTAACTAACTGAGGAGGTTCTACAGTGATAATGGGATTTACAGCGAGTGTACATGTCTCAGATGAGATTCCAAATGGCACAATTGGTCAAACTGTCACACAGACACATTCCCAGAGTATTTGTGTATGATCCACCACTGGAAGATTTGAACTGACAACCCTAAATAAAGCCATGTGAACGATATTGGGAATTTCCATTTCTAAATTATTTGCAAGAAAGTGTGTTCACACTGTTAAACAAACAAACAAACAAACAAATAAATAAATAATATGGAAAACTGACATTTTCTGCCAGGACATTATCCTTATATTTTACGGACATTGCTATTAACCCCAAAACAATGCAATGAAATGTAAAATTTAAAATAAAGGTTAAAATAACTGTAGAAAATAATACATATGACAAATTCCTTTATTTCAATACAATACATTGTGCAATACTTTTAGAGATTTTATTTTTACAGCGCACAAATGAAAAATCATTTGAAATCCTATAAACACTTTATTGTTGTACAAGAAAATGCTATTTCAGTCTTTGTACTTCAAAATTTCACATTTAATTCAATGTTACTTGCTGTTTCTTAGTAATTATTTATTTGCAAAATTTACTAGCAGTTTCGAATGAAAATTATTTCAAAGTAAATCCTACACCATTTTTTATGATTTTGAAAAACTTCTATACCATTTTCAAGAACCATGTTCATATACTATACCATGTTCAGTTTGATGAGTTTAAAATGTTGTGTTGTAATCAAGTTAAAAGTACCTTACACTTTGAATACACATCTTAATCATTATTTTCAAAACATTTATTTTGAATACAAATATAAAGTATTTTTTCAACAAACTGCAGTGGATTAATTCACAAACATTAAAACATTTTTGGTTGTCATATAACATATCATTTTACAGCCTGAACTAACCTAAAAATTCAAATGATCTGATATTTTAAGAGGTACACAATCATAAAGTTGTTCAGAGGTCCTCTACGACAAACTTATGTTGTTTTTTTCTTCTTCCCTTCATGTTCCTACATGCCTTTGCATGTTAATATTAAAAAGCAGTGAAGCAGATTTGTTAAAATATTATTTGTTGTCTGAGAAATAATATACTATGCAATGCCATCCTATAGATACAAGTATAACTACTGCTCATACTTATCGCTCATACCTTCAGTGTTTAACTTGCATCTCACTGTGTTTAATCTCAAATTATGCGGCTTGAGGAGTGGTCTGCTATTACTTTTATAAAGCGTCAACTACTATGTAAATCAGTTCAGTGCTTTCTGGCTGTTTAGAGTGTTGGAGTGAGTGTTGGATGTGAAGGTGCCTTACCTTACAATCATTCTAAGGGCTGAAGTTCCAGAGCTATAAAAATACCACAGCTGTCAGAACTCATGACAGTCTAATGGGCTCATAAGCAGTTATCCTGAAATATGCACACACTTTTCCATTTCTTAACATTAAAAAATGACTAAAAAAATGATTTTTCCTCCAGGAAAATAGTGGATCTCAAGGTCATGCAAGTTGGGGAAAGAATGTACTTTTGAAATTGAGTCAAATTCGATTTCTGAGAGTAAAACAAAACTAATTATGAAAACTCATAAGAACATATGTAGAGCTTGAGAAAGCCAACCTACTGAACAACTATTTAAGGTTCTTCTTATTCTTATTCTTCTTCTTCTTCTTCTTCTGAGACTAAATTTGGACTGTATCTCCTCCTAGATTTTTGAAGCTACAATCACCAAACTTGGGTCAGACATTCAGACTTGTCTTACTCGGATTGCTATATCGGACTTATGGTTTTCATTAATCGGATGATGAAAATGTCCCATAGACTTTCATAAATCATGCAAGAAATATGCTAGCAACATCTATCTAATCTATCTGTCTAAACTTTCAAACTTAAAGCTTTTACAACAGCTTCAAACTTTCGGGCTAGGCTTTCTCAACCAGCCTTAAGTTTGATCAAAAACTTTACTCATCTAGGTAGAGTTTGTTGTAGGTGGTAAATTTTTTCAATTGTTCACTACAACTCTCCATTCCACAAACAATAGCACTTGGTTACAGTGAATTCAAGGCTTACAGTTTAGCATTATATACATTAAAGAAAAGTTACAATGTAAAACTCATTTGAGTTTGGTGACACATTGGCATCGTCTCATCAGATCTATCCTTTCTTTAGAACCGTTACCTTCCAAGATGCCCATTTGCTGTTACTAATTCTGGCTTTTCTTGGATTGTCTTTCTCCACCTCCATTATCTTTTCTTCTAGTGCCCCCTCATCCATCATTCCAGGAGTGGGAAGGGCAGGGGGTGTTTGGATTGACCCCAGAGACTTCTAAATATGTTACCCTGTGCTAGAACTTCTTATACCTTCCAACTAAAGGTTTGCTTAACCATTCACTGAGGAGACAGCATCCAACAGCATCACGTAAGCCTCCGTGTACACATCTGATCCATGGGATTAAACTTCATAATTCCGATACAATTTGTGTACAGAACACTAACTCTGAATTGTGTCCTGTTACTTTCCAACAATGCATCTGCCAACATGTGTGAAATGAGGCTCATTTGTGGTCTTAACATGATTGTATATTGTACAGTAGTATGAGGTGTAGAGAGTGAAAAAAAAAAAAAAACTTGAATCTGAGTTATCCAAAGAATGGACAAGTTAAAACTTTCGTTGAATATTTAACATTATTTAAAAAATAAATGACTGTCTTTCCTCGATGAAATGCAAAAGGAGGTATTTTGAATTTCTGAGCTGCTCTTTTCTATAGAACTGAAAGCACATAGTGACCAAAAAAAAAAAACTTTTTAATGAGAATGCCCATTAATGAGAAACCCATTATTTCTTAAAATCTATTCCTCCATTGAAAGTTCCCCAAACATTAAAGCTTCAAAAGGTAATCTATATGAATCAATCAGCTTAATCCAAGTTTTCTGATAAGACATGATCACTTTATTTGATGGACAGTGTTGGGGAAATTTACTTTTAAAAGTAATGCATTACAATATTGCATTACTCCCTAAAAATGTAACTAATTGCGTTACTTTTATGGAAAGTAATGTGTTACATTACTTTTGCATTACTTTTTCTCATCAATGCTGGGCTTGCTGGTTTAATTTTAATATAAAAAGTTTAATTTTTGGCTAATGTAAAAGCCCTTTCATGCCAAAAGTGAAGTGAATAAGCCTCAGGCATAAGGAAATATGTCGGTTTTGCTTAAACTTTTCGGTTGTGCTACCATTCTGGATTGCCTGAAGAAAAGGATGCAGGAGAAGAAAGCTCAATACTCCTCAGCAATTAAAAAAAGAAACACAAATATGTTTATCTAAATTAATTTTTGTTCATTAATATGGATGAATTGGATCATTGAAGGTCAGCAGCAAAGACATTGGTTAATAAAATGGGATTTTTTTTAAAATACATTATTTAACATTTAATTATTGCAGGTTTGCATCATATTTTGAGTTTGCATTGCACTGTTTTTATTGACTTTGAGAAATACAGGATCTGTTTTTGTGCAAGAGAGATGAATAAATGCGTGTTCACATTTAGTCTAATATTACAGAAATCGTCATGTTTACACAGCGCTCACAACTTTGCATTTATTCACAATTTCTCTCAACATGGGGACAGGAGAGCTGTCAGTCAATAAATGGGAAAACAAAGTAACGTCTCGTTTACGTATGTAGCCCTCCTTCCCTGAAGGAGGGAACGGAGACGTCACATCAGTGACCGACGAATTGGGGATCTTGCCAGAGAGCCCAATCCACTTCGAGTGTAAACTAAACCAATGCACATTGGCATGCAATAATTGCATCCAGCTGCCGCTCGTCGCAGAGCGAGTATAAATAGGCAGCAGGTGCAATGCATACTCAGGTTTTTACTGAGGAGTTGTGATACAGCAGCTGTGGCAACGGGATGTGACATCTCCATTCCCTCCTTCAGGGAACGAGGGTTACATACGTGGTGGTGGAGGGATCCGTGTGTACCACAGTATGCCTGGAGACCTGTTGTAGGGGTACTCTTGCCCAAAGAAACACGAGGTCTGACCATGGAGTGATTGGCGGCCGGCCGGTGTGACTTGGACCCAGTAAGTCCTGCGGTGCCATGCCCACTCGGCCATTGAGCCAGTGCTGAAACGGTCTCATATGAAGCAGTCCCAGCGGCGTGAATTTGTTGAATCCTGCCTTTGACTGAGCATGTTCCTCTGTGAGGCTGTCAGAGGCGGGATTCAAACTTGGGTCTCTGGCACAAGAGTCTTAAATTCCACCACTGAGCCACAGAAGGAAGTTAAACCCAATAGTCAGTATGTTCTTAGAATGTTCTTAGTGGACAGCCAGACTCTTTGCCTGGGGTACAGAGTGGGGGCAGATCTGCGTCTGCGATTAGCCTGGTGCTGGTACTGCTGAGAGACCTTAAGGAGCTTGAGTCAGTTCTTTTTCCATGTCTGGCGGCAGCGTTTTACGAACTGTTGAGCAGAGGGAACTGCAACCTCCACTTCTTGCTCAGGGAATAGTGAAGGGGTGTACCCGAACTGGCACTCGAAAGGGGACATGCCTGCAGCAGAGAAGCGAAGGGTATTGTGAGCGAATTCTGCCCACATGATGAAGAGAGACCAAGAGGATGGGTTGTTAGCTGCCATACACCTCAGTGTAGTCTCAAGATCTTGGTTAAGCCTCTCCGTTTGCCCATTGGACTCCGGGTGGAACCCAGAAGATAGACTCACTTGGAGAATCTATCAACTATGACCATGATAGTGGTGTTGCCTTGTGATAGTGGAAGTCCAGTGATAAAATCCATGGAAAGATGAGACCAAGGTCTATGAGGTATGCAGAGAGGGTGCAATAGCCCCTGAGGTGAACAGTGAGAGACTTTACCTTAGTTGCACGTGGGACAAGCGTTTACAAATGTTGTCACATCCTCCTTGATAGTCGGCCACCAAAATAGTCTTTGGAGGAACTCAAGAGTGCGAGAAGTACCAGGATGACAAGTGAGACGAGAGGAGTGTCCCCACTGGAGGATCTGGGAGAGGACAGCTTTTGGGACAAACAGACAGTGGGTTGACCACCCTCCTGGGTCAGGCTTGTTTTACATTATTTTCCAGATCCCACTTGATAGGAGCTATTTACATATACTCGGGACAACGGATCAGGTTTTAGGTTCTTAGAGCCAGGGCGGTAGGATAAGATGAACTGGAATCGGTTGAAGAATGAGGACCAACATGCCTGGCAGGGGTTGAGTCTCTTTGCCTGCTGAATGTATTCCAGATTTTTGTGGTCCGTGAGTACTTGGAATGGGTGTTTGGCCCCCTCAAGCCAATGCTTCCACTCTTCAAGCGCTAGCTTAACTGCCAGTAACTCTCTATCCCCTACCTACAAGATAGTTCCTCTCAGTCTGTGTAAGGCGGTGGGAAAGGAATGCATATGGATGCGGCTTGTTGTCCTCCCCCCTTTGGGACAGCACAGCTCCAACCCCTACGTCCGAAGCATCGACCTCCACAATAAAGGGATTATCTGGGTTAGGGAGAATAAGAATAGGTGCAGAGGTAAAATGGCTTTTGAGTTTGCTGAAGGCCAACTCAACTTCAGGTCCCCAATAACAGCTGGTTGTGTTCCCTTTAGTGAAGGCAGATAAAGGAGCCGCCACAGTACTGAAGTTCAGGATGAACTTGCGATAAAAATTGGCAAAGCCAAGAAAACGCTGTACCTCTTTTACCGACGAGGGGGAGGGCCAATCCACAACTGCTTGAACCTTTTGAGAATCCATTTGTATCTGGTTAGGCTTGATGATGAACCCCAGGAACTGAACTTCGGTCACATGAAACTTACATTTCTCGGGTTTAACAAAGATGGTTATCAAGAAGGCGTCTGAGAACTTTACTGACATGTTTTACATGCTCTTGGAGGGAACTTGAGAAGATGAGGATATCATCTAATAGTCCAGGTGATATGTGCAAAATTTGAGGTGAAATGTTCACTTTTTCATAAAAGCTTGAAACTTAGTTTACTTGTATAGTTTGGGGCACTGAACATTTTCAGAAATGGAGCCATCACAAAAACACCTCGTGATGGCCATGGCAACCATTTTACTTTCCACCATAACCAAATTATGTATTTTGTGTCATATCTCCTGAACCAAACATGATAACACAGAAAAGGTGATGCCTACCCCTATGTTTTGATGGTCAAGGAATACATTGATACCACATACAACAACATAAACTGTTCAGGTGAACAGTTAACGGTGAGATCAGCAATGTGAGAAGGAAATCACAGTATCTGAGCATCAAAATATCACAGCGTTTATAATAGTCCGTATTATGGCTATTGATTTTTTTCTTTGATAATTAACTAATATTTTATTCAATAATACAATAAAAGATTGTTTTCAAGAATACAATTACATATCAGAGATATGAAAAAAAAATCATCTCAGGTAAGGGTATTTTTCCTTACCTCTCAGGCAGAGTCAGGTAGGCGGTATTATGTTTCCAATACAGTCTTGTTCTCTCTCAACAATGCTCTAACATGAAACGCAGATGGCAATGCAGTCTTAACTGCTAACCTGTGTTCTATGTGCACCTCTTCTACTGCACCTCTATCATTTTCTGTGGGTCTCTGGAATTGTCAATCAGCTGTCAACAAACAGATTTAATTTGTATCTTTGGCTTGACTGAGACCTGGATTCGTTCAGAAGACTTAGCAACCCCTTCTGTTTTCTCTAACAACTTCCCTTTCTCTATTTATCGCCTTCCTGGTCAACTGGGCACCTTTATAGAGGAGATGGATGGGCTGCTGTCTTCATTCTCTGGGGATGGCAGTCAACTTGTAGTCTTTGGTGACTTCAACATCCATCTGGAGAAGCCTTACACTGCAGATTTCCACTCTCTCACACACGTAATTGTATCACAGACAACATTTTGGGAAAACCTCTAGACATCTCTGATCATTTCTTTATTATATTTAACCTACATCTTACTACCTGTGTGCCACCGATTCCTCAACCAGTTACTTTTAGGCAAAACCTACACTCCCTTTCAGCCTTACATCTTTCCTCTGTAGTGTCATCCTCTCTTCCCTCACCCACCCATTTCTCATCTCTGGATGCATATGCAGCAACTGACACTTTATGATCCACTTTAACTTTTTGTCAAGACAATATCTGTCTAGAAAGGCAAGTGCATACTACCCCTTCCAACCTAAAAAGTTTCCCCATGTGTCATCACTTTTACCAATGTACTAGATTTCTCTAATACAAAAAATTAAGTAGGCTTGACCAAAAGTTTTGTGGGGAGAAGAATTCACTGAAGATGGTAGTGCAGCAGTTATTCAGTAGCAATTTTAGCATGTCATTCTTCAAACAAACCCTTGTAAGAATCTTAGCTTCTCCCAAAGTTCTGTCAGTGGGATATAATTTTATATCTGAAAACAAAAGGGCTAGAAACAACAGATGCTGTTAGTACCTCCCACTGCAGATCCTGCAATCTACAAGACGTTCATAAGGAATGCTGTTCCTTTGTTATTCTGATGGAATGGACCATTTGGTTCACACCTTTATAGACACAGTTACATTATTTCTTTCACAGAGTGCTGGTGCTGGTAAGTGACAAAACAAAGGACAGAGGTGAGATGGGTTATTTTCCCTGGAGCGAACAGTCTTCCATCCAAGGCTGTCACAGTTAGGGGGCAGGAAGGGAATTAGTAGGGATATGGAGACTTTTGGCAAGGGAAATATCCATGAAATTCCTGGCAGTGCCAGAATCAATCAATGCCTAGAGTTGGTGTTTTGCCCAAGTGAGTGTGATGGGAAGAAACAACCCAGAGTTGGAAGGTGAACCTATGTGTGTAACTCCCATTACAGTCTTTCCTTGCCTTTATGGCACTGGGCGTTTCCCGAAAGCTCTGGGCAGTTGGAGCGAAAACACCCATACAATCCACATTATAAACAACAGCACTCTCTCATGCGACGGTCTCGTTCTGACAGAGAAAGCCTAGTCCTACCCAATTGCATGGGTTCCAAAGAATCTTGGGGCACTGGTAACATTTGAGCAAGAGCTAGACTGGCAGACAATGTGGAAACAGATGGGCAGTTCAGGCTTCTCTTGATCCATAAGAGCCTCGAGATCACAAGCAGGTTCTCTGGTAGCCAGATCATCCTTGATTGCCTCTGACAGACCATTCAGGAAACACACCATGAGGGCCTCGTCGTTCCAGCTGCTCCCTGCTGCAACAAGTCTCTTAGAGGCTTGCCGGCCACTGAGGGGGTGGTCAAAGTCTCGCTTGAACTTCTTTTCAAATACAGAATAACTTGAACAGAAGGGCACCTGTGCCTTCCAGACTGCTGTTGCCCAAGAAAGAGCCTTGCCAGAAAGGATGGTGATAACATATGCAATCTTGGCCCGATCTGAGGGGAAGGAAGAAGGTTGTACAACCCGAATTCCGGAAATATTGAGACGTTTTTTAAATTTGAATAAAATGAAAACTATAGACTTTCAAATCACATGAGCCAATATTTTATTCACAATAGAACATAGATAACATAACAAATGTTTAAACTGAGAAATTTTAAAATTTTTTGCACAAAATGAGCTCATTTCAAATTTGATGCCTGCTACAGGTCTCAAAATAGTTGGGACGGGGGCATGTTTACCATGGTGTAGCATCTCCTCTTCTTTTCAAAACAGTTTGACGATGTCTGGGTATCGAGGTTATGATTTTCTGGAGTTTTGGTGTTGGAATTTGGTCGAATTCTTGCCTGATATAGTTTTCCAGCTGCTGAAGAGTTCGTGGTCATCTTTGACGTATTTTTCGTTTAATGATGCGCCAAATGTTCTCTATAGGTAAAAGATCTGGACTGCAGGCAGGCCAATTCAGCACCTGGACTCTTCTACTACGAAGCCATGCTGTTGTAATAGCTACAGTATGTGGTTTTGCATTGTCCTGCTGAAATACACATCATCTGGAGGGGAGCATATGTTGCTCTAAATCCTTTATATACCTTTCAGCATTCATAGTGCCTTCCAAAACATGCAAGCCGCCCATACTGTATGCACTTATGCACCCCCATACCATCAGAGATGCTGGCTTTTGAACTGAACGCTGATGACATGCTGGAAGGTCTCCCTCCTCTTTAGCCCGGAGGACACGGCGTCCGTGATTTCCAACAAGAATGTCAAATTTGGACTCGTCTGACCATAAACACTTTTCCACTTTGAAACAGTCCATTTTAAATGAGCCTTGGCCCACAGGACACAATGGCGCTTCTGGACCATGTTCACATATGGCTTCCTTTTTGCATTATAGAGCTTTAGTTGGCATCTGCAGATGGCACGGTGGATTGTATTTACGACAGTGGTTTCTGGAAGTATTCCTGGGTTCATCCCGATGAGTGATGCAGTGTCGTCTGAGGGCCCGAAGACCATGGGCATCCAACAAAGGTCTTTGGCCTTGTCCCTTACGCACAGAGATTTCTCCAGTTTCTCTGAATCTTTTGATGATGTTATGCATTGTAGATGATGATATTTTCAAAGCCTTTGCAATTTGATGTTGAGGAACGTTGTTTTTAAAGTATTCCACAATCTTTTTGCGCACTCTTTCACAGATTGGAGAGCCTCTGCCCATCTTTACTTCTGAGAGACTGTGCCTCTCTAAGACATCCCTTTTATGTTACATATCTGATGTCAATTAACTTAATTAGTTGCTAGATGTTCTCCCAGCTGAATCTTTTCAAAATGTCTTGCAGGCATCAAATTTGAAATGAGCTCATTTAGTGGAAAAAAAAGTGTAAAATTTCTCCATTTAAACATTTGTTATGTTATCTATGTTCTACTGTGAATAAAATGTGGGCTCATGTGATTTGAAAGTCTTTTAGTTTTCATTTTATTCAAATTCAAAAAACATCCCAACATTTCCGGAATTCGGGCTGTAATTCAAATGTGCCTACCTTGTGGCGGAGGTAGGCAAGGTTCAGTCAGAGGAGAGAGCACTCGAGAATCCTGAAGGGATACAGAGGCAGCAGTAGAAGCAGTAGCTGAAGTAGAGGGCAGCCGGTCAAAGATCTGACAGACAGAATTCATGAGATCAGACAGCACCTGTGAGTGTTTAGCCATCAAAGTCTCCTTCTGAACTAGTGCTGTCTCATGGCATTGGACTGTGGACTCATGCTGAGCAACTGTGGCAAGGATTTCTTGAGAATTTGGAATCTCTGGGTTCATAATGTGGCTTGGTTATTCTGTCAGTGCCGGGATTCAAACTTGGGTCTCTGGCGCAAGAGCAAAAACAGCAAAAAGGGTACAAAAATCCTTTTCTTAACGATAGCCACAAAACAGAAATTCTCCAGTCCAAAAAAGGATCCAAAAGGAGAAAATAATCTCCAAAACAAAAACTCTGGAAAAAATCTAAAAACAGCAAAAAATAAACACAGGGAAACAATTCAAATGGCTTTCCAGGAATAGTTCTTAGAACTAGAGCAGACTTATGGCAGCAACAGGCTTAGGAACAACAATAACCAAGCAAAGATACAAAGGAACTGATCAGCTTAAATACACAGTCCAGAACGAGACACATGTGAAAATAATAGCACTGATTACAAGAGTCTCAAGTTTGACATGAGAGTACTATGGGACCTCTAGTGGCCAAAATAAAATATTACAAAGCAAAAACTCTGACAGAGGCGTGCTGTCTGTTTGACTGAATCCAACTCCATTTTGAGAAAAGAGATCCTCTGCATCAGGGAGAGTTTGCTCTTTTCCCAGTTGACCTGAAGACCCAACTGGCTTGAGGTGCCTGAGCACAAGGTCCCTGTGCTCGCACAACTGATCCCGGGACTGTGTTAGTATGAGCCAGTCGTCAAGATAGTTGAGGATGCGAACACCTTGCACTCTCAGGGGAACAAGAGCCCCCTTTTTCAACTTTCATGAAGACACGGGGGACAAGGTCAGCCAGAAGGGTAAGACCTTGGACTGATATGTTCGTCCTTTGAACATGAACTGCAAAAAGGGTCTGTGGCACTTTTGCGTCAACATCTTGAACGGTAGCCTGTGAAGGGCCCGGTACAAGACACGCGGGTCCAAGATTGGTCGTAACCCACCGCCTTTCTTGGGTAGATTGAAGTAGGGGCTGTGAAATCCCGCCTTCATATCAGCTGGAGGGACTGGCTCTATCGTGTCTTTCGCCAGTAGGACTGATCTCGGATCTCCGCACGCAAGACATGAGCACCGACTGCCTTCACTGATGTGACGCAGGGCGAACTGAATTGCATAGCTGAGTCTGATGGTCTGAAGGAGCCAGAGAGATGGGCTGGGCAGCGCTAGCCAGGCTCCCAGAAACCGTGCAAGCGTGACCAGTGGAACCACCAACGTACCCACAGTGGGGCAGCGAGGTGGAACGCAGGGACCTGGCTCGGGCGGCTCTTTTCTGTGGGTAGACCGAAGCGGGGTTTGAGTGTGTGATGCAATGCTTACCTGGTTCCACGGTTGGGCAGAGGCTGTATGAGTAGGGCCTTTGATGGCGCTCTCGAACCGCCCACTGCTGCGTGCTGGCGACAGAGGAGGATGAGTGTTATCCAGGTTTCGCCCGTCCACAACTTTCCGTGCCCTCTTGGAATCCAGAGATAGAGGAAACTGCTCTTGTGTTGAGATTTCGGCAAAAAGTAAAAAAATAACTCAGATATTTTCTTGTAAATTAAAAAGTAATGCGTTACTTTTTTTAGTTACTTGAAAAAGTAATCTGATTACGTAACTCATGTTACTTGTAATGTGTTACCCCCAAAACTGATGATGAACCGATTTATTGTAAGCTTTTACTCACTAATAAACATTGTTCATGGTATGCTCAAACATGCATGTTTGACGCACAAGAACCAATGAGGCTGAGTAATTGTTTGTGTTTGGAATGACGTGAGGGTGAATAATTGAGGGCAGAATTTTAATTTTTGAGTGATCTATTTCTTTAATGTCTATTCAAACACGAACTGAGCATTTGAGAGAGATAACCCATATGGAACACAATGGCTAAATAAAGTTGCTCGTACAAGCCATTCCCTACATTTGCAAGATTTATATTGCTCTTGGAAGAGCTGCAGACACTAAGAAGCAACATGCACCAAAGTGCCTGTAGTTTTGAGGAAGGGAAAGAGCCATTCAGGGCTTTCACTCAACTCCCCAAAGGAATTCTGAAAAGGTTTAGAATCACAGCTGTTTCGTCAAACAGTCTTTCTCTCTATCCTTGTTGTGTCCACCAGATTGCTGACCTGTACACAGCAGTAAAAGACAACCTATCTGAACCTATCCTTCATGACTGGTTTGCCAAATGAAAGATCACTTCTTAAGTTAAGCTAAAACTCACAAATTCCTGCTGATCCGTTGGTTTAATACTGAACACTTTAATACTACTGTTGCTTGAGACATGTAGTTGCTATAATATCAACATGAAACTAAATCTGACCTTGTTTGAGTCATGACATCATCTAGGCCATACAGGTTATTGGTTAATATTAAACAATTGCCTAAACAAGATATGTAGGCATCATTTTAGGCTGTTACCAACTTTGTTAGCATGGCTATGCTAATACATAGCAGCTAGACCGGTATCAGACAGTGGGGAGATGATCTATGGTGTGGGTTATTTTCTAAGTCAAGCAAAATTGTCAGATCACTCATGCAGACCTTCACTCTCCATGAAGCAAAGCGTTTTTGATGTCTGTCAAAGATGAAGACAATTGGCTAAGCCTTTGAATAATGCATGATTCTGAGACATTTCCACAATGTTCTTTAACTTTATTTAAATGGAGGACAGCATCGGAAATCTGCATTGAGAGATACATATACAGGAGAAGGCAGAACACTTGTCTCTCTGAGCACTTATCTTTATGTGCATAACTTAAAGAATCTCTCCCACTATTTAAAAGCTGGTGCAAACTTGCATGAAAGCACACCAAAGGGCATGAGAGGGGACTCTGATGCATTAACTGAGAGTAACATTGCAAACAAACAACACCCAGAGATACTGAGGAGATACAGGAGACTACAAACAGTCTAATTATAACATTAGGAATAGTATACATTTATAAAAAATAAGACTCCATTTATAAGAGGAATGTACCTATCAGTTAACATTACAATATACTTTCTTTTTTTTTCAAAATATAGGCCATAACATTTAAATATGTTAAATGAATATAAATATTAGTGCTGGGCAGCGATTAATCACAATTAATCGCATCCAAAATAAAAGATTTTGTTTATATAATATATGTGTGTGTACTGTGTATATTTATTATGTATATATAAAGACATGCACATACAGTATGTGTTTAGAAAATATTTACATGTATTTGCGTGCATATTTATATTCATATAATTTATATTATATAAAAATATATTTAATATATAAACATAACATTTTTCTTAAATACATGCATTTAGTACACACACATATATTATGTACACAAAAACTTTTATTTTGGATGTGATTAATCGTTATTAATCATTGCCCAGCACTAATAAATATATAAATATAAATACATTTAAAATATATATTTATTTGTTTGTTTGTTTGTTTGTAGCCTAATGTAACTATACATTTTTAAATGTTATTTCATTTTAATTCAGGGATTGAAAAGCCTGTTCTTACAGTTACATTTTGGCAGACAGTTTTTATCCCAAGCTGCTTGTTTTATTTTATTTTATAAGTTCTTGCTTTCCCTAGGAATCCAACCCATAACCTTTGTTTGTATTGTTAGTGCCATGCTCTGCTGTTTGGGCTATAGAAATGTCCTTAACATATTTCTGAAGATAGGAAATACTGTAGCATTTAAACACAATAAACCCTAAAGGAGCAAAGCTCAGGGAAAAAGGTAGAGACCCTCGAGATCTTTTAGTCTAGAGTAACATAATGTATAGGCTACTCTAGTCCTGCATTGTTTCATGCAATATTTGCAAAGCAATGATCTATGCCGTTGTTCTTTACAGATACTGTGAAGCTAAATACTGGCTTGCTGTTAAGAAAGCTGCATCTGCACCTGTACTAGTGATAGTAGGCTACTTACCCCTCGATGTTTGCTGAATGCTGATGCATGCACAATGAAAGGTCAGATACCCCACCAGCTTAGCAACAGATAATCAATTTGCTATTAATGAACTGGCGTGTGAACTATAGATGACTGATGTTCTCATTTAGCAGTGTGTGTTTCCATGTCACATGTCATGACCATTGTGTATTCTGAATGAATGAAACCCCATCAAATTGCAGCAATCTAGGCTTTTACTGGATGTTCTTATCTTAGCCTGCTGGTGCAAAATAATAGCCTTGAATTCGTTACAACCTAACTAACATAGAGCGCTTAGTTTGGTTATAGGAATGCATATGGAATGGTTCGTGTTAGTGTTAAAGCTACAATTAAAGTTTAACATCACATCTGTGTTTGAGTTCTGTTTTGAGTTGGACTGAGGTACAGTTTTGCACTGTTTCTTGTTCGGTCATGTTTCCTTTGTCCCTGTTCATTAGTTGTTATGGTTTCATGTGTTACATATTAATTAACTTTGTTTGGCCTCTATTGTTTCCCTGTTTACAGCTCTGAAATTCAGTTAGGACTATTATTGTCTATGTTTGCAAGCTGTTCTGTTTGCGTTTCTGAAACTTTCTGAGGTACCTGAGTATTTTGTTATTTTGATTTATTTATTAATAAAGACTGCTGTGCCTAGATCCAGCTTTTTTATCCTTTGCAGCAACCGTGCTGTGACAGAAACAACTTATCTATCTTATTTTACTTTCATAATGTGATATTTCTGAGTGAAACAGGATATTCAATAAAAAAATTATTTTTTATACACCAGGATTCGACTAATTCATTCTTCCATATCAGGACGGAGCAGAACTGAATGTGTAGTGGCAGTGGATTGTGTATAAAGTACAGAAGGCTGTCAATCAATTAAAAATTAAATAGTCACAATTAACCACATTTCTCAATATTTGTTGAGAAAAGCCCCTCAAATGGCAGATGAGTGAGTCACTGAATACCAGAGTTGGGGAAAGTTACTTTTAAAAGTAATACATTACAATGTTGCGTTACTAATAAATAAATAAAAAAACAACAAAAAATTGTGTTACTTTTATGGAAAGTAATGCATTGTTACTTTTGCGTTACTTTTTGTCACCTGGGCTGAGCTTGCTTATTTATTTTTAATAAAAAAATAAATAAAAAAAGTTATATTTTTTGCCAACTGTAAAATCCCTTCACACCAAATAAAATGTGAAATTAATAAACCTCAGGCTGAAGGAAGTGCCTCTAGTCTACACCTCACTCCCAATTTCTCTCAACATTGGACAGGAGAGCTGACAGTGAATAAATGGGAAAACAAAGTAACTTGCATTACTTATTTAGCTTTTTATGTTATGCATTACTTTACTAATTACTTGAAAAAAGTAACCTGATTACTTAACTCATGTACTTGTAATGCATTACCCCCAACACTGCTGAATAGACACTACAAAAAGTGGATTTAGAAATCATTTTGTAAATGACATTGAATGCATTGCGTTATAGTGACATTGTTAGTCTATGTTTGTGTCACATTTTATTTTTATGGAATGTGTAAGTCAGGGGGTGGGATTACATTTGTTACTTTATAATTTTAAATAATATGTTTTTTTATATATAATTATTTGTATTAAAATTAAACTGACAACACTAACATCAAGATAAATAGGGTCAGTGTTGAGCTGACTTGAAAAAAGCAATGAGCATTATCACCAACTGCTGATCAGGATTTGGCATTTATTCCTCTTGTTTCACTGCCCTTTATCAGCCATGCATAACTCTTGTCTGAGTGGATCAGTACACCCCAAAATACCACTGTCTGTTTTCTGGCACACCTGGAGGCATTATCTCAATGGCTCTTTACAATCGCACCATGCTGTATTTAATTAAAGCCATACCTTTCAACAATGTGTGTGTGCAAGCAGCCACACATTAAATATTCACCAGCTCATTTTCTAACTGACCTTTGTTGGTCGCCTGGCTGTAAAATAAATGCCTTCAGAGGAAAAAGAAGAAAAGTAGGATTTTAAGTAAGAGGTTTGTTAAAATTCCTAACCATTTGAGCAATAGTGATGATGCTTGCCTTAGCAAATACCCCCAATGAATGTAAAATCTCTGGCTAAAACTCTTCCCATTCTCTCTATAACAGTGTTATCTTTAGGCACATGGAATATTTATTCGAAGCTGGAGGTGGGTGTGAAGATACTGATCGTGAAGGTGACCCATCAGGTCTGAGAAACAGAGAAGAGACCAGGTTTCAGCTCTCCTTCAAGTGTCCCTGTACATGAAATCTTTGATAGCCATACTGTATGACAGATATCAAAACCCCACAGTCGATACACATGACGTCAGAGCTGTGCAGGCATGCTATGTTATGCATGCACATGCGTTTGGAATATTTAAACACAATGGCACTGCATTCATGAATTATTTGAATATGTATATTTTCTACATAAATCATGTGAAGTCTGATTAGAAAGGTCTGCCTGATTCATTTGACTAAAAAGTTTGCTTATCCAATACAATAGCCCTGACAGTTCTAAATATAGAGGCTTAACAGCCACCTGCCTCATTAACCATGATAGCCCTGACCGAGGAACATGCTATTGGCTCCTGGAATCAATGAAAGTTGAATTTTAATCTCCTCACATTAGTGTTTTAGTCAAGTGCAAAAGAAGGGCAAGAGCTGATGGAGCTGATAATTTGAGCAGAGTCGTGATCTAATGGTGTGACTTACAGAACAGAAGGGTCAGCAATATTTTAAAAAGAATCACTGTGCCTTTTAACTGCTTTCTGCCTTTTTCTGCTAAAAGAAAATGGAGAAAAATAATGGTAATAATGATAGGTACATCTATATATAAAATAATTGTTTTCATTTTGTTTGTGATTTGATGAGTGGCAATGTTGGGACTCAAATTTGAAGTTTAGCGCCAATTGAGTGCCAATGGTGGATAAAGTTGCAAAATCTTGGCTGATATGATTCATCGATTATGCTGCAGAATGTATTGTTTGAGTTTACTCGAGTATCATGTTAGCTAAGTAACATGTTAATGCCAAGCTCCAAGGTCATCGTCAAGAGGGAAACTAGAAACTTTGTCCCAGGCCCAACCCAGGCTCTTTGGAAAAACGTGCCTGTGGTGACATTTCTGCATATTACATTGTTTCTGATATTACGTTGTTTCTTGCATGTTTCACAACACATTCAAAGTAA
Organism: Spinibarbus caldwelli; assembly: GCA_039654775.1. Classification (NCBI taxonomy): domain Eukaryota; kingdom Metazoa; phylum Chordata; class Actinopteri; order Cypriniformes; family Cyprinidae; genus Spinibarbus; species Spinibarbus caldwelli. The sequence goes on from CM077250.1 coordinate 23,817,188, forward strand.
AATATAGGTGGTGCTAAACATGAATCTGGCAAAGTTTTATTATGTTGGTTGTATGTATCACAGCAGTTTGGAAATGAAATGTCTGGTGAATGGCTCTAAAAGGTTAATGCAATATTGCATTTGAAAATAACGTACCACCTGCATTAAACATAATCGATTAAAATAACGAAAGCAAATTTGAGGTAAAAACGCGTGAGCTGAAGCAACCATGCCATTTTAGCTTTCCTATACAAGTCATTGAGCTCTTTTATCATGACTCATGTTTCACGGGACTCATACCAAACCCTCAACCTCGCAAGTGCAATTCGGTACCAGGTGAGCTACCGAGCAAGTTTATTATGTCAGAGCTGTATATGGAGTTGGTTATGTGATGCAACCATCAAAACGTAGTTTACAAATCATGCACTATGGTATATGTTTTTCAGGTCATTACATAGTACTGTGCAAAGATCTTCATGAAATGATGAACTTAGTCTTTATTAATTAATAATCTGCTCTGTAAAATAATGCATTTTGTGAAATGGAATAAATGTTAGTGTTTTACTGCCAGTAGTTTTAATTTCAGCTGGAACCTGCAGGAAATTTTATGTAAAGGTATGTTTTTAGAGTTTTGCAGAAATGTAGTTACAGGCACATTTTTCCAAATATATTGTTTGCCCTATGACAAAGTGCCCACTGTAACGGTCCTGCTGAGATGTTCTGATTGGTTAGTAGCATGTATGCAGTTTCTAAGTGTTGCACTTTTTATCATATGTCAGGTAAAATGTTTGTTTATAAAAGTAAAAGCATACCATAACCTCAATAAGATCTTTAATTTGAGGTATCAGTCATGTTTGTAGCACAAATGCATGATTACACATCAATTCAATTCAATTCAAGTTTATTTGTATAGCGCTTTTCACAATACAAATCGTTGCAAAGCAGCTTTACAGGAAATTAAGTTTCTACAATATATTTATATATTGTAGAAACTTAATATATTTAACTTATGGCGAAATTTGGTAGTTCTGTATGTTGTCTGAGGGTATGCTTCATCTGAGGTCCTCTGAGGGGTTGGCATCATCTCTTCTCAGGTGTTCTGGATCCAGACTGAAGCTTGTGTAAATCCTAGTTACCACGGGATGTTAATCCCGTGGCAGAAACAGAGAAACAAATAGAGACATAATTAGCGTAGCTGCTGTTCCAACCAAGCAACAATT